>CM056094.1:67500-72500 GCA_002259235.3 Caenorhabditis latens | reverse complement strand
ACCTCGCATTCACGTTGACAGTTCACTAAAGAAACTGCAACTTCATATCCATTGAAAGTTTGAGAATAGGTTGAGGGCATTACGCCCCCAAGGCCTCTAATCATTAGCTTTACCGAATATAACTGCCAGAGATCCAGCTATCCTGAGGGAAACTTCGGAAGGAACCAGCTACTAGATGGTTCGATTAGTCTTTCGCCCCTATACTCAAGTCTATCGATCGATTTGCACGTCAGAACCGATACGGACTTCCACCAGAGTTTCCTCTGGCTTCATCCTGCTCAAGCATAGTTCACCATCTTTCGGGTCGTTTGCCAACTGCTCAACCTCTACACAGTCACAAGTGACACGCATAGGGCCGTGGTGCGCAACACTCCGAAGAGCGCAGATCCCACGTCGGCCAATTCAAGACTGACCTTCACTTTCATTTCGCCGCAAGGTTTTAACACCCTTTGACTCGCAGTAGACAAGCACTCCGCAATCCGTGTTTCAAGACGGGTCGGAAACGTCGTCGACTTTCACACCGACGTCACACACACTAGCGTAACTAAACGCTAGCCGCCACGAACCAACTACCGACAACAAGACACCGACTCTTGCGAGCTGGGCAACATTATCGGGCCAGAACGAGCAGCCAACGCCGTCGGCGTAGCATAGGAAACGACATCCGGCAACGATCACAACTAAGCGACCAGTCACCAAACTTGTCTCCAAGCAACATCAACTGTCTCCGGTTCCACTCCAACGATTTCACGTTCTCTTGAACTCTCTCTTCAAAGTCCTTTGCAACTTTCCCTCACGGTACTTGTTCGCTATCGCAATCGAGTCGATATTTAGCCTTAGATGAAGTTTATCACCCACTTTAGGCTGCACTTTCAAGCAACCCGACTCCAAGGAGCAGCCAAACCAACAGCATCGCTATCCAGAACGGGGCTCGCACCCTCTCTGGTTTATGGCCTCAATCGTAAGGACTTCGGACATACGATACTGCTAGAAGACTACACCTATACGCCACATTTCGAAGCAGCCAAAGACTGAACGATTCGGCGCTGGGCTCTTCCCGTTTCACTCGCCGTTACTAAGGGAATCCTTTTTAGTTTCTTTTCCTCCGCTAAATGATATGCTTAAGTTCAGCGGGTAATCACGACTGAGTTCAGGTTGAAACGATCAAGACACGCACCGTCGTCATCCTTACCCCGAAAGGTACGGCACAGACAACGAACCCCATTATTCAGATGCGAGCGACGAACCGGTCTGACAAGACGAATAGGATTCACCAAAGACACGCTGTTATACACGTCTTGATGTTTCCAGTACATCATAGAAGTCAAGTTGGACGCCATTTGGCAGCTCACTCTGATATATGAGTAGCGAGTCACATTACGAATGCCCTAGGTACGCTTTTACACGCAACCAGAGCACTCGACTTGTGATGCTTCGGTACTAGAACGGGATCGGACCTCTCCAGAGAGAGCCCCAATGCCGCCCGACAAGCCTATTCCAAAAGGAATTGGCAATGAGTTAAACAACCCTGAACCAGACGTACCGACTGGAGACCCAGTCGGTGCTATGCGTTCGAAATTTCACCACTCTAAGCGTCTGCAATTCGTGGTAAGTAACGCAGCAAGCTGCGTTCTTCATCGATACTCGATGCAACCGATCCATCGTTGAAGCTAGTACGTATTATCGAGACCTAGATCTCAACAACAATCACCTTGGGCCGCAACCGAAGCTACTGCTCTAGGCAATGATGTACTGATTCGAATAAGAAAAGGCGCGTTTGTGTTGTTGGCGCCGCGTTCAACAGACCCGAAAGCCTAATCGAACACGATCATTGAGGCTGTCGTCAACTGACTCGCTCAGTACGAATACTGAACAAGCTTGACGCATAAAGCCACCAGACCCCCGAGAGAGCCACACAAAGCTTTTTGAGACGACCAGCAAACAGCAATCCGAAGACCACCATCTACCAATCATTAAGCCCTATTGATACTGATTTTGGAATAGCTGCCACGTTCCGAACGGACAACCACCAATACCAACAGTTTTTACGGCATCTCAACTGGAACGTTGACATTTCGACACACTAGCCAAGATAACCGTGAGGCCACCTTGACGAGAAGCGCATCTTAAGGTTTGTGGAAGATCGCGATGCTCTTTCGAACGACGATGATCCAGCTGCAGGTTCACCTACAGCTACCTTGTTACGACTTTTACCCGGTTCAAACCAATGCGATAAAAATGGTTTCCGCAACAACGAAGTCGTTAAACCTCGGAGCCACAGTCCCCACTCTTCTCGAATCAGTTCAGTCCCGGATAGCGACGGGCGGTGTGTACAAAGGGCAGGGACGTAATCAACGTGAGCTGATGACTCACACTTACTAGGCATTCCTCGTTTAAGGGCAATAATTACAATACCCTATCCCGGACATGGAAGAATTTCAACGGTTTACCGATACCTTTCGGCATAGGAAAAACCCGCTGACTCCACCAGTGTAGCACGCGTGCAGCCCCGGACATCTAAGGGCATCACAGACCTGTTATCGCTCAATCTCGTGCGGCTAAACACCGCTTATCCCTCTAAGAAGTTATACGAACCCTAAGATTCGCCAACTATTTAGCAGGCTAGAGTCTCGCTCGTTATCGGAATAAACCAGACAAATCACTCCACCAACTAAGAACGGCCATGCACCACCAACCACCAAATCGAGAAAGAGCTTTCAATCTGTCAGTCCTAATGGTGTCCGGACCGGGTGAGTTTTCCCGTGTTGAGTCAAATTAAGCCGCAAGCTCCACGCCTTGTGGTGCCCTTCCGTCAATTTCTTTAAGTTTCAGCTTTGCAACCATACTACCCCCGGAACCGAAAGACTTTCGTTTCCGGATAGCTCCTCGGCAGGGCAAAAACCCTCCGAATCGCGAGATGGCATCGTTTACGGTCAGAACTAGGGCGGTATCTAATCGCCTTCGAACCTCTGACTTTCGTTCTTGATTAATGAAGACATTCTTGGCAAATGCTTTCGCTATTGGGCGTCTCACTACGGTCCACGAATTTCACCTCTCGCGTAATGATACGAATGCCCCCGGTTTGTCCCTCTTAACCATTAAATCAGTTCTAGAACCAACAAAAAGAACCGAAGTCCTGTTTCATTATTCCATGATGAGCTATTCAAGCAAACGCTTGTATTGAGCACTCTGATTTATTCAAGGTAAACCTGCTGGCAGTTGAAGGGCGAACCCAACCTCAAACCAGCAAATTAGAAGTCACGACTACAGTTGACGCAAATTGCGAACTGCAGCACGTAACCTAGATCCAACTACGAGCTTTTTAACCGCAGCAATAACGAGATACACTAGGAGAGCTGGAATTACCGCGGCTGCTGGCACCAGACTTGCCCTCTCCTTGCTACTCGAAGAATCATTTGTATTCAACTCATTGAAATAACTCATCCAAAAGGATGAGTCTTTATATTTTTAGTCACTATCTCATACTCAACAGTGGATAAGTTTCGCGCCTGCTGCCTTCCTTGGACGTGGTAGCCGTTTCTAAGGCTCCCTCTCCGGAGTCGAACCCTTATTCTCCGTTACCCGTAACAACCATGGTAGTCCAATGAACTACCATCTAGTTGAAAGGGCAGACACCCTTTTCGGATAGAGTCGATCGAAACCGACAGTAAACTGCTTTATTCAGAGTCAACAAACAACGTCCGAAAACGTTTGGTCTGTTCTAATAATTGCACCCCGCCTTACGTTGGGGTTTAGTTGCATGTATTAGCTCCAGTATTTCCGCAGTTATCCATATAGGATTCCGAACAAGGTGATATCTGCTCTAATGAGCCGTACGCAATTTCATTGATGAATCAAAGCATGCATGGCTTAATCTTTTACTTGAGCATATCGCGCTGACAGAATCAATCAGGTATTACGCAGACAAAAGTCTTGCGAGAATTCTTTCCATGCCCATGGCCTTGCTTTCCGGTGCTCGACATTTTCATGCCGACACTTTCTTTGCGAAGGTTTGACAACCGTTTATTCTCGTAAACTCTTCCCACGTAAGAGAGACCGATACCGCAACAACATTTCGTACTGAAACAGTAGAGATGCAAAAACGAAACCTTCCATTGGTGATCCTTCTGCCTCGACAAAAGAACCTACGCAACTTCCAGAATCGCCGCAGTGATGATCTGAACTCGCTACCGCAAGCACGCCACCACCGCTGTTCATTCGGGTGTAAACGTAGCGGGCCGTGCCCACAGTCAATGCGCATACGCACACCGACCACAGACACAGACTCGAGACGCACGCGCCTCTTACCGACTACCACCCCCCTGACACATATAGGTCTTATCGGGGGGACAACTATGCGCAGAGGGGTATGCCAATGTCCGCGACCGCAGGGAGGGGAACAGCGTATGCAGTACGGGAAATCACAAAAAAATTTTTTTCATTCCCGGTGTCTAGACACCCCCCAAAAAAATTTTTTCGGTGTCGTCTCTATACGTCTCCGGACTATGTCCATTTCCCGGGGTGGAGTACGGGAACGCACATTTGTCATTCCCGGCCTCTAGACACCCCCCAAAAAAATTTTTTCGGTGTCGTCTCTATACGTCTCCGGACTATGTCCATTTCCCGGGGTGGAGTACGGGAACGCACATTTGTCATTCCCGGCCTCTAGACACCCCCCAAAAAAAATTTTTTCGGTGTCGTCTCTATACGTCTCCGGACTATGTCCATTTCCCGGGGTGGAGTACGGGAACGCACATTTGTCATTCCCGGTCTCTAGACACCCCCCAAAAAAAATTTTTTCGGTGTCGTCTCTATACGTCTCCGGACTATGTCCATTTCCCGGGGTGGAGTACGGGAACGCACATTTGTCATTCCCGGTCTCTAGACACCCCCCAAAAAAAATTTTTTCGGTGTCGTCTCTATACGTCTCCGGACTATGTCTATTTCCCGGGCTGGAGTACGGGAACGCACATTTGTCATTCCCGGTCTCCAGACACCCC
>CM056094.1:50000-62500 GCA_002259235.3 Caenorhabditis latens | reverse complement strand
GTATTATCGAGACCTAGATCTCAACAACAATCACCTTGGGCCGCAACCGAAGCTACTGCTCTAGGCAATGATGTACTGATTCGAATAAGAAAAGGCGCGTTTGTGTTGTTGGCGCCGCGTTCAACAGACCCGAAAGCCTAATCGAACACGATCATTGAGGCTGTCGTCAACTGACTCGCTCAGTACGAATACTGAACAAGCTTGACGCATAAAGCCACCAGACCCCCGAGAGAGCCACACAAAGCTTTTTGAGACGACCAGCAAACAGCAATCCGAAGACCACCATCTACCAATCATTAAGCCCTATTGATACTGATTTTGGAATAGCTGCCACGTTCCGAACGGACAACCACCAATACCAACAGTTTTTACGGCATCTCAACTGGAACGTTGACATTTCGACACACTAGCCAAGATAACCGTGAGGCCACCTTGACGAGAAGCGCATCTTAAGGTTTGTGGAAGATCGCGATGCTCTTTCGAACGACGATGATCCAGCTGCAGGTTCACCTACAGCTACCTTGTTACGACTTTTACCCGGTTCAAACCAATGCGATAAAAATGGTTTCCGCAACAACGAAGTCGTTAAACCTCGGAGCCACAGTCCCCACTCTTCTCGAATCAGTTCAGTCCCGGATAGCGACGGGCGGTGTGTACAAAGGGCAGGGACGTAATCAACGTGAGCTGATGACTCACACTTACTAGGCATTCCTCGTTTAAGGGCAATAATTACAATACCCTATCCCGGACATGGAAGAATTTCAACGGTTTACCGATACCTTTCGGCATAGGAAAAACCCGCTGACTCCACCAGTGTAGCACGCGTGCAGCCCCGGACATCTAAGGGCATCACAGACCTGTTATCGCTCAATCTCGTGCGGCTAAACACCGCTTATCCCTCTAAGAAGTTATACGAACCCTAAGATTCGCCAACTATTTAGCAGGCTAGAGTCTCGCTCGTTATCGGAATAAACCAGACAAATCACTCCACCAACTAAGAACGGCCATGCACCACCAACCACCAAATCGAGAAAGAGCTTTCAATCTGTCAGTCCTAATGGTGTCCGGACCGGGTGAGTTTTCCCGTGTTGAGTCAAATTAAGCCGCAAGCTCCACGCCTTGTGGTGCCCTTCCGTCAATTTCTTTAAGTTTCAGCTTTGCAACCATACTACCCCCGGAACCGAAAGACTTTCGTTTCCGGATAGCTCCTCGGCAGGGCAAAAACCCTCCGAATCGCGAGATGGCATCGTTTACGGTCAGAACTAGGGCGGTATCTAATCGCCTTCGAACCTCTGACTTTCGTTCTTGATTAATGAAGACATTCTTGGCAAATGCTTTCGCTATTGGGCGTCTCACTACGGTCCACGAATTTCACCTCTCGCGTAATGATACGAATGCCCCCGGTTTGTCCCTCTTAACCATTAAATCAGTTCTAGAACCAACAAAAAGAACCGAAGTCCTGTTTCATTATTCCATGATGAGCTATTCAAGCAAACGCTTGTATTGAGCACTCTGATTTATTCAAGGTAAACCTGCTGGCAGTTGAAGGGCGAACCCAACCTCAAACCAGCAAATTAGAAGTCACGACTACAGTTGACGCAAATTGCGAACTGCAGCACGTAACCTAGATCCAACTACGAGCTTTTTAACCGCAGCAATAACGAGATACACTAGGAGAGCTGGAATTACCGCGGCTGCTGGCACCAGACTTGCCCTCTCCTTGCTACTCGAAGAATCATTTGTATTCAACTCATTGAAATAACTCATCCAAAAGGATGAGTCTTTATATTTTTAGTCACTATCTCATACTCAACAGTGGATAAGTTTCGCGCCTGCTGCCTTCCTTGGACGTGGTAGCCGTTTCTAAGGCTCCCTCTCCGGAGTCGAACCCTTATTCTCCGTTACCCGTAACAACCATGGTAGTCCAATGAACTACCATCTAGTTGAAAGGGCAGACACCCTTTTCGGATAGAGTCGATCGAAACCGACAGTAAACTGCTTTATTCAGAGT
Source organism: Caenorhabditis latens (assembly GCA_002259235.3). Classification (NCBI taxonomy): domain Eukaryota; kingdom Metazoa; phylum Nematoda; class Chromadorea; order Rhabditida; family Rhabditidae; genus Caenorhabditis; species Caenorhabditis latens. Next base: position 60,489 of record CM056094.1, on the reverse strand, counting down.
CAACAAACAACGTCCGAAAACGTTTGGTCTGTTCTAATAATTGCACCCCGCCTTACGTTGGGGTTTAGTTGCATGTATTAGCTCCAGTATTTCCGCAGTTATCCATATAGGATTCCGAACAAGGTGATATCTGCTCTAATGAGCCGTACGCAATTTCATTGATGAATCAAAGCATGCATGGCTTAATCTTTTACTTGAGCATATCGCGCTGACAGAATCAATCAGGTATTACGCAGACAAAAGTCTTGCGAGAATTCTTTCCATGCCCATGGCCTTGCTTTCCGGTGCTCGACATTTTCATGCCGACACTTTTTTTGCGAAGGTTTGACAACCGTTTATTCTCGTAAACTCTTCCCACGTAAGAGAGACCGATACCGCAACAACATTTCGTACTGAAACAGTAGAGATGCAAAAACGAAACCTTCCATTGGTGATCCTTCTGCCTCGACAAAAGAACCTACGCAACTTCCAGAATCGCCGCAGTGATGATCTGAACTCGCTACCGCAAGCACGCCACCACCGCTGTTCATTCGGGTGTAAACGTAGCGGGCCGTGCCCACAGTCAATGCGCATACGCACACCGACCACAGACACAGACTCGAGACGCACGCGCCTCTTACCGACTACCACCCCCCTGACACATATAGGTCTTATCGGGGGGACAACTATGCGCAGAGGGGTATGCCAATGTCCGCGACCGCAGGGAGGGGAACAGCGTATGCAGTACGGGAAATCACAAAAAAATTTTTTTCATTCCCGGTGTCTAGACACCCCCCAAAAAAATTTTTTCGGTGTCGTCTCTATACGTCTCCGGACTATGTCCATTTCCCGGGGTGGAGTACGGGAACGCACATTTGTCATTCCCGGCCTCTAGACACCCCCCAAAAAAATTTTTTCGGTGTCGTCTCTATACGTCTCCGGACTATGTCCATTTCCCGGGGTGGAGTACGGGAACGCACATTTGTCATTCCCGGCCTCTAGACACCCCCCAAAAAAAATTTTTTCGGTGTCGTCTCTATACGTCTCCGGACTATGTCCATTTCCCGGGGTGGAGTACGGGAACGCACATTTGTCATTCCCGGTCTCTAGACACCCCCCAAAAAAAATTTTTTCGGTGTCGTCTCTATACGTCTCCGGACTATGTCCATTTCCCGGGGTGGAGTACGGGAACGCACATTTGTCATTCCCGGTCTCTAGACACCCCCCAAAAAAAATTTTTTCGGTGTCGTCTCTATACGTCTCCGGACTATGTCTATTTCCCGGGCTGGAGTACGGGAACGCACATTTGTCATTCCCGGTCTCCAGACACCCCCCAGACCTTCCATGTGAGAGATATTTTGGGTTATTAGTAGGTAATTTCAACAGGAAAACAAGTTTTCAGCATAAAACAGAACGATTTTATGAACTTTTCGGGCAAAAAAAACTTTTTTCGGATTTTTTGAAAAAATTTTATGAATTTTTTCGTAAAATTTTCAGTTTTTTTCTCTTGTTCAAAAGCCTGTTTTTGGCTTCTATTAGCTTGTTCTGTGATCAAAAGTGTCTTTACAGCAAAAATGAGCGAGTTTCAGACTCATCCTGATCAAATTCGCTCATTTTCGTGAGCCGAAAAAAACACAAAATTTTGGTTTTTGGCCTATAAAACTAGTCTAACAAGCTTTTTGGCTGGTTTTTTTTGGCTCCGACACCTATTTTTGAACGTTAAGTGATTCCTGAGAGTTTGGAGAACTTTTGAAAAAAAAAAAATTTTTCGAAAAAAAAAAGACAGTCTAACCCCTTAGGATTTTTTCAAAAATCCGAAAAAAAAAATTTTTCGGTTTATTGTTCCAGATTGTTCAGCATGCTGAAAAAACTATTACACAACAAAAATTAGGCCATAACTCGCTCATTGAACTGAGATACGAGTGATTTCGTGATAGGTCTAGTACTGAAAAATGCTCAACTACAAAAATCTTGGTAATGAGTTGAGAGTTGATCTACTGTTTGAATCTAAGCTGAAATCATCAGAAAAAGATATAATCTTATCAATAAACTAGATAAAACAAGAAATTTGACGCGAAAGTGACTTAAAGTAATAGTCAATGAGCTTGGAACAATCTAGGGACTCAAAACAGTCTAGACAAAGTTAAGCTAAAAAATGGGGTAGAAAAAAACACCCAACCCAGGGATAATCTCAACAGATCGCCAACCTTAAAGAAAAAGAGTTGGCTTCAAATCGCGCCCGCGCCCAAATCCGGCACTTTCTGTTTTGAGTCAAAACACAATTTTTCACTTTGAAAAAAAGGCAACAAAAAACTCAATCAAAGGATAGTCTCAACAGATCGCAGTATAAAAAGACTGCTCTACTGAATACAACACCTTGACCAAGAGACCAAGTCGTATGCAAGTGATTTAGCGCCCCGACATTGAACCAGAGTTATCTGGCGTTGGCAAGCGTCGCAGAGTTCACTACGACGCCAAGGCCATACATAGGGCATAAGCTCTCGTGTTGCCACGAGATAGAGATGCCTCCCGACACCGGGAAGCAAGAAATTTTCGCCTTGACAAGGCGAGATTCTAACTTAGAGGCGTTCAGTTATAATCTCTCAAATGGTAGCTTCAGACCATTGATCTGTCGATCAAGTCTATGAACCAAATGTTTGAACCCGCTGTTCCTCTCGTACTAAGCAGGATTACTTTCGCAATAACAAGTCAACAGTAGGGTAAAACTAACCTGTCTCACGACGGTCTAAACCCAGCTCACGTTCCCTATTAGTGGGTGAACAATCCAACGCTTGGCGAATTCTGCTTCGCAATGATAGGAAGAGCCGACATCGAAGGATCAAAAAGCAACGTCGCTATGGACGCTTGGCTGCCACAAGCCAGTTATCCCTGTGGTAACTTTTCTGACACCTCTTACCTGAAACAATCAGGATTAAAAGGATCGATAGGCCACGCTTTCGCGGTCTGTACTCGTACTGAAAGTCAAGATCAAGCAAGCTTTTGCCCTTTTGCTCTACGAGAGGTTTCCGTCCTCTCTGAGCTCGCCTTAGGACACCTACGTTACGATTTGATAGATGTACCGCCCCAGTCAAACTCCCCGCTTGACACTGTCTTCGAGGAGAGTCACGGTGCCATAAAATGGCTCCGCTTAATGCTTCGAAAAAAGGCCGTGAAGCCAATTCTCTTTCAACCGAATAAGTAAAGAGTCGATGAAAGTGGTGGTATTTCACTGTCGACCGAAGTCTCCCACCTATGCTACACCTCTCATGACTCTTCACAATGTCAAACTAGAGTCAAGCTCAACAGGGTCTTCTTTCCCCGCTATTTTTGCCAAGCCCGTTCCCTTGGCTGTGGTTTCGCTAGATAGTAGTTAGGGACAGTAGGAATCTCGTTAATCCATTCATGCGCGTCAACAATTAAATGACGAGGCATTTGGCTACCTTAAGAGAGTCATAGTTACTCCCGCCGTTTACCCGCGCTTACTCGAATTACTACGATTTAACATTCAGAGCACTGGGCAGAAATCAGTGACAGTCAACGTCCGCAAGGACCATCTGTCACCTCTGTTTTAATTAGACAGTCGGATTCCCTGAGTCCGTACCGGTTCCAGTACGGTTGTTTAGATGAACGATCAGGATACTAGAACCGAGGTCCAAGCACACACCAGAAAGCGTCCACAAGCAAGCACTATCACTAGTCCGCCATCAACCCGAAGGCATCAAGCAGACAGAATAGCGCCGGACAAGCATCAACCAACTGGCCAATCGTTCCAACCACTGGAGCCAATCCTTTTCCCGAAGTTACGGATCTAGTTTGCCGACTTCCCTTACCTACATTATTCTATCGACTAGAGGCTGTTCACCTTGGAGACCTAATGCGGATATCGGTACGATTGAGTGCAAATTAATAGCCTCCCTTGGTGTTTTAAGGGCCGTTCAAAGAGCACGAGACACCACAGAAACCGCGGTGCTTTTCGGAAACAACGTCCCCATCTCTGGCTGAACCAATTCCAGGGAGTCCGTTCCTTAACTAGAGAAGAAAACTCTAGCTCGGTCTTTGAGCGACTAACCAAGTTCGAATGCGTTACCGCGCTTGTGCTCCGAAGAACACAATCTTTGCATCTCAGTTAGGGAATATTAACCCTATTCCCTTTCGACAAACGGGGACCAAAAGCAAGCTTTTCGCCACCGATGATACAAGGCGTTCGCCAGTACCTTAGGATCGACTGACCCACATCCAACTACTGTTCACGTGGAACCCTTCTCCACTTCAGTCTTCAAGGATCGAACTTGAATATTTGCTACTACCATTACGATCTGCACTGACGGAAGCTCCAGCCGAGCCCACGCTCATAGCCTTCAACGCAACCGCCACGACCTTCCTACTCGTTACGACCTGGCGCTAGACAACGCACATGTCGCAACGGCGGAGTATAGGTCTCTCGCTTAAGCGCCATCCATTTTCAGGGCTAGTTGATTCGGCAGGTGAGTTGTTACACACTCCTTAGCGGGTACCGACTTCCATGGCCACCGTCCTGCTGTCAATATCAACCAACACCTTTTATGGGGTCTCATGAGCGAGAAGTTAGGCACCTTAACTCCACGTTTGGTTCATCCCACAGCGCCAGTTCTGCTTACCAAAAATGGCCCACTTGGACCTCGCATTCACGTTGACAGTTCACTAAAGAAACTGCAACTTCATATCCATTGAAAGTTTGAGAATAGGTTGAGGGCATTACGCCCCCAAGGCCTCTAATCATTAGCTTTACCGAATATAACTGCCAGAGATCCAGCTATCCTGAGGGAAACTTCGGAAGGAACCAGCTACTAGATGGTTCGATTAGTCTTTCGCCCCTATACTCAAGTCTATCGATCGATTTGCACGTCAGAACCGATACGGACTTCCACCAGAGTTTCCTCTGGCTTCATCCTGCTCAAGCATAGTTCACCATCTTTCGGGTCGTTTGCCAACTGCTCAACCTCTACACAGTCACAAGTGACACGCATAGGGCCGTGGTGCGCAACACTCCGAAGAGCGCAGATCCCACGTCGGCCAATTCAAGACTGACCTTCACTTTCATTTCGCCGCAAGGTTTTAACACCCTTTGACTCGCAGTAGACAAGCACTCCGCAATCCGTGTTTCAAGACGGGTCGGAAACGTCGTCGACTTTCACACCGACGTCACACACACTAGCGTAACTAAACGCTAGCCGCCACGAACCAACTACCGACAACAAGACACCGACTCTTGCGAGCTGGGCAACATTATCGGGCCAGAACGAGCAGCCAACGCCGTCGGCGTAGCATAGGAAACGACATCCGGCAACGATCACAACTAAGCGACCAGTCACCAAACTTGTCTCCAAGCAACATCAACTGTCTCCGGTTCCACTCCAACGATTTCACGTTCTCTTGAACTCTCTCTTCAAAGTCCTTTGCAACTTTCCCTCACGGTACTTGTTCGCTATCGCAATCGAGTCGATATTTAGCCTTAGATGAAGTTTATCACCCACTTTAGGCTGCACTTTCAAGCAACCCGACTCCAAGGAGCAGCCAAACCAACAGCATCGCTATCCAGAACGGGGCTCGCACCCTCTCTGGTTTATGGCCTCAATCGTAAGGACTTCGGACATACGATACTGCTAGAAGACTACACCTATACGCCACATTTCGAAGCAGCCAAAGACTGAACGATTCGGCGCTGGGCTCTTCCCGTTTCACTCGCCGTTACTAAGGGAATCCTTTTTAGTTTCTTTTCCTCCGCTAAATGATATGCTTAAGTTCAGCGGGTAATCACGACTGAGTTCAGGTTGAAACGATCAAGACACGCACCGTCGTCATCCTTACCCCGAAAGGTACGGCACAGACAACGAACCCCATTATTCAGATGCGAGCGACGAACCGGTCTGACAAGACGAATAGGATTCACCAAAGACACGCTGTTATACACGTCTTGATGTTTCCAGTACATCATAGAAGTCAAGTTGGACGCCATTTGGCAGCTCACTCTGATATATGAGTAGCGAGTCACATTACGAATGCCCTAGGTACGCTTTTACACGCAACCAGAGCACTCGACTTGTGATGCTTCGGTACTAGAACGGGATCGGACCTCTCCAGAGAGAGCCCCAATGCCGCCCGACAAGCCTATTCCAAAAGGAATTGGCAATGAGTTAAACAACCCTGAACCAGACGTACCGACTGGAGACCCAGTCGGTGCTATGCGTTCGAAATTTCACCACTCTAAGCGTCTGCAATTCGTGGTAAGTAACGCAGCAAGCTGCGTTCTTCATCGATACTCGATGCAACCGATCCATCGTTGAAGCTAGTACGTATTATCGAGACCTAGATCTCAACAACAATCACCTTGGGCCGCAACCGAAGCTACTGCTCTAGGCAATGATGTACTGATTCGAATAAGAAAAGGCGCGTTTGTGTTGTTGGCGCCGCGTTCAACAGACCCGAAAGCCTAATCGAACACGATCATTGAGGCTGTCGTCAACTGACTCGCTCAGTACGAATACTGAACAAGCTTGACGCATAAAGCCACCAGACCCCCGAGAGAGCCACACAAAGCTTTTTGAGACGACCAGCAAACAGCAATCCGAAGACCACCATCTACCAATCATTAAGCCCTATTGATACTGATTTTGGAATAGCTGCCACGTTCCGAACGGACAACCACCAATACCAACAGTTTTTACGGCATCTCAACTGGAACGTTGACATTTCGACACACTAGCCAAGATAACCGTGAGGCCACCTTGACGAGAAGCGCATCTTAAGGTTTGTGGAAGATCGCGATGCTCTTTCGAACGACGATGATCCAGCTGCAGGTTCACCTACAGCTACCTTGTTACGACTTTTACCCGGTTCAAACCAATGCGATAAAAATGGTTTCCGCAACAACGAAGTCGTTAAACCTCGGAGCCACAGTCCCCACTCTTCTCGAATCAGTTCAGTCCCGGATAGCGACGGGCGGTGTGTACAAAGGGCAGGGACGTAATCAACGTGAGCTGATGACTCACACTTACTAGGCATTCCTCGTTTAAGGGCAATAATTACAATACCCTATCCCGGACATGGAAGAATTTCAACGGTTTACCGATACCTTTCGGCATAGGAAAAACCCGCTGACTCCACCAGTGTAGCACGCGTGCAGCCCCGGACATCTAAGGGCATCACAGACCTGTTATCGCTCAATCTCGTGCGGCTAAACACCGCTTATCCCTCTAAGAAGTTATACGAACCCTAAGATTCGCCAACTATTTAGCAGGCTAGAGTCTCGCTCGTTATCGGAATAAACCAGACAAATCACTCCACCAACTAAGAACGGCCATGCACCACCAACCACCAAATCGAGAAAGAGCTTTCAATCTGTCAGTCCTAATGGTGTCCGGACCGGGTGAGTTTTCCCGTGTTGAGTCAAATTAAGCCGCAAGCTCCACGCCTTGTGGTGCCCTTCCGTCAATTTCTTTAAGTTTCAGCTTTGCAACCATACTACCCCCGGAACCGAAAGACTTTCGTTTCCGGATAGCTCCTCGGCAGGGCAAAAACCCTCCGAATCGCGAGATGGCATCGTTTACGGTCAGAACTAGGGCGGTATCTAATCGCCTTCGAACCTCTGACTTTCGTTCTTGATTAATGAAGACATTCTTGGCAAATGCTTTCGCTATTGGGCGTCTCACTACGGTCCACGAATTTCACCTCTCGCGTAATGATACGAATGCCCCCGGTTTGTCCCTCTTAACCATTAAATCAGTTCTAGAACCAACAAAAAGAACCGAAGTCCTGTTTCATTATTCCATGATGAGCTATTCAAGCAAACGCTTGTATTGAGCACTCTGATTTATTCAAGGTAAACCTGCTGGCAGTTGAAGGGCGAACCCAACCTCAAACCAGCAAATTAGAAGTCACGACTACAGTTGACGCAAATTGCGAACTGCAGCACGTAACCTAGATCCAACTACGAGCTTTTTAACCGCAGCAATAACGAGATACACTAGGAGAGCTGGAATTACCGCGGCTGCTGGCACCAGACTTGCCCTCTCCTTGCTACTCGAAGAATCATTTGTATTCAACTCATTGAAATAACTCATCCAAAAGGATGAGTCTTTATATTTTTAGTCACTATCTCATACTCAACAGTGGATAAGTTTCGCGCCTGCTGCCTTCCTTGGACGTGGTAGCCGTTTCTAAGGCTCCCTCTCCGGAGTCGAACCCTTATTCTCCGTTACCCGTAACAACCATGGTAGTCCAATGAACTACCATCTAGTTGAAAGGGCAGACACCCTTTTCGGATAGAGTCGATCGAAACCGACAGTAAACTGCTTTATTCAGAGTCAACAAACAACGTCCGAAAACGTTTGGTCTGTTCTAATAATTGCACCCCGCCTTACGTTGGGGTTTAGTTGCATGTATTAGCTCCAGTATTTCCGCAGTTATCCATATAGGATTCCGAACAAGGTGATATCTGCTCTAATGAGCCGTACGCAATTTCATTGATGAATCAAAGCATGCATGGCTTAATCTTTTACTTGAGCATATCGCGCTGACAGAATCAATCAGGTATTACGCAGACAAAAGTCTTGCGAGAATTCTTTCCATGCCCATGGCCTTGCTTTCCGGTGCTCGACATTTTCATGCCGACACTTTCTTTGCGAAGGTTTGACAACCGTTTATTCTCGTAAACTCTTCCCACGTAAGAGAGACCGATACCGCAACAACATTTCGTACTGAAACAGTAGAGATGCAAAAACGAAACCTTCCATTGGTGATCCTTCTGCCTCGACAAAAGAACCTACGCAACTTCCAGAATCGCCGCAGTGATGATCTGAACTCGCTACCGCAAGCACGCCACCACCGCTGTTCATTCGGGTGTAAACGTAGCGGGCCGTGCCCACAGTCAATGCGCATACGCACACCGACCACAGACACAGACTCGAGACGCACGCGCCTCTTACCGACTACCACCCCCCTGACACATATAGGTCTTATCGGGGGGACAACTATGCGCAGAGGGGTATGCCAATGTCCGCGACCGCAGGGAGGGGAACAGCGTATGCAGTACGGGAAATCACAAAAAAATTTTTTTCATTCCCGGTGTCTAGACACCCCCCAAAAAAATTTTTTCGGTGTCGTCTCTATACGTCTCCGGACTATGTCCATTTCCCGGGGTGGAGTACGGGAACGCACATTTGTCATTCCCGGCCTCTAGACACCCCCCAAAAAAATTTTTTCGGTGTCGTCTCTATACGTCTCCGGACTATGTCCATTTCCCGGGGTGGAGTACGGGAACGCACATTTGTCATTCCCGGCCTCTAGACACCCCCCAAAAAAAATTTTTTCGGTGTCGTCTCTATACGTCTCCGGACTATGTCCATTTCCCGGGGTGGAGTACGGGAACGCACATTTGTCATTCCCGGTCTCTAGACACCCCCCAAAAAAAATTTTTTCGGTGTCGTCTCTATACGTCTCCGGACTATGTCCATTTCCCGGGGTGGAGTACGGGAACGCACATTTGTCATTCCCGGTCTCTAGACACCCCCCAAAAAAAATTTTTTCGGTGTCGTCTCTATACGTCTCCGGACTATGTCCATTTCCCGGGGTGGAGTACGGGAACGCACATTTGTCATTCCCGGTCTCTAGACACCCCCCAAAAAAAATTTTTCGGTGTCGTCTCTATACGTCTCCGGACTATGTCTATTTCCCGGGCTGGAGTACGGGAACGCACATTTGTCATTCCCGGTCTCCAGACACCCCCCAGACCTTCCATGTGAGAGATATTTTGGGTTATTAGTAGGTAATTTCAACAGGAAAACAAGTTTTCAGCATAAAACAGAACGATTTTATGAACTTTTCGGGCAAAAAAAAACTTTTTTCGGATTTTTTGAAAAAATTTTATGAATTTTTTCGTAAAATTTTCAGTTTTTTTCTCTTGTTCAAAAGCCTGTTTTTGGCTTCTATTAGCTTGTTCTGTGATCAAAAGTGTCTTTACAGCAAAAATGAGCGAGTTTCAGACTCATCCTGATCAAATTCGCTCATTTTCGTGAGCCGAAAAAAACACAAAATTTTGGTTTTTGGCCTATAAAACTAGTCTAACAAGCTTTTTGGCTGGTTTTTTTTGGCTCCGACACCTATTTTTGAACGTTAAGTGATTCCTGAGAGTTTGGAGAACTTTTGAAAAAAAAAATTTTTTTCGAAAAAAAAAAGACAGTCTAACCCCTTAGGATTTTTTCAAAAATCCGAAAAAAAAAAATTTTCGGTTTATTGTTCCAGATTGTTCAGCATGCTGAAAAAACTATTACACAACAAAAATTAGGCCATAACTCGCTCATTGAACTGAGATACGAGTGATTTCGTGATAGGTCTAGTACTGAAAAATGCTCAACTACAAAAATCTTGGTAATGAGTTGAGAGTTGATCTACTGTTTGAATCTAAGCTGAAATCATCAGAAAAAGATATAATCTTATCAATAAACTAGATAAAACAAGAAATTTGACGCGAAAG
>CM056094.1:0-47500 GCA_002259235.3 Caenorhabditis latens | reverse complement strand
GAAGTTAGGCACCTTAACTCCACGTTTGGTTCATCCCACAGCGCCAGTTCTGCTTACCAAAAATGGCCCACTTGGACCTCGCATTCACGTTGACAGTTCACTAAAGAAACTGCAACTTCATATCCATTGAAAGTTTGAGAATAGGTTGAGGGCATTACGCCCCCAAGGCCTCTAATCATTAGCTTTACCGAATATAACTGCCAGAGATCCAGCTATCCTGAGGGAAACTTCGGAAGGAACCAGCTACTAGATGGTTCGATTAGTCTTTCGCCCCTATACTCAAGTCTATCGATCGATTTGCACGTCAGAACCGATACGGACTTCCACCAGAGTTTCCTCTGGCTTCATCCTGCTCAAGCATAGTTCACCATCTTTCGGGTCGTTTGCCAACTGCTCAACCTCTACACAGTCACAAGTGACACGCATAGGGCCGTGGTGCGCAACACTCCGAAGAGCGCAGATCCCACGTCGGCCAATTCAAGACTGACCTTCACTTTCATTTCGCCGCAAGGTTTTAACACCCTTTGACTCGCAGTAGACAAGCACTCCGCAATCCGTGTTTCAAGACGGGTCGGAAACGTCGTCGACTTTCACACCGACGTCACACACACTAGCGTAACTAAACGCTAGCCGCCACGAACCAACTACCGACAACAAGACACCGACTCTTGCGAGCTGGGCAACATTATCGGGCCAGAACGAGCAGCCAACGCCGTCGGCGTAGCATAGGAAACGACATCCGGCAACGATCACAACTAAGCGACCAGTCACCAAACTTGTCTCCAAGCAACATCAACTGTCTCCGGTTCCACTCCAACGATTTCACGTTCTCTTGAACTCTCTCTTCAAAGTCCTTTGCAACTTTCCCTCACGGTACTTGTTCGCTATCGCAATCGAGTCGATATTTAGCCTTAGATGAAGTTTATCACCCACTTTAGGCTGCACTTTCAAGCAACCCGACTCCAAGGAGCAGCCAAACCAACAGCATCGCTATCCAGAACGGGGCTCGCACCCTCTCTGGTTTATGGCCTCAATCGTAAGGACTTCGGACATACGATACTGCTAGAAGACTACACCTATACGCCACATTTCGAAGCAGCCAAAGACTGAACGATTCGGCGCTGGGCTCTTCCCGTTTCACTCGCCGTTACTAAGGGAATCCTTTTTAGTTTCTTTTCCTCCGCTAAATGATATGCTTAAGTTCAGCGGGTAATCACGACTGAGTTCAGGTTGAAACGATCAAGACACGCACCGTCGTCATCCTTACCCCGAAAGGTACGGCACAGACAACGAACCCCATTATTCAGATGCGAGCGACGAACCGGTCTGACAAGACGAATAGGATTCACCAAAGACACGCTGTTATACACGTCTTGATGTTTCCAGTACATCATAGAAGTCAAGTTGGACGCCATTTGGCAGCTCACTCTGATATATGAGTAGCGAGTCACATTACGAATGCCCTAGGTACGCTTTTACACGCAACCAGAGCACTCGACTTGTGATGCTTCGGTACTAGAACGGGATCGGACCTCTCCAGAGAGAGCCCCAATGCCGCCCGACAAGCCTATTCCAAAAGGAATTGGCAATGAGTTAAACAACCCTGAACCAGACGTACCGACTGGAGACCCAGTCGGTGCTATGCGTTCGAAATTTCACCACTCTAAGCGTCTGCAATTCGTGGTAAGTAACGCAGCAAGCTGCGTTCTTCATCGATACTCGATGCAACCGATCCATCGTTGAAGCTAGTACGTATTATCGAGACCTAGATCTCAACAACAATCACCTTGGGCCGCAACCGAAGCTACTGCTCTAGGCAATGATGTACTGATTCGAATAAGAAAAGGCGCGTTTGTGTTGTTGGCGCCGCGTTCAACAGACCCGAAAGCCTAATCGAACACGATCATTGAGGCTGTCGTCAACTGACTCGCTCAGTACGAATACTGAACAAGCTTGACGCATAAAGCCACCAGACCCCCGAGAGAGCCACACAAAGCTTTTTGAGACGACCAGCAAACAGCAATCCGAAGACCACCATCTACCAATCATTAAGCCCTATTGATACTGATTTTGGAATAGCTGCCACGTTCCGAACGGACAACCACCAATACCAACAGTTTTTACGGCATCTCAACTGGAACGTTGACATTTCGACACACTAGCCAAGATAACCGTGAGGCCACCTTGACGAGAAGCGCATCTTAAGGTTTGTGGAAGATCGCGATGCTCTTTCGAACGACGATGATCCAGCTGCAGGTTCACCTACAGCTACCTTGTTACGACTTTTACCCGGTTCAAACCAATGCGATAAAAATGGTTTCCGCAACAACGAAGTCGTTAAACCTCGGAGCCACAGTCCCCACTCTTCTCGAATCAGTTCAGTCCCGGATAGCGACGGGCGGTGTGTACAAAGGGCAGGGACGTAATCAACGTGAGCTGATGACTCACACTTACTAGGCATTCCTCGTTTAAGGGCAATAATTACAATACCCTATCCCGGACATGGAAGAATTTCAACGGTTTACCGATACCTTTCGGCATAGGAAAAACCCGCTGACTCCACCAGTGTAGCACGCGTGCAGCCCCGGACATCTAAGGGCATCACAGACCTGTTATCGCTCAATCTCGTGCGGCTAAACACCGCTTATCCCTCTAAGAAGTTATACGAACCCTAAGATTCGCCAACTATTTAGCAGGCTAGAGTCTCGCTCGTTATCGGAATAAACCAGACAAATCACTCCACCAACTAAGAACGGCCATGCACCACCAACCACCAAATCGAGAAAGAGCTTTCAATCTGTCAGTCCTAATGGTGTCCGGACCGGGTGAGTTTTCCCGTGTTGAGTCAAATTAAGCCGCAAGCTCCACGCCTTGTGGTGCCCTTCCGTCAATTTCTTTAAGTTTCAGCTTTGCAACCATACTACCCCCGGAACCGAAAGACTTTCGTTTCCGGATAGCTCCTCGGCAGGGCAAAAACCCTCCGAATCGCGAGATGGCATCGTTTACGGTCAGAACTAGGGCGGTATCTAATCGCCTTCGAACCTCTGACTTTCGTTCTTGATTAATGAAGACATTCTTGGCAAATGCTTTCGCTATTGGGCGTCTCACTACGGTCCACGAATTTCACCTCTCGCGTAATGATACGAATGCCCCCGGTTTGTCCCTCTTAACCATTAAATCAGTTCTAGAACCAACAAAAAGAACCGAAGTCCTGTTTCATTATTCCATGATGAGCTATTCAAGCAAACGCTTGTATTGAGCACTCTGATTTATTCAAGGTAAACCTGCTGGCAGTTGAAGGGCGAACCCAACCTCAAACCAGCAAATTAGAAGTCACGACTACAGTTGACGCAAATTGCGAACTGCAGCACGTAACCTAGATCCAACTACGAGCTTTTTAACCGCAGCAATAACGAGATACACTAGGAGAGCTGGAATTACCGCGGCTGCTGGCACCAGACTTGCCCTCTCCTTGCTACTCGAAGAATCATTTGTATTCAACTCATTGAAATAACTCATCCAAAAGGATGAGTCTTTATATTTTTAGTCACTATCTCATACTCAACAGTGGATAAGTTTCGCGCCTGCTGCCTTCCTTGGACGTGGTAGCCGTTTCTAAGGCTCCCTCTCCGGAGTCGAACCCTTATTCTCCGTTACCCGTAACAACCATGGTAGTCCAATGAACTACCATCTAGTTGAAAGGGCAGACACCCTTTTCGGATAGAGTCGATCGAAACCGACAGTAAACTGCTTTATTCAGAGTCAACAAACAACGTCCGAAAACGTTTGGTCTGTTCTAATAATTGCACCCCGCCTTACGTTGGGGTTTAGTTGCATGTATTAGCTCCAGTATTTCCGCAGTTATCCATATAGGATTCCGAACAAGGTGATATCTGCTCTAATGAGCCGTACGCAATTTCATTGATGAATCAAAGCATGCATGGCTTAATCTTTTACTTGAGCATATCGCGCTGACAGAATCAATCAGGTATTACGCAGACAAAAGTCTTGCGAGAATTCTTTCCATGCCCATGGCCTTGCTTTCCGGTGCTCGACATTTTCATGCCGACACTTTCTTTGCGAAGGTTTGACAACCGTTTATTCTCGTAAACTCTTCCCACGTAAGAGAGACCGATACCGCAACAACATTTCGTACTGAAACAGTAGAGATGCAAAAACGAAACCTTCCATTGGTGATCCTTCTGCCTCGACAAAAGAACCTACGCAACTTCCAGAATCGCCGCAGTGATGATCTGAACTCGCTACCGCAAGCACGCCACCACCGCTGTTCATTCGGGTGTAAACGTAGCGGGCCGTGCCCACAGTCAATGCGCATACGCACACCGACCACAGACACAGACTCGAGACGCACGCGCCTCTTACCGACTACCACCCCCCTGACACATATAGGTCTTATCGGGGGGACAACTATGCGCAGAGGGGTATGCCAATGTCCGCGACCGCAGGGAGGGGAACAGCGTATGCAGTACGGGAAATCACAAAAAAATTTTTTTCATTCCCGGTGTCTAGACACCCCCCAAAAAAATTTTTTCGGTGTCGTCTCTATACGTCTCCGGACTATGTCCATTTCCCGGGGTGGAGTACGGGAACGCACATTTGTCATTCCCGGCCTCTAGACACCCCCCAAAAAAAATTTTTTCGGTGTCGTCTCTATACGTCTCCGGACTATGTCCATTTCCCGGGCTGGAGTACGGGAACGCACATTTGTCATTCCCGGTCTCCAGACTAATGGTCTACATGATGTGTGATGATCGTCAATGATTGAATCGATGTGGGGTGTTCAAGAAGCAGTCGCATCTGGTTGAATCGTGAATTTAAGAGATTGAATAGTTTCTCAAAAAACGTGATAGCTTCTTTATGCTTCTATATTCCAAAAATCTAATAACAAAAGAAATGGATATGAACCATTTTATTTAAAATTGAGTAAAAAATATCAAATCCAGGAAAAACACACATATAAATGCACCAGAAACAATTTAATGAAGAATACAACTAAAAAATTATAGTAAGGTTCTAATTGTTAATCAAAAATTTTCTTCTTTGTAATGGTCGATAGACCCTGCAACTCGTCAACCATTGTCATCCTGCTTTTATGCTCCATAGTAATGTGTCTAACACATTCATCAACAAGTCCCTCCATTCCATGCTTGTCAGCTAGTAGAAGAACTTCGGTGAAAGTCAGATGAGTTTTACGGCGAAGGAGTTGTTCGATGATACGGTAAATTGATGGCATCGACAAGTAATCGGCAAGATCAAGAATACTATCGTAGAATTCTTCTGGAAAACACTTTTTTGAAAAAAGGAATAGAGAACGATTGAGTTTACCTGAAGGAAAAATTACATTTGGATTGATCATTGCTAGGAGTCTTGCAAACACTTCATAACGTACAGTCGGCATTGAGATGACTTCCATCGAATATTCTTTGAATTTTGAAGAAAACAGACGCTTGAAATAATCCGAATGAATCTTGAGAATCTGCAAAAAAGTAAAGTTTATATGTTTCGAAAGAACTTAAAAACTTACATGAGAATTCACGTTCAACTGATAATTTTCAATTTCCAATGTGACATCTGTATCGTCGCTAGAGAAGAATTGAGTATCAATACCAGAACATCGACTAGACAGACAATAAGGCTGCAGTGTCATCTCGTATTTCAACTTATATCTGACAGAACCATCATGCCAGTACAAATCCGAAACCGCACCAATTCGTCTTGACATCAACTTAATATCAGAAGTCAACTCAACTGCATACTTTTGTGACGGCGTTGTCATCTGCTCGTCGAGAAGTGAGACAGTGATGCATCCGGTGAATCCATCTAATCCTTTTTCCGCCATCTTCTTCCAATCGAATATCCACGTCAAGTATACACAATCCACGAGTTTGGTGGATATCGCCAATTCGTTACTATACGATACTGCCCTGAAAATATGTTTTTTTTTTCACATTTTTTCAAAATCTTCTGACCAACTCAATCCACATTTTTCTTGTGGCTCAAAAACTATGGTTCCCTGAAGGTCTTTAACTTCACTTGTGTAATTCACAACTTGATCGTCCATTTACGCAGCTCCAAATTTTCTGAAACAACGTTTATGAAAAGATCAACTTTAGGAAATAGCAAATAGTAATCACAGAATGAATACTGTTAGAAACGAACATTTAAGAAAAATGCTACTATAGATAGATTTATTCAATAAAAAAGCTATACAGAACAAAATAAATAGAGACTTAGAGACGTGAAGAGATCGTAAAACCCAAAATATTCACATAAAAAATATTTAGATATCTAGATACTTTCCAAGAATCTTTTTGAGCACCCAGCAGACAGCTGTTTGAGGCTTTCCTCCTTTTTCATTCCTTCGAAATGCTCCTTGGAAGTGAAGAAGGAAATGCAGGTCTCCACCACCTCATCCAAACCGAACTTATCACCAAGTGCTAGAACTTCATAAAAGTTCAGATGAGATCCTCGAAGAATCATCTGAGTGATGAGACGTGGAACTGCTGGGATTGACAGATGTTTGGCCAGCTCGAGGATACTCTCGAAGAATTCTTCTGAAAATGAATTTTTAGAGAAATAATGGAGAGCAATTAAGTTTACCTGAAGGGAGAATTGCATTTGGGGAAATCATAGCCACAAGTCTTGAAAATGGTTCATAGCGAACTCCAGGAAGATTGAGGGTTGGCAAGAAGGCGTCCATCATATACGCAGCTAGCTTATGCGAAAAGTATGTTGAGTGAACCTTGAGAAACTGAAAAAAGGGAAGGCTTATCGTTTTACTTTTTATCTCAAACGAACCTCAGAATTCACATGCAGCTGAAAATTTTCGACGATAAGTGTGAGATTCGAATCTGCACTTTGGTTGAATTGAGTATCTATCTCAAGACAACGACTCAACAAGCTGAAGGAGTAGAGTGTCACTTCATACTTCAAACCACATTTCTTATGGCCATAGTATTTTGATAATTCTGCAACCGTTCCAATACGTCTTGTGACTGATTGGACTTCACGAGTGACATCAAAGAAATACTGATGCGGTGGAGTTTTGAAGCGTTGCTGTAGAGCTGTAACAGTGATGCATCCGGTGAATCCATCAAATTCTTTTTCTCGAGCTCATCCCAATTAAACAGTAGAGTCAGGTAGCTGGTTTCCTCCAGTTTCAGAGACATTGCAAACTCTTGACGGTATGATACTGTCCTGAAAATGACACAATTCATTTTTGACAAAGCTACACACTTGCTTACAAATTCAATCCCTTGTCCTTCTGCTCTCCAAAAACTACATTTGTTTGCAGATCGATTTCTGCAACTTCTTTCTCAAAATGGAACTGTTGGCTCTCCATTTTTTGATTGTTAGGTTACCTAAATTTTTAGTTGAATTAAGTGTTTACTGAGTTAGAAACAAAACGAAAGAGAGTAACGTTCGATTAAAGATAAAATTTAGACTAAACTCTAGTTTCAGATAAAACACACACTCAATGGGTGTACTCACAAGGTTGCAATAACAGTTTTTTCTGTTACTGGTACCTTGTGAGTAGTCCCATCAGGCCAAAAAGTTGTTTTAAAAACAATATTTTTCTTTGTTCAATCAATCAAAAAAGAACCCACATAAAACAAATTCTCTTCACACTTTTCATTTGTATTTTCTATGTCTGAACCAATGATTACAGCAAAGCTAGATTCAAAATGCTGGTAACCACGTAATCCAGTCTATCAGAAACTACAAACAAGAAACGTTCATAGAAGCTGTTTCACATGTTCCTTCTTTTTGATATTTCAAAGAAGTATTAAAATAACAAAAGTCTGCTGCCTTCCTTGGACGTGGTAGCCGTTTCTAAGGCTCCCTCTCCGGAGTCGAACCCTTATTCTCCGTTACCCGTAACAACCATGGTAGTCCAATGAACTACCATCTAGTTGAAAGGGCAGACACCCTTTTCGGATAGAGTCGATCGAAACCGACAGTAAACTGCTTTATTCAGAGTCAACAAACAACGTCCGAAAACGTTTGGTCTGTTCTAATAATTGCACCCCGCCTTACGTTGGGGTTTAGTTGCATGTATTAGCTCCAGTATTTCCGCAGTTATCCATATAGGATTCCGAACAAGGTGATATCTGCTCTAATGAGCCGTACGCAATTTCATTGATGAATCAAAGCATGCATGGCTTAATCTTTTACTTGAGCATATCGCGCTGACAGAATCAATCAGGTATTACGCAGACAAAAGTCTTGCGAGAATTCTTTCCATGCCCATGGCCTTGCTTTCCGGTGCTCGACATTTTCATGCCGACACTTTCTTTGCGAAGGTTTGACAACCGTTTATTCTCGTAAACTCTTCCCACGTAAGAGAGACCGATACCGCAACAACATTTCGTACTGAAACAGTAGAGATGCAAAAACGAAACCTTCCATTGGTGATCCTTCTGCCTCGACAAAAGAACCTACGCAACTTCCAGAATCGCCGCAGTGATGATCTGAACTCGCTACCGCAAGCACGCCACCACCGCTGTTCATTCGGGTGTAAACGTAGCGGGCCGTGCCCACAGTCAATGCGCATACGCACACCGACCACAGACACAGACTCGAGACGCACGCGCCTCTTACCGACTACCACCCCCCTGACACATATAGGTCTTATCGGGGGGGGACAACTATGCGCAGAGGGGTATGCCAATGTCCGCGACCGCAGGGAGGGGAACAGCGTATGCAGTACGGGAAATCACAAAAAAATTTTTTTCATTCCCGGTGTCTAGACACCCCCCAAAAAAATTTTTTCGGTGTCGTCTCTATACGTCTCCGGACTATGTCCATTTCCCGTAGTGGAGTACGGGAACGCACATTTTCGTTCCCGGCCTCGAGACACTACCGAGAAAAAAGTGGCCTCCACGTCGGTATGCGCCAATGTCCGCGACTACAGGGAGGGAAAGACGTATGGAGTACGGGAATGTCTCTTTTTCGTTAACAAACTTGAGATACCCCGCGAGAAAAATGTGCTGCCTGTAGGGGTCTATACGATGCAATGTCGCTCGATAGTTGTCGGTGTAGGGATGCGGAATGTCCGGAAAGCGGTCGCCACCCAATGTGGGATTCCTTGTCGCATTTAACTATAACATCAAACATAGTACTTTTAAGAATAATAAATAGTATTCTACTCTGTGTTCTATAGTAGTAGTACTTGAATGGAGTCTACGCCCCGCCGCGGAACACGTTTTTCTGCATAGGAGGGGTGCGGTAATATTTAATGACCTGCACAGCGCCTTTGATGGGGGACATCCGGACACACCGAAATCTAATTAATTATGCGTGCTACATATTTAATGAGTTCGGTAATAATTAATGAACTTTTGGCTTAAATTGTGAAGATTTACCATAATCTAATTAATTATGCGTAAGAAGCTACGGTAATAATTTCAGAGAACCGAGGGTCATGGTGCCTCCCCCAAAATCTAATTAATTATGCGTGCTGCAAAAGAGTTAACGATGGATAGAGGCATCCGGACACACCGACATGTTTTGGCTTGCCTTTTGGTGTGCCTTCACAAAAAAACACCAAGCGTAGTGAACTTAGTGAGCTTATTAAGAGCAGATGCGCAAACGGAAATGGGTCCTTTACTGTACACAATTTCATTATACATTCTTTACACATTTTATTACGAGATTAAAAGAAACACTCTTTCTGGCGCGAGTCCTCTTCCACATTTCCAGATGGATCTCTTTCTTCCTTCTTAAAGATTTGTCAAAAGAAAAATACTTTTATTGAACAGAGAAAGTACACCTGCTTGATATGGAAAGTTAGTTTTCCGATTTCACAAAAACGAGTAATGTCTAGTCTAGACATCTTTCCCCCATTAACTCTTCAATAATTTGACAAGAGTTTTGGCATTATCACCAAATAAATGAATATTTACAAACTACTTTTCAATAAAATAAGTGTTTTTCCTCAAACTTTTCGCCAAATTAACGCCCCAAGGCGTAAAACAACAGAATAGCGGTATGTGAGCCGGAGCCTCCCCACAAGGGAGGTGAAGGTGAAACAAAGAAATAGATGGTCATCGTCTCCTCTCTTGAGCGCTGAAGGCGCCTCCCGAGGCATGCCTGCGCTGACCATCTGTGTGTCGGTTTGTCTTTGTATTTCGCAATAGATACGATTTTTGAATAATAAATCGCGTGACAGATGATTGGCATGTTTTGTACAAACGGGATGAATTATTAATGAGGATGCTCTTCCTTAAAATAACTTGCGCGCGCGAAATGGTTCATTATCGTCAGGACTAATCGTACTGAATGGACGCTAATAATTTATCTGCTGCTTTGCCCCCCGAAAACGGTACGTTTTTTTCAACTTTTTCTTTTCACATTTTCCTTTTTTTATAGATACTCTGGTGGGAAAAGCGTATCCAACGGACACTGAGTTGGAGTTTTTCGGAAAGTTCGCAACCGTTGTTGATGGATCTGATCTAGTTCGAACAACGACTGAAACTCTGAAGCTGTCTCCAACCCGCCTCAAGTTTAAAAACTTGGATAAACTGCCCACATCTAACACTTTGGATGTCAATATTGGTATTCTCTTCGACATCTTCATCCGATGGATGTTGATGAAGGCCGGAGCCTGTTTGAAGACGACAAGATTCTGGTTAAATCTTCGACACCCCGGATATGCAAACGCCCCTACTGGATTCTGGATGCCGCATCGGACATACGACAAGTTGAATGGACACACGTTAATGAACGAGATTGCGAGGCATTCACAATCAAACCGAAACCTTGGATTGGACGAAACACTGGTTCTCTCGATGCGGATATTCACAAAGGATAAGAAATCAATGTCTGGTCGTGGTCATCGGGTTCCCGAGGATATACGCGTAAGTATTTAAAAACATGTTCTCTTTATACAAATGTTTTCAGAAAATGTTTGGCCTCCACCACGGTCACAATGTTGTTGGAGACTCTCATTGTCTTCCAAAAGCTCTAGCAATGGGAAAACTTTGGAGTGACATGCAGAGCTGTCCCGACTATCGGGAAAAAAAGACACTGTCCAATAAACTGCGTAAAATCACCAGAAAAGATAAAAATGTAAGCTTTTCGATAAGGAAACGATTTGAAAACAAGACATTTCAGCAAAACAATAGATTTGAAACTCAAATGGAACTTGCAATGGAGCTTCTGGAGGAAACCGGTTTGGATATGGACCAAATGGAACACAACTTTGAGGACTTGGAGAAACTGGCAGAATACTTGGATGAATACCACATTTGTGTTTGGGAAGTACCACCTAATTTCCCGTTTCCTGTTGTCCGAGCCGAATTTAACAAGGGAGCTGAGAATTTTATTCCTCTCTTCTACCACGACGGCCACTACGATCACTTTCACCCATCAATCGAGAATGTCCGAGCTCGATTCTGTTTCCGATGTCATAAAGTTGTTGGTGAGAATCACGCACGAAAATGTGAAACCAAATGCCGAAGATGTGGAGGAAACGAGTGTGAACCAGAAGAGGGAGTGTCCATTTGGTGTGAAAAGTGCAATATCGCATTTCGAAGTCAGGAATGTTACAAAAGGCATTTGGAAAAGAAATCATTGCTTGCATTTCCATATTGCGACGTTTACGAAAAGTGAGTTGAAAACACATTATTGTGTTCTAATTGACTTTTATTTCAGATGCAAAAATTGTTTTGCTATCTACACGAGAGAGTCATATTCAAAAGTGAAACACGAATGCTTTTCAACCTACTTATGCAAAATTTGCCATACAAGAGCCGGTGAAGGACACCAATGTGTGCACGTCATGCCATCGGAGAGGGATCGGAATCAACAGTTAGACAAGCAAAAAGAGTGGAAAATGGTGATATATGATTGCGAAAGTATAGTCACTTCTACGGCAGAGTATACTGGTAAGAATTTAAAATTTTTCCTTAAAAAAATAATTTTCTTCTAGGAACTCAATCATTGGGCGGAAAACATGTACCTAACGTACTATGCTACAAGATTATTTGCCAAACTTGTTTGGGAAAAGAATGTGCATGTTGTGGGCCGATGCAAGTGCTATCGTCGGTTGAGGAGCCAGAACCAGTAATCCAACGTTTTGTGGAAGTACTCCGATCGGATCTTACACTCAAAAATGCGTATATCATTGCTCACAATGGCGGTCGATATGACCACGTCTTCACGCTAGAGGAGATGATTTCACACCACAAGCATCCGAAGAAGTTCATGATGAGTGGTAATACATTCATAACGGCAGATGTGCACACATCCAGAACGACGAGCTTCCATTTTCGGGATTCAGTGAAGTACTTGCCGATGAAGTTATCTCAAATGCCTGCCGCATTTGATTTGGATACAAAATCTAAAGGATATTTTCCATACATGTTCAATCATCCGGACAATTATGGTGTCAGTCTGCCTGGGCTGCCTCCAATCGAATACTACGAACCCCAATATATGGGTGTGAAGGATAAGGAACATTTCGAACAATGGTATGATGCTAACAAGAAGAAACCATTCGATTTCAATCGAGAAATTGTGGATTACTGCAAGAATGATGTGCAAATTCTCGTTGAAGCCATTGTCAAGTTCATAACGGTAAGTTATTTTGTAGCTTTACTCAAAAACGTGTTGTTTTTGCAGATTTGTCAGACAATATTCTCCGGTTGGAACCCAATTGTTCAAGCTTCTACACTGGCATCATACATCCAGTTTATAATGAAACATGAGCACATAAAACCAGGCGTACTTGGTTACATTCCGGAAAATGGATTCGGAGGGAGGAACAACTCGAAAATCGCTCTCAAATATCTAATGTGGCTGGAATACAAGAATCCTGATTTGAAACTCGTTCATAAACTGTCAAAATAGGGTGAATTCTATTTGGAATGTGGAAACACTGGATTCTTTGTCGATGGATACGACCCCAAAACGAAAGAAGTATACGAGGTTCACGGTTGTCTTTGGCATGGTTGCAACAGATGTTGGATGGATCAAGAAGCAAAGTGTCCAGCAAATAAGAACCGAACCATGAGAGAGCTGTATGAAACAACAAAGGATCGAGATGACACTATAAAGGCAGCCGGATATACTCTACACGTGAAATGAGAATGTGATATCAACGACGAGCTGAGAAAAGATAAAGAAATGAGAGATTTCTTTAAAAATGTAAGTTTTATTGATACAATTTATTTTTTACAAAGTATAATTTTAGTGTAACCATATGCATCATCTTCATCCTCGTGAAGGAATGTATGGCGGACGGACACAACAATTCCAAAGTATCGTGAAAGCGTGCTCCAAATACTCGATCGAATACTTTGATTTCTGCTCACTGTATCCATATATCAACATGAAGGGTACCGAATACCCAGTTGGAGTGCCAAAACGGATTGTGAGTGATTTTGAACCAATCGGACCGGGACGCCTTCCATATCGTGGTGTTATATTTTGTGATGTGTTGCCGCCATTGGATTGTAAACTGCCAGTTATCCCCACACGCAATGATGGAAAACTGCTCTTTGTGTTATGTCGAACGTGCGGGCAAGCCAAGAATCCCAAAGGAAAGTGCACACACACCAAGGTTTCTGAGCGTTTCCTGACGGGCGTTTGGTGCACGGATGAGTTAAACCTAGCCATCGAAGAAGGATACACGGTGCTCCGCTACCACGAAGTGTGGCATTGGGATGAGTGGTTCCGTGGCGGATTTTCGCCAGCTTCATGGAACCATTGTTAAAGATGAAACATGAATCGTCAGGCCTTCCGGAGAACGTCGTCACAGAAGAGGAGATCGATAAATATATTGAAGAAATCCTCCAAAACGAAGGAATCAAGCTGGACATTGAGAAGATCAAGAAGAATCCCGCTCTCCGAAGCCTTGCAAAGCTATTTCTCAATAGCACATGGGGAAGCTGGCGCAAAACCCATGTAAAAGCGAGACCAAATTGTTCCGGATTGAGAAAGCAGTGGATGCTGTAAAATTCATGTGCGAGCCAGGGATGGAACCTAAATGTTTCGAGGAGTGGAAGGACACCCACATACTCGTTTCCCGAAAACCGACCCAAGGCGCGGTTCAGACGGCGAAATTCACCAACATCGTATACGGAGCGCTAACCACCTCAGCTGCCAGAGTCAAATTGTACCAAGCAATGAAATTGGTTGGACCGGAGAATTTAATTTACTGTGGTAAGTATTTTGGATTTTTGTAGTGATTTCAATTTGTTTATTTTTCAGATACCGACTCGATAATTTTCCGCCAAGAAAGAGGGACCAATCCACTGGCATCCCTACGTGGAAATGGACTGGGACAATTAACAGATGAAACGCCTACTGGATGGTCCATCGACGAGATTGTGGCTATGGCTCCGAAAGTCTATGCCTACAAAATTGTCAATGATAGTGGAGAGGAGAAGTACTCAGTCAGAGCAAAGGGTTTCACCCTCAATCATGAAACGGCTGAAAAAATCAATTTTGCCACTATGAAGAATATGGTATGCGACAAGATTACGTTTTCATATTTAAACTATTTTTGTTTCAGATGCTCCGTCACCTCAAAAAGGAAGAGGCCAACACAACAGTCAACAAAATGGCCATGAAGAGAGGATCAAATATATTAGATGGCATCGAAACGATCATCGAGAAGAAACGCCTTCGTCCTGTAATGGACAAAGGAAACTTTGCAACCGATGGCTCACTCATTCCCTTCGGTCTCGTGGATTCCTCGACCACAATCGAGGATGATTACATGTATTAATTGTATTATAGTGTATTTATTGTATTTATCTATTTTTTTTAAATAAAACATGTCAACTACAAAAATGGCGTGTGTGCGTACAAAAGAAAGGGGTATACATGGGAAGAATATCATCTCCCCTCACCGGGGATATTTTTCCACAAAGGGTTTCAGTTGTGTATGTGTGTGAGAAAACATCAAATGTACATGAAGCATTTTCTAATTGTGCACTCTTATCAATAACATGTGAGTATTGTCTAGCCTTAACATTATCTCCCTTTAGGGGAGATAATGTTACGGCGCACCAGCCGTGTGCCTCCCCTCCCCTCCCACAGAACGGCGAAGGCGCACCAGCACATATGTGTGTTTTCCCTCCTTATTGAGCGTCGAAGGCGCGCCAGAACGCCTGTGTGACTCCCCTCCCTACCCCTTCCGTTGAGCGCCTACGGCGCACCAGCTGTGTGCCTCCTCTCCTCTTTCATAGAGCGCTGAAGGCGCACCACATCTGTGTGTCCGGATGTCCTAACAGAGAAGAGGCCTATGTTCCTCCCCTACTCAACCCATCTCATAGAGCGGCGAAGGCGCGCCAGCATGTCTGTGTGTCTCCCTCCCCTTTCCGTTGAGCGTCTAAGGCGCGCCAGGCCTACGTATTACCCATCTGTGTTGATCCACACGAAGAGAGGTGTCTTCTCCATTCATATAGAAGAAGGATCATTTCTCCTGAAGAAAGGGATCTTCATTTCACAAAGAGAATGTAACCATATGAAAATGAGATGTCATTTTACGAAGAAGACCATTTCCTGATTCTGTCTATGTCTCTGCTTGTCTACTATCCATGTTTGTTATACCACACACTGAGTTACTTCCGTTTTTGTGAAATGTGCACTATTTTTACTGAATATAATGGTTTTAGTACTATAGTCGGTTACTATGTTTATCATAACACTGATTTTTGGAATGAATTTTCAAATTGTTTCATACCCTAACATTAGGAATATCAAAAAGGTACCGTTATTTAGAGGATCATTAATCATTTCTCAGTAGTGCGCATGTGTAGACAGCAAAAATAGATATAATCATGGATGACATTATAGGTGTCAATTATTACATTCTCGAAAAGGGTGGAGATGTAAAATCTGACATTGAATACACAATACGGAAAAAAAAGAACGATCATTCACTCTTCTCTGATGGACAACAACAAAAAAACGGTATTTCAGTGTGGGCGATGACATATATGTCTCAAACATTTTTTTTATCTAGAACATTCGGTAATCTGGTAATTTTGTGTATGAGAAGACCATGGAGGGTGTCTTATGTAATACGTAGAGGGGTACATGGTTGATATTATCTACCCCTTTTGTCGGTGTATGCCTATCCATCATAGAATACGGAGAAAACGAATATCCAAAAAACAATCTCTTCACATTTCATGTACATTTAGTGTACAATTGTAACATTTAATACACAATTTGTGCACAATTACAAAAACAGTAAAAAACAACGAAAAACAGTGAAAAATTACGAATTTGAAACATATCTTACTGTTATAATGGGGGCATACAAGGGGCATACATTTTTTTCCTATGGGGGCATATCTTTTTTCTATAGGAGCATACATTTTTTCTGTATGCACATGTGTTTTTTCCACAGGACATACATTTCTTCTACATGCACACACATTTTTTTTTCAACCAACATGGGCACTTCATCACGACAGTCTGGCAATAAGATGTTATGTACGACTTTTAATCAGAACATGCCCTTACAATTTTCAAGAATATGTCATACATAGAAGGAGGGGTTCTGGCGGTGTGTCTGTAATTCCATACGAAGAAGGGTATCTTCTCCATCCATATAGATCTTCGGCATATCTGTCTCCCTCCCATAGCGCGGCGAAAGCGCACCAGCATGTGTCTTCTTCCACCCTAGAGCGCCATAGGCGCATCTGTGTGTCCAGATGTCCCAACGGAGAGAGAGGCTGTCTGAGTCTCCCCTCCCCTTCTATTGAGCGCCTACGGTGCACCAGCTGTGTCCCTCCCCTTCCATCCCATAGAGCGGCGGAGGCGCGCCAGACCAGGAAAAGGGGTTATTAGTTATGCTACGCATTAAATATGCTTCTCGAAGGAAATAACGAAAATCAGCGAAATCCATGTGTTCAACAGTAAAAATCTGTATGGCATAATGCCCGAAATTCGACAGTGGTACTAGTCAGAACAAGGGCGATATTCGTTTTTGCATGTGATCAAATGTAAACTAAATGTACTCGCTAATGTTTAAAGCTAAAATCTTCTATGTTTCCCAGAGTAGATATGACAGACCCGGCTTCTTTTGGATTTGGATACAGTGAATATATTGTTTTATTCCGCATTGGTTGGATACCCCGATGCATCTTGGAAAACCATGAAAATCTACACGATTCAGGGCGTCTATACATAATTTTTCACCTACTGGTCATGTTTCTGTTAGCCATTGCACTAGAAAAAGGCATGGATTAGAGGCAATTAGTTTGTCTATGACTATCATACCTTCATAAACACTAGAAATGTTAGAAAATCCTCAGCTATTGCAGTATCTTGTTGTAAATCGGTACTATTACATACATTTTGTGCCGTGAAAGACATGTATTCACTTGCCTATGAATAACATTTCACTCGCCTTTGGATCTATAAGAAACACGAATTACAGGGTATTGGTCTGACAATGACTATCCCTATTGACTATTGAATGACTATCCATTACCAATTAGTCTGAAACTTCAGTCACTGCGATCAAAGAGATTATTGATTCAAATGACCTGAATTTTGGTACAAATACTGAACAAATAATGCTTGTTCAGATGCGCATTAGCGTTTGTCGATAGCTCTTCTAGAAAAAAGTTATGGGAAATGGGCCTCTACCAATTAGTCTGAAACTTCAGTCACTGCGATCAAAGAGATTATTGATTCAAATGACCTGAATTTTGGTACAAATACTAAACAAATAATGCTTGTTCAGATGCGCATTAGCGTTTGTCGATAGTTTTTCTAGAAAAAAGTTATGGAAAATGGGCCTCTACCAATTAGTCTGAAACTTCAGTCACTGCGATCAAAGAGATTATTGATTCAAATGACCTGAATTTTGGTACAAATACTAAACAAATAATGCTTGTTCAGATGCGCATTAGCGTTTGTCGATAGCTCTTCTAGAAAAAAGTTATGGGAAATGGGCCTCTACCAATTAGTCTGAAACTTCAGTCACTGCGATCAAAGAGATTATTGATTCAAATGACCTGAATTTTGGTACAAATACTAAACAAATAATGCTTGTTCAGATGCGCATTAGCGTTTGTCGATAGTTTTTCTAGAAAAAAGTTATGGAAAATGGGCCTCTACCAATTAGTCTGAAACTTCAGTCACTGCGATCGAAGAGATTATTGATTCAAATGACCTGAATTTTGGTACAAATACTGAACAAATAATGCTTGTTCAGATGCGCATTAGCGTTTGTCGATAGCTCTTCTAGAAAAAAGTTATGGGAAATGGGCCTCTACCAATTAGTCTGAAACTTCAGTCACTGCGATCAAAGAGATTATTGATTCAAATGACCTGAATTTTGGTACAAATACTAAACAAATAATGCTTGTTCAGATGCGCATTAGCGTTTGTCGATAGCTCTTCTAGAAAAAAGTTATGGGAAATGGGCCTCTACCAATTAGTCTGAAACTTCAGTCACTGCGATCAAAGAGATTATTGATTCAAATGACCTGAATTTTGGTACAAATACTAAACAAATAATGCTTGTTCAGATGCGCATTAGCGTTTGTCGATAGCTCTTCTAGAAAAAAGTTATGGAAAATGGGCCTCTACCAATTAGTCTGAAACTTCAGTCACTGCGATCAAAGAGATTATTGATTCAAATGACCTGAATTTTGGTACAAATACTGAACAAATAATGCTTGTTCAGATGCGCATTAGCGTTTGTCGATAGCTCTTCTAGAAAAAAGTTATGGGAAATGGGCCTCTACCAATTAGTCTGAAACTTCAGTCACTGCGATCAAAGAGATTATTGATTCAAATGACCTGAATTTTGGTACAAATACTAAACAAATAATGCTTGTTCAGATGCGCATTAGCGTTTGTCGATAGCTCTTCTAGAAAAAAGTTATGGGAAATGGGCCTCTACCGATTCAAATGACCTGAATTTTGGTACAAATACTAAACAAATAATGCTTGTTCAGATGCGCATTAGCGTTTGTCGATAGCTCTTCTAGAAAAAAGTTATGGAAAATGGGCCTCTACCAATTAGTCTGAAACTTCAGTCACTGCGATCAAAGAGATTATTGATTCAAATGACCTGAATTTTGGTACAAATACTAAACAAATAATGCTTGTTCAGATGCGCATTAGCGTTTGTCGATAGTTTTTCTAGAAAAAAGTTATGGAAAATGGGCCTCTACCAATTAGTCTGAAACTTCAGTCACTGCGATCAAAGAGATTATTGATTCAAATGACCTGAATTTTGGTACAAATACTAAACAAATAATGCTTGTTCAGATGCGCATTAGCGTTTGTCGATAGCTCTTCTAGAAAAAAGTTATGGGAAATGGGCCTCTACCGATTCAAATGACCTGAATTTTGGTACAAATACTAAACAAATAATGCTTGTTCAGATGCGCATTAGCGTTTGTCGATAGCTCTTCTAGAAAAAAGTTATGGGAAATGGGCCTCTACCAATTAGTCTGAAACTTCAGTCACTGCGATCAAAGAGATTATTGATTCAAATGACCTGAATTTTGGTACAAATACTAAACAAATAATGCTTGTTCAGATGCGCATTAGCGTTTGTCGATAGCTCTTCTAGAAAAAAGTTATGGGAAATGGGCCTCTACCAATTAGTCTGAAACTTCAGTCACTGCGATCAAAGAGATTATTGATTCAAATGACCTGAATTTTGGTACAAATACTAAACAAATAATGCTTGTTCAGATGCGCATTAGCGTTTGTCGATAGCTCTTCTAGAAAAAAGTTATGGAAAATGGGCCTCTACCAATTAGTCTGAAACTTCAGTCACTGCGATCAAAGAGATTATTGATTCAAATGACCTGAATTTTGGTACAAATACTGAACAAATAATGCTTGTTCAGATGCGCATTAGCGTTTGTCGATAGCTCTTCTAGAAAAAAAGTTATGGGAAATGGGCCTCTACCAATTAGTCTGAAACTTCAGTCACTGCGATCAAAGAGATTATTGATTCAAATGACCTGAATTTTGGTACAAATACTAAACAAATAATGCTTGTTCAGATGCGCATTAGCGTTTGTCGATAGCTCTTCTAGAAAAAAGTTATGGGAAATGGGCCTCTACCGATTCAAATGACCTGAATTTTGGTACAAATACTAAACAAATAATGCTTGTTCAGATGCGCATTAGCGTTTGTCGATAGCTCTTCTAGAAAAAAGTTATGGAAAATGGGCCTCTACCAATTAGTCTGAAACTTCAGTCACTGCGATCAAAGAGATTATTGATTCAAATGACCTGAATTTTGGTACAAATACTAAACAAATAATGCTTGTTCAGATGCGCATTAGCGTTTGTCGATAGCTTTTCTAGAAAAAAGTTATGGAAAATGGGCCTCTACCAATTAGTCTGAAACTTCAGTCACTGCGATCAAAGAGATTATTGATTCAAATGACCTGAATTTTGGTACAAATACTAAACAAATAATGCTTGTTCAGATGCGCATTAGCGTTTGTCGATAGCTCTTCTAGAAAAAAGTTATGGGAAATGGGCCTCTACCGATTCAAATGACCAGAATTTTGTTACAAATACTAAACAAATAATGCTTGTTCAGATGCGCATTAGCGTTTGTCGATAGCTCTTCTAGAAAAAAGTTATGGAAAATGGGCCTCTACCAATTAGTCTGAAACTTCAGTCACTGCGATCAAAGAGATTATTGATTCAAATGACCTGAATTTTGGTACAAATACTAAACAAATAATGCTTGTTCAGATGCGCATTAGCGTTTGTCGATAGCTCTTCTAGAAAAAAGTTATGGGAAATGGGCCTCTACCAATTAGTCTGAAACTTCAGTCACTGCGATCAAAGAGATTATTGATTCAAATGACCTGAATTTTGGTACAAATACTAAACAAATAATGCTTGTTCAGATGCGCATTAGCGTTTGTCGATAGCTCTTCTAGAAAAAAGTTATGGGAAATGGGCCTCTACCAATTAGTCTGAAACTTCAGTCACTGCGATCAAAGAGATTATTGATTCAAATGACCTGAATTTTGGTACAAATACTAAACAAATAATGCTTGTTCAGATGCGCATTAGCGTTTGTCGATAGCTCTTCTAGAAAAAAGTTATGGAAAATGGGCCTCTACCAATTAGTCTGAAACTTCAGTCACTGCGATCAAAGAGATTATTGATTCAAATGACCTGAATTTTGGTACAAATACTAAACAAATAATGCTTGTTCAGATGCGCATTAGCGTTTGTCGATAGCTCTTCTAGAAAAAAGTTATGGGAAATGGGCCTCTACCAATTAGTCTGAAACTTCAGTCACTGCGATCAAAGAGATTATTGATTCAAATGACCTGAATTTTGGTACAAATACTAAACAAATAATGCTTGTTCAGATGCGCATTAGCGTTTGTCGATAGTTCTTCTAGAAAAAAGTTATGGAAAATGGGCCTCTACCAATTAGTCTGAAACTTCAGTCACTGCGATCAAAGAGATTATTGATTCAAATGACCTGAATTTTGGTACAAATACTAAACAAATAATGCTTGTTCAGATGCGCATTAGCGTTTGTCGATAGCTCTTCTAGAAAAAAGTTATGGGAAATGGGCCTCTACCAATTAGTCTGAAACTTCAGTCACTGCGATCAAAGAGATTATTGATTCAAATGACCTGAATTTTGGTACAAATACTAAACAAATAATGCTTGTTCAGATGCGCATTAGCGTTTGTCGATAGCTCTTCTAGAAAAAAGTTATGGGAAATGGGCCTCTACCAATTAGTCTGAAACTTCAGTCACTGCGATCAAAGAGATTATTGATTCAAATGACCTGAATTTTGGTACAAATACTAAACAAATAATGCTTGTTCAGATGCGCATTAGCGTTTGTCGATAGCTCTTCTAGAAAAAAGTTATGGGAAATGGGCCTCTACCAATTAGTCTGAAACTTCAGTCACTGCGATCAAAGAGATTATTGATTCAAATGACCTGAATTTTGGTACAAATACTAAACAAATAATGCTTGTTCAGATGCGCATTAGCGTTTGTCGATAGCTCTTCTAGAAAAAAGTTATGGAAAATGGGCCTCTACCAATTAGTCTGAAACTTCAGTCACTGCGATCAAAGAGATTATTGATTCAAATGACCTGAATTTTGGTACAAATACTAAACAAATAATGCTTGTTCAGATGCGCATTAGCGTTTGTCGATAGCTCTTCTAGAAAAAAGTTATGGAAAATGGGCCTCTACCAATTAGTCTGAAACTTCAGTCACTGCGATCAAAGAGATTATTGATTCAAATGACCTGAATTTTGGTACAAATACTAAACAAATAATGCTTGTTCAGATGCGCATTAGCGTTTGTCGATAGCTCTTCTAGAAAAAAGTTATGGGAAATGGGCCTCTACCGATTCAAATGACCTGAATTTTGGTACAAATACTAAACAAATAATGCTTGTTCAGATGCGCATTAGCGTTTGTCGATAGCTCTTCTAGAAAAAAGTTATGGGAAATGGGCCTCTACCAATTAGTCTGAAACTTCAGTCACTGCGATCAAAGAGATTATTGATTCAAATGACCTGAATTTTGGTACAAATACTAAACAAATAATGCTTGTTCAGATGCGCATTAGCGTTTGTCGATAGCTCTTCTAGAAAAAAGTTATGGAAAATGGGCCTCTACCAATTAGTCTGAAACTTCAGTCACTGCGATCAAAGAGATTATTGATTCAAATGACCTGAATTTTGGTACAAATACTAAACAAATAATGCTTGTTCAGATGCGCATTAGCGTTTGTCGATAGCTCTTCTAGAAAAAAAAGTTATGGAAAATGGGCCTCTACCAATTAGTCTGAAACTTCAGTCACTGCGATCAAAGAGATTATTGATTCAAATGACCTGAATTTTGGTACAAATACTAAACAAATAATGCTTGTTCAGATGCGCATTAGCGTTTGTCGATAGCTCTTCTAGAAAAAAAGTTATGGGAAATGGGCCTCTACCGATTCAAATGACCTGAATTTTGGTACAAATACTAAACAAATAATGCTTGTTCAGATGCGCATTAGCGTTTGTCGATAGCTCTTCTAGAAAAAAGTTATGGAAAATGGGCCTCTACCAATTAGTCTGAAACTTCAGTCACTGCGATCAAAGAGATTATTGATTCAAATGACCTGAATTTTGGTACAAATACTAAACAAATAATGCTTGTTCAGATGCGCATTAGCGTTTGTCGATAGCTCTTCTAGAAAAAAGTTATGGAAAATGGGCCTCTACCAATTAGTCTGAAACTTCAGTCACTGCGATCAAAGAGATTATTGATTCAAATGACCTGAATTTTGGTACAAATACTAAACAAATAATGCTTGTTCAGATGCGCATTAGCGTTTGTCGATAGCTCTTCTAGAAAAAAGTTATGGAAAGTGGGCCTCTACCAATTAGTCTGAAACTTCAGTCACTGCGATCAAAGAGATTATTGATTCAAATGACCTGAATTTTGGTACAAATACTAAACAAATAATGCTTGTTCAGATGCGCATTAGCGTTTGTCGATAGCTCTTCTAGAAAAAAGTTATGGGAAATGGGCCTCTACCGATTCAAATGACCTGAATTTTGGTACAAATACTAAACAAATAATGCTTGTTCAGATGCGCATTAGCGTTTGTCGATAGCTCTTCTAGAAAAAAGTTATGGGAAATGGGCCTCTACCGATTCAAATGACCTGAATTTTGGTACAAATACTAAACAAATAATGCTTGTTCAGATGCGCATTAGCGTTTGTCGATAGCTCTTCTAGAAAAAAGTTATGGAAAATGGGCCTCTACCAATTAGTCTGAAACTTCAGTCACTGCGATCAAAGAGATTATTGATTCAAATGACCTGAATTTTGGTACAAATACTAAACAAATAATGCTTGTTCAGATGCGCATTAGCGTTTGTCGATAGCTCTTCTAGAAAAAAGTTATGGGAAATGGGCCTCTACCAATTAGTCTGAAACTTCAGTCACTGCGATCAAAGAGATTATTGATTCAAATGACCTGAATTTTGGTACAAATACTAAACAAATAATGCTTGTTCAGATGCGCATTAGCGTTTGTCGATAGCTCTTCTAGAAAAAAGTTATGGAAAATGGGCCTCTACCAATTAGTCTGAAACTTCAGTCACTGCGATCAAAGAGATTATTGATTCAAATGACCTGAATTTTGGTACAAATACTAAACAAATAATGCTTGTTCAGATGCGCATTAGCGTTTGTCGATAGCTCTTCTAGAAAAAAGTTATGGAAAATGGGCCTCTACCAATTAGTCTGAAACTTCAGTCACTGCGATCAAAGAGATTATTGATTCAAATGACCTGAATTTTGGTACAAATACTGAACAAATAATGCTTGTTCAGATGCGCATTAGCGTTTGTCGATAGCTCTTCTAGAAAAAAGTTATGGGAAATGGGCCTCTACCGATTCAAATGACCTGAATTTTGTTACAAATACTAAACAAATAATGCTTGTTCAGATGCGCATTAGCGTTTGTCGATAGCTCTTCTAGAAAAAAGTTATGGAAAATGGGCCTCTACCAATTAGTCTGAAACTTCAGTCACTGCGATCAAAGAGATTATTGATTCAAATGACCTGAATTTTGGTACAAATACTAAACAAATAATGCTTGTTCAG
The DNA here is from genome assembly GCA_002259235.3 of Caenorhabditis latens. Taxonomy (NCBI): domain Eukaryota; kingdom Metazoa; phylum Nematoda; class Chromadorea; order Rhabditida; family Rhabditidae; genus Caenorhabditis; species Caenorhabditis latens. The sequence continues at coordinate 22,875 of CM056094.1, read as the reverse complement.
ATGCGCATTAGCGTTTGTCGATAGCTCTTCTAGAAAAAAGTTATGGAAAATGGGCCTCTACCAATTAGTCTGAAACTTCAGTCACTGCGATCAAAGAGATTATTGATTCAAATGACCTGAATTTTGGTACAAATACTAAACAAATAATGCTTGTTCAGATGCGCATTAGCGTTTGTCGATAGCTCTTCTAGAAAAAAGTTATGGAAAGTGGGCCTCTACCAATTAGTCTGAAACTTCAGTCACTGCGATCAAAGAGATTATTGATTCAAATGACCTGAATTTTGGTACAAATACTAAACAAATAATGCTTGTTCAGATGCGCATTAGCGTTTGTCGATAGCTCTTCTAGAAAAAAGTTATGGGAAATGGGCCTCTACCGATTCAAATGACCTGAATTTTGGTACAAATACTAAACAAATAATGCTTGTTCAGATGCGCATTAGCGTTTGTCGATAGCTCTTCTAGAAAAAAGTTATGGGAAATGGGCCTCTACCGATTCAAATGACCTGAATTTTGTTACAAATACTAAACAAATAATGCTTGTTCAGATGCGCATTAGCGTTTGTCGATAGCTCTTCTAGAAAAAAGTTATGGAAAATGGGCCTCTACCAATTAGTCTGAAACTTCAGTCACTGCGATCAAAGAGATTATTGATTCAAATGACCTGAATTTTGGTACAAATACTAAACAAATAATGCTTGTTCAGATGCGCATTAGCGTTTGTCGATAGCTCTTCTAGAAAAAAGTTATGGGAAATGGGCCTCTACCGATTCAAATGACCTGAATTTTGTTACAAATACTAAACAAATAATGCTTGTTCAGATGCGCATTAGCGTTTGTCGATAGCTCTTCTAGAAAAAAGTTATGGAAAATGGGCCTCTACCAATTAGTCTGAAACTTCAGTCACTGCGATCAAAGAGATTATTGATTCAAATGACCTGAATTTTGGTACAAATACTAAACAAATAATGCTTGTTCAGATGCGCATTAGCGTTTGTCGATAGCTCTTCTAGAAAAAAGTTATGGAAAATGGGCCTCTACCAATTAGTCTGAAACTTCAGTCACTGCGATCAAAGAGATTATTGATTCAAATGACCTGAATTTTGGTACAAATACTAAACAAATAATGCTTGTTCAGATGCGCATTAGCGTTTGTCGATAGCTCTTCTAGAAAAAAGTTATGGGAAATGGGCCTCTACCGATTCAAATGACCTGAATTTTGTTACAAATACTAAACAAATAATGCTTGTTCAGATGCGCATTAGCGTTTGTCGATAGCTCTTCTAGAAAAAAGTTATGGGAAATGGGCCTCTACCAATTAGTCTGAAACTTCAGTCACTGCGATCAAAGAGATTATTGATTCAAATGACCTGAATTTTGGTACAAATACTAAACAAATAATGCTTGTTCAGATGCGCATTAGCGTTTGTCGATAGCTCTTCTAGAAAAAAGTTATGGAAAATGGGCCTCTACCAATTAGTCTGAAACTTCAGTCACTGCGATCAAAGAGATTATTGATTCAAATGACCTGAATTTTGGTACAAATACTAAACAAATAATGCTTGTTCAGATGCGCATTAGCGTTTGTCGATAGCTCTTCTAGAAAAAAGTTATGGAAAATGGGCCTCTACCAATTAGTCTGAAACTTCAGTCACTGCGATCAAAGAGATTATTGATTCAAATGACCTGAATTTTGGTACAAATACTAAACAAATAATGCTTGTTCAGATGCGCATTAGCGTTTGTCGATAGCTCTTCTAGAAAAAAGTTATGGAAAATGGGCCTCTACCAATTAGTCTGAAACTTCAGTCACTGCGATCAAAGAGATTATTGATTCAAATGACCTGAATTTTGGTACAAATACTAAACAAATAATGCTTGTTCAGATGCGCATTAGCGTTTGTCGATAGCTCTTCTAGAAAAAAGTTATGGAAAATGGGCCTCTACCAATTAGTCTGAAACTTCAGTCACTGCGATCAAAGAGATTATTGATTCAAATGACCTGAATTTTGGTACAAATACTAAACAAATAATGCTTGTTCAGATGCGCATTAGCGTTTGTCGATAGCTCTTCTAGAAAAAAGTTATGAGAAATGGGCCTCTACCGATTCAAATGACCTGAATTTTGGTACAAATACTAAACAAATAATGCTTGTTCAGATGCGCATTAGCGTTTGTCGATAGCTCTTCTAGAAAAAAGTTATGGAAAATGGGCCTCTACCAATTAGTCTGAAACTTCAGTCACTGCGATCAAAGAGATTATTGATTCAAATGACCTGAATTTTGGTACAAATACTAAACAAATAATGCTTGTTCAGATGCGCATTAGCGTTTGTCGATAGCTCTTCTAGAAAAAAGTTATGGGAAATGGGCCTCTACCGATTCAAATGACCTGAATTTTGTGTACAAATACTAAACAAATAATGCTTGTTCAGATGCGCATTAGCGTTTGTCGATAGCTCTTCTAGAAAAAAGTTATGGGAAATGGGCCTCTACCAATTAGTCTGAAACTTCAGTCACTGCGATCAAAGAGATTATTGATTCAAATGACCTGAATTTTGGTACAAATACTAAACAAATAATGCTTGTTCAGATGCGCATTAGCGTTTGTCGATAGCTCTTCTAGAAAAAAGTTATGGAAAATGGGCCTCTACCAATTAGTCTGAAACTTCAGTCACTGCGATCAAAGAGATTATTGATTCAAATGACCTGAATTTTGGTACAAATACTAAACAAATAATGCTTGTTCAGATGCGCATTAGCGTTTGTCGATAGCTCTTCTAGAAAAAAGTTATGGAAAATGGGCCTCTACCAATTAGTCTGAAACTTCAGTCACTGCGATCAAAGAGATTATTGATTCAAATGACCTGAATTTTGGTACAAATACTAAACAAATAATGCTTGTTCAGATGCGCATTAGCGTTTGTCGATAGCTCTTCTAGAAAAAAGTTATGGAAAATGGGCCTCTACCAATTAGTCTGAAACTTCAGTCACTGCGATCAAAGAGATTATTGATTCAAATGACCTGAATTTTGGTACAAATACTAAACAAATAATGCTTGTTCAGATGCGCATTAGCGTTTGTCGATAGCTCTTCTAGAAAAAAGTTATGGAAAATGGGCCTCTACCAATTAGTCTGAAACTTCAGTCACTGCGATCAAAGAGATTATTGATTCAAATGACCTGAATTTTGGTACAAATACTAAACAAATAATGCTTGTTCAGATGCGCATTAGCGTTTGTCGATAGCTCTTCTAGAAAAAAGTTATGGGAAATGGGCCTCTACCAATTAGTCTGAAACTTCAATCACTGCGATCACAGAGATTACTGTGTCACATGACCTGAATTTTGGTACAAATACTAAACAAATAATGCTTGTTCAGATGCGCATTAGCGTTTGTCGATAGCTCTTCTAGAAAAAAGTTATGGAAAATGGGCCTCTACCAATTAGTCTGAAACTTCAGTCACTGCGATCAAAGAGATTATTGATTCAAATGACCTGAATTTTGGTACAAATACTAAACAAATAATGCTTGTTCAGATGCGCATTAGCGTTTGTCGATAGCTCTTCTAGAAAAAAGTTATGGAAAATGGGCCTCTACCAATTAGTCTGAAACTTCAGTCACTGCGATCAAAGAGATTATTGATTCAAATGACCTGAATTTTGGTACAAATACTAAACAAATAATGCTTGTTCAGATGCGCATTAGCGTTTGTCGATAGCTCTTCTAGAAAAAAGTTATGGAAAATGGGCCTCTACCAATTAGTCTGAAACTTCAGTCACTGCGATCAAAGAGATTATTGATTCAAATGACCTGAATTTTGGTACAAATACTAAACAAATAATGCTTGTTCAGATGCGCATTAGCGTTTGTCGATAGCTCTTCTAGAAAAAAGTTATGGAAAATGGGCCTCTACCAATTAGTCTGAAACTTCAGTCACTGCGATCAAAGAGATTATTGATTCAAATGACCTGAATTTTGTGTACAAATACTAAACAAATAATGCTTGTTCAGATGCGCATTAGCGTTTGTCGATAGCTCTTCTAGAAAAAAGTTATGGAAAATGGGCCTCTACCAATTAGTCTGAAACTTCAGTCACTGCGATCAAAGAGATTATTGATTCAAATGACCTGAATTTTGTGTACAAATACTAAACAAATAATGCTTGTTCAGATGCGCATTAGCGTTTGTCGATAGCTCTTCTAGAAAAAAGTTATGGGAAATGGGCCTCTACCGATTCAAATGACCTGAATTTTGTTACAAATACTAAACAAATAATGCTTGTTCAGATGCGCATTAGCGTTTGTCGATAGCTCTTCTAGAAAAAAGTTATGGGAAATGGGCCTCTACCAATTAGTCTGAAACTTCAGTCACTGCGATCAAAGAGATTATTGATTCAAATGACCTGAATTTTGGTACAAATACTAAACAAATACATGCTTGTTCAGATGCGCATTAGCGTTTGTCGATAGCTCTTCTAGAAAAAAGTTATGGAAAATGGGCCTCTACCAATTAGTCTGAAACTTCAGTCACTGCGATCAAAGAGATTATTGATTCAAATGACCTGAATTTTGCGTACAAATACTAAACAAATACATGCTTGTTCAGATGCGCATTAGCGTTTGTCGATAGCTCTTCTAGAAAAAAGTTATGGAAAAGTGGGCCTCTACCAATTAGTCTGAAACTTCAGTCACTGCGATCAAAGAGATTATTGATTCAAATGACCTGAATTTTGGTACAAATACTAAACAAATACATGCTTGTTCAGATGCGCATTAGCGTTTGTCGATAGCTCTTCTAGAAAAAAGTTATGGAAAATGGGCCTCTACCAATTAGTCTGAAACTTCAGTCACTGCGATCAAAGAGATTATTGATTCAAATGACCTGAATTTTGGTACAAATACTAAACAAATAATGCTTGTTCAGATGCGCATTAGCGTTTGTCGATAGCTCTTCTAGAAAAAAGTTATGCGAAAATGGGCCTCTACCAATTAGTCTGAAACTTCAGTCACTGCGATCAAAGAGATTATTGATGTCAAATGACCTGAATTTTGCGTACAAATACTAAACAAATACATGCTTGTTCAGATGCGCATTAGCGTTTGTCGATAGCTCTTCTAGAAAAAAGTTATAGGAAATGCGCAGTGTTGGCCTCTACCAATTAGTCTGAAACTTCAGTCACTGCGATCAAAGAGATTATTGATGTCAAATGACCTGAATTTTGGTACAAATACTAAACAAATACATGCTTGTTCAGATGCGCATTAGCGTTTGTCGATACCTCTTCTAGAAAAAAGTTATGCGAATCCCAATGTTGGCCTCTACCAATTAGTCTGAAACTTCAGTCACTGCGATCAAAGAGATTATTGATGTCAAATGACCTGAATTTTGGTACAAATACTAAACAAATACATGCTTGTTCAGATGCGCATTAGCGTTTGTCGATAGCTCTTCTAGAAAAAAGTTATGCGACATCCCCAATGTTGGCCTCTACCAATTAGTCTGAAACTTCAGTCACTGCGATCACAGAGATTATTGATGTCAAATGACCTGAATTTTGGTACAAATACTAAACAAATACATGCTTGTTCAGATGCGCGTTAGCGTTTGTCGATAGCTCTTCTAGAAAAAAGTTATGCGAAATCCCCAGTTTTGGCCTCTACCAATTAGTCTGAAACTTCAGTCACTGCGATCACAGAGATTATTGATGTCAAATGACCTGAATTTTTGTACAAATACTAAACAAATACATGCTTGTTCAGATGCGCATTAGCGTTTGTCGATAGCTCTTCTAGAAAAAAGTTATGCGAAATCCCCAGTTTGGCCTCTACCAATTAGTCTGAAACTTCAATCACTGCGATCACAGAGATTATTGATGTCAAATGACCTGAATTTTTGGTACAAATACTAAACAAATACATGCTTGTTCAGATGCGCGTTAGCGTTTGTCGATAGCTCTTCTAGAAAAAAGTTATGGAAATTGCGCAGTTTTGGCCTCTACCAATTAGTCTGAAACTTCAGTCACTGCGATCAAAGAGATTATTGATTCAAATGACCTGAATTTTGGTACAAATACTAAACAAATAATGCTTGTTCAGATGCGCATTAGCGTTTGTCGATAGCTCTTCTAGAAAAAAGTTATGGGAAATTGCGCAGTTTTGGCCTCTACCAATTAGTCTGAAACTTCAGTCACTGCGATCACAGAGATTATTGATGTCACATGACCTGAATTTTGGTACAAATACTAAACAAATACATGCTTGTTCAGATGCGCATTAGCGTTTGTCGATAGCTCTTCTAGAAAAAAGTTATGGGAAATCCCCAGTTTTGGCCTCTACCAATTAGTCTGAAACTTCAATCACTGCGATCACAGAGATTATTGATGTCACATGACCTGAATTTTGGTACAAATACTAAACAAATACATGCTTGTTCAGATGCGCATTAGCGTTTGTCGATAGCTCTTCTAGAAAAAAGTTATAGGAAATGCGCAGTGTTGGCCTCTACCAATTAGTCTGAAACTTCAGTCACTGCGATCAAAGAGATTATTGATGTCACATGACCTGAATTTTGGTACAAATACTAAACAAATACATGCTTGTTCAGATGCGCATTAGCGTTTGTCGATAGCTCTTCTAGAAAAAAGTTATGCGACATCCCCAATGTTGGCCTCTACCAATTAGTCTGAAACTTCAATCACTGCGATCACAGAGATTATTGATGTCAAATGACCTGAATTTTGGTACAAATACTAAACAAATACATGCTTGTTCAGATGCGCATTAGCGTTTGTCGATAGCTCTTCTAGAAAAAAGTTATGGGAAATGGGCTCTACCAATTAGTCTGAAACTTCAATCAGTCGTAAAGTTAGACGTGACAACGGTGACACGCTAGCTTTCCGGTAACAAGACAACGAGAATTAAGACGGAAAATCAATAAAAACAAAGTTTTCTAGATAATTACTAATTTATTAGCAAGAATCTATCAATTATCTCAAAGATAATTGATGCAAAAGACCAAGAAATCACGATATATAAGTCTAGAAGCCTCCATACGCTTAAAGACAGGAACAAAGACAATAAAATATGATAAAAACGGTGACAAAAAACACCCAGAAAGATAAAGCGGGTGAAACTTGATGACAAGGTTGACAACGACCTTCAAACCCTAGGTCGCCCCAAGCTCAAGAATGAAGAAAATCTCTCTTTCTCCTTCACTTTAGCGTGTTCGCGCCGGAAAGTTTGAACCAGTGCGCTAGAGCGCAACTGCCTCGAGACCGCGAGTTACGAAGGCAAGTCTAAAACTTGAGATGACTTTTAAGACTTTTTAGAGATAAAAACCGGTGGAAACCGGACATCTCGGGGTCTTTTCAAGTCCCTTCTCCCGTGGCTCTAATGAATGGGGCAATGAACACTTGTGAAGTACCAAGAGATACAAAAAGATTGAGCGACTGGGTTGACTTAAACAAAATAGAGATTTAGAAAAAGGATAAAAAGAAATTAAAGACTTATATTTAAGAATAAGGATAGGGACGTGGGGGTAATATCGTCGATGGACAGGGGGGAATAAAACAAAAGACTAAAGATAATTATAAAAATAAGATAACCGGATTATTATAATAATTCAACTCGTAACAAAACTCTATCAGCTGACCGTAGACATCGGAGTTGGCGGCGAGAACTGCGTAGATTGAAGACATCCGAGTAGGTTCCTATGGCCATGATGACACTTTGGACTCGGTGGGTCCTTTCGAGGTCGATACTCTTCCTGCATGCGTCTCCAGTTGATGTCCTCCATCCATGAATCCGGTGGATCCTTGAGTGGACGAGGTGACTTCTTGATAGGTTCGAACTTGGTATCACTCCAACTCGACTGATTTGTAGAAACTGGTGGATCCTTCAGAGGACGAGGCACCACTTTAGATTTGAACATCTTTGAAACAGACTTCTTCCATTTTTGATAGGAATCAAGTTGATCATCATTGTCAGAATCCAATGATCCCGGTGAGGCATCATTCATCCATAGATCGGAATCGAAGTAAAACACAGAATTATAGTCATAATCTGATGTTTCTGGCGAGGTAACAACCGAGTGTGTTTGCTCCGTGTCACATGACGTAGGCATCACTGGCGGATCCGTTCTAGGACGAGTTTCTTCCTTTTCACGCCGTTTGGTTTTCCTTGGAAAATCAACACCGCAGGTGTCATCTCCCGTTTTTGTAGTCCAGGCTTTTTGGGACACTTTTGGTTGAGAAACTTTGATTTTGATGATGTGCTTTTCCTCACAACATCCATCACTTTGCTGGTATTCATGTTCTCATATTGATTGAGACTTGAAGAATTTTCTTTAGAATTTAGTGGGGGACCTTGACACATTTCATTGTCAGCAGCTTTCTGGTCCACTGTATTTCTCTTTTTCTTTCCATCTCCATCTTCTGAAGACATGTGAGACTGCATCGAATCACAGTTCACTACGTTTTTCTGAACATTATGTTCTTTCTGATCTCTCTTCAGATCTCCAAAACTTGAAATCACATCAGAAACTTTCTTCTGTTGGACACTTTGCTTCTTTGTTTTCTTCAATGAAATACTACATACTCTCTGATCCCTCACAGATTTCTGCTCTTCATCACAATTTCCGTTATTATGAATATTGGCTTCTGTGAACTCCCTGTTCACACCAACATTTTTCTCCTTTGCATGTGCGTGTTTTGTGCAGGAGGTCTGAAGTCCATCAGCCTTTGTATCCCCACTACGCAACATCTCATCGGAACTCTTAACAGAAAATTCTATGAAATTGATGCTTTTTATTGGCACTCTGTCCACATCCATAACCATATCTCTCTTGAAAACATTAGCAGCAACACTCTGCCCTTCACACAGATTCTTCATTTCTCATCTCGTGATCAATCAGTTTCTCTTCTGATTCATTATCACTTGAACATTTTGTGTCAGACTTTATCTCGAACTTCTGATCTTCAACTGTTGACTTAATTTCCGGAGCCATTCGAACTTCTTGTGGCAAAGTGTTCCTTGTCGGACACTTCGAGGCGATATGTCCTTGCTGCTCGCATCTGAAACAAACAATAGTAGGATTTATTCTCACTTTTGTTGTATTTGACCCAGGCGCTCTCGAACAAGTAGGTGCATGACAACCAGTCAGACTACATTCACTACATTTGTGAAACCCCATCGCACTACTCGACGCATTATTAACAGACTCAGAACTGTGGACTAAATTCTTCCAACATTCCGGACTTTTCTCATTGTAGACATAACCTTTCGGTCCTTGATGCTCTTGATCAGTCTTCTGTGCAATATGATTATTCAAATCAGTGCTTGTGCTGAAATTTTGTTGTTGAAGAGTGTCTGATGTGCATTGATTGCTACTTGAATCAGTTCCCGCATTAGTTTGATAACTATTCCATTGACTGTTTGAAGTATATCTGTTGTATTTTGAATACTGTTGTGGGACGAATGTGTTATTTTGTGTAGAACCTGTGCGTTGCAAGTAATTATCAGATTGATCCGACTGATGTCGGTTCATTCTCTTCTCATTTTGCACCGCCTTCTTTCTCCCACTTCTCCATTCTTCGTCAAACATTGTTGCTTCTACTCGGCACAACTCATATTGTTCCTCAACAGGACAATTTCTCAACTGAGAACCCAGGATTTGAAGCAAAACATCAAAAACAGTGTGTTCCCTCATTTCATCAAGCAACTTAGTTGTTTTCATTGAAGAAATCTGGTATTCAGGCACTCCTTTGTAACCAATGCGAACAACTTCGTCCATAATGAGACAAAAGTCTTGCACAGTCTGCTCTTTATGCAATTTCAACGCTTGAAATTTGCTTTTTGCGCGACGAGACTCTTCTGGTTCCGACTGACTCAACCGACGTCTGATAGCATCGAGGATACGCGAAACCGAGTTTTTATCCGACTCCGGTAACCCTTTATACACTGTCAACGCATTTCCAGCAATAAATTTTGTTTCAAGAAAGTTTTTCTGAGCTTCAATATCAAAGAATCTGTACTTCATATAGAATGCCTTCTCGAAAGTTTCAGCATTAACAGAGTTCTTGCCTGCAGTGAATATTGGAGGGTCTGGCAGTGCTTGCGTCATTCTCCATTGAGCATTCATGTTTGACATGTCATGTCCCTGATGAACAATCATGCTTCTTTGATCATTTTGTTCAACAATTCGTTGATTACAAATTCTATCAGAATCAATCGATTCGTGCATAGGAATTGTATCAATTATTTCCGAAATGTCTGCATTGTGATTACGCACACTTTCTTTTCGCTCCGATATTTGCTGGTTACACTCACCGAAACGATTCGACGAACTTGCACCAAGATTCGAATGCTTCACTTTCAACTCTTCCGACATCTTCTTCACCTTTTCCTCTTCGGCAAGAAGCTTCTGATGTTGCTGATCACACTTCAACTTCATTTCGACGAGTTCCGAACGAAACGAGTTCGTTTGACGTTGAAGACGCTGCAAAGATTCTACTTTGACACTCAATTCGTAATCCAATTGTTCATATTTCTCAAAAAATTTGATCAATTCTTCTTCGGTACGAATCTCATTTGCTTCCAGCAAACTCACCAGCTTCCTTCTTTCTTCATTCACTTCTATCGATTGACCAGAAGATCCTTGTGTTGCTTTGGCTTTGTCGAGTGACGTCTCCAATTCCTTCTGCAATGACAAAACAGTTTTATTCAGCTTGACATTCATACTTTGCCAACAATCACTTTCTGTATTTTTTCCACGAAATTCTTCTTCCACTTCTAACATTTTACCAATGAGCGGTGACAGCAATACTCTACACTGTTTCATGCTAAACTTTGTCTGGTTTTTGATTTCAGTGCATGTGTCACTGATCGCTTTCTCAATTTCTTTCAATCTCACCTCCTGAACCTCTTTGCATTCATCTGATTCTTCTGTTGTCATTGGATCTTCCACCGACAATTCATTTTCTCTTCGTCGTTTCTCCTCTTCTTCCCTCCGTTTCGCTTCATCTTCATCGATCTCCGACATCTTTCACCGAGTCGAAAGGTTAAAAACCTGGAAAATATACTTGATTTTCCAATCACACAACGATAAAGCGACGAAAAAGAAGCAAAATCACGACGAAACGACGATTATTCAATGCAATGCAAGAGATTTTCAGAAAAATCAAACACAGCTTTTCTCAGCGATATTTGTGATATTTTCGGCAAGAAAATACTTGAACTTCAGAAAATTTGCAAAGTTTTTTGCCAATTTCCAATTCAAATATCCACCTTTTCGAAAAGTTTGACAGATATTGTGTCAATTTTCAGCGTTTTGACGAGAAAATTCTATCGAAAATGTGATTTCCGACAAAATTAACTCAAATTTATCGAAAAATTCTGTTTTTTCTCGATAAATTCTGTCAATACACACAAAATCAACACACAGTCAGTACTCGACTGAATTTGCGATCGATTTTCTGTCTTTCAGCACAAAATTTTCACCGAAAATTAATATTTTTCGACGAAAAAATCAATAATTCGCCACGAAAAACACAGTTTCGTGGAAATTATGTGCCGAGATCAGTAAAACTGAGAAAAATTGAGTTTGCTTCCGGGTCCACGTGTAGCAAAACACAATTTTTATGAAGAAGAGGCAAAGAAAACTGGATGTGCTTCCGGGTTCACGTGTAGCACACACAGATTTCTATACTAGAGGCAGCGAACACTGATTTTTGCTTTCCGGGTTCACGTGTAAGCAAAAACAGAGTTCTTATCACTTCGCTAGTCTTTCTTTCCGGGTTCACGTGTAAGAAAGAACTAACGAAATGAACGATTCTCGTCCGAAAATGAATTCGGCAACGAGAGAACGAGTATACGGCGGTTCGGCTCCCAAGTCGTAAAGTTAGACGTGACAACGGTGACACGCTAGCTTTCCGGTAACAAGACAACGAGAATTAAGACGGAAAATCAATAAAAACAAAGTTTTCTAGATAATTACTAATTTATTAGCAAGAATCTATCAATTATCTCAAAGATAATTGATGCAAAAGACCAAGAAATCACGAATATAAGTCTAGAAGCCTCCCTACGCTTAAAGACAGGAAAAAGACAATAAAATAGATAAAAAAGGTGACAAAAAACACCCAGAAAGATAAAGCGGGTGAAACTTGATGACAAGGTTGACAACGACCAAACCCTAGGTCGCCCCAAGCTCAAGAATGAATAAAATCTCTCTTTTTCCTTCACTTTAGCGTGTTCGCGCCGGAAAGTTTGAACCAGTGCGCTAGAGCGCAACTGCCTCGAGACCGCGAGTTACGAAGGCAAGTCTAAAACTTGAGATGACTTTTAAGACTTTTTAGAGATAAAAACCGGTGAAACTTCAGTCACTGCGATCAAAGAGATTATTGATTCAAATGACCTGAATTTTGGTACAAATACTAAACAAATAATGCTTGTTCAGATGCGCATTAGCGTTTGTCGATAGCTCTTCTAGAAAAAAGTTATGGGAAATGGGCCTCTACCAATTAGTCTGAAACTTCAGTCACTGCGATCAAAGAGATTATTGATTCAAATGACCTGAATTTTGGTACAAATACTAAACAAATAATGCTTGTTCAGATGCGCATTAGCGTTTGTCGATAGCTCTTCTAGAAAAAAGTTATGGGAAATGGGCCTCTACCAATTAGTCTGAAACTTCAGTCACTGCGATCAAAGAGATTATTGATTCAAATGACCTGAATTTTGGTACAAATACTAAACAAATAATGCTTGTTCAGATGCGCATTAGCGTTTGTCGATAGCTCTTCTAGAAAAAAGTTATGGGAAATGGGCCTCTACCAATTAGTCTGAAACTTCAGTCACTGCGATCAAAGAGATTATTGATTCAAATGACCTGAATTTTGGTACAAATACTAAACAAATAATGCTTGTTCAGATGCGCATTAGCGTTTGTCGATAGCTCTTCTAGAAAAAAGTTATGGGAAATGGGCCTCTACCAATTAGTCTGAAACTTCAGTCACTGCGATCAAAGAGATTATTGATTCAAATGACCTGAATTTTGGTACAAATACTAAACAAATAATGCTTGTTCAGATGCGCATTAGCGTTTGTCGATAGCTCTTCTAGAAAAAAGTTATGGGAAATGGGCCTCTACCAATTAGTCTGAAACTTCAGTCACTGCGATCAAAGAGATTATTGATTCAAATGACCTGAATTTTGGTACAAATACTAAACAAATAATGCTTGTTCAGATGCGCATTAGCGTTTGTCGATAGCTCTTCTAGAAAAAAGTTATGGGAAATGGGCCTCTACCAATTAGTCTGAAACTTCAGTCACTGCGATCAAAGAGATTATTGATTCAAATGACCTGAATTTTGGTACAAATACTAAACAAATAATGCTTGTTCAGATGCGCATTAGCGTTTGTCGATAGCTCTTCTAGAAAAAAGTTATGGGAAATGGGCCTCTACCAATTAGTCTGAAACTTCAGTCACTGCGATCAAAGAGATTATTGATTCAAATGACCTGAATTTTGGTACAAATACTAAACAAATAATGCTTGTTCAGATGCGCATTAGCGTTTGTCGATAGCTCTTCTAGAAAAAAGTTATGGGAAATGGGCCTCTACCAATTAGTCTGAAACTTCAGTCACTGCGATCAAAGAGATTATTGATTCAAATGACCTGAATTTTGGTACAAATACTAAACAAATAATGCTTGTTCAGATGCGCATTAGCGTTTGTCGATAGCTCTTCTAGAAAAAAGTTATGGGAAATGGGCCTCTACCAATTAGTCTGAAACTTCAGTCACTGCGATCAAAGAGATTATTGATTCAAATGACCTGAATTTTGGTACAAATACTAAACAAATAATGCTTGTTCAGATGCGCATTAGCGTTTGTCGATAGCTCTTCTAGAAAAAAGTTATGGGAAATGGGCCTCTACCAATTAGTCTGAAACTTCAGTCACTGCGATCAAAGAGATTATTGATTCAAATGACCTGAATTTTGGTACAAATACTAAACAAATAATGCTTGTTCAGATGCGCATTAGCGTTTGTCGATAGCTCTTCTAGAAAAAAGTTATGGGAAATGGGCCTCTACCAATTAGTCTGAAACTTCAGTCACTGCGATCAAAGAGATTATTGATTCAAATGACCTGAATTTTGGTACAAATACTAAACAAATAATGCTTGTTCAGATGCGCATTAGCGTTTGTCGATAGCTCTTCTAGAAAAAAGTTATGGGAAATGGGCCTCTACCAATTAGTCTGAAACTTCAGTCACTGCGATCAAAGAGATTATTGATTCAAATGACCTGAATTTTGGTACAAATACTAAACAAATAATGCTTGTTCAGATGCGCATTAGCGTTTGTCGATAGCTCTTCTAGAAAAAAGTTATGGGAAATGGGCCTCTACCAATTAGTCTGAAACTTCAGTCACTGCGATCAAAGAGATTATTGATTCAAATGACCTGAATTTTGGTACAAATACTAAACAAATAATGCTTGTTCAGATGCGCATTAGCGTTTGTCGATAGCTCTTCTAGAAAAAAGTTATGGGAAATGGGCCTCTACCAATTAGTCTGAAACTTCAGTCACTGCGATCAAAGAGATTATTGATTCAAATGACCTGAATTTTGGTACAAATACTAAACAAATAATGCTTGTTCAGATGCGCATTAGCGTTTGTCGATAGCTCTTCTAGAAAAAAGTTATGGGAAATGGGCCTCTACCAATTAGTCTGAAACTTCAGTCACTGCGATCAAAGAGATTATTGATTCAAATGACCTGAATTTTGGTACAAATACTAAACAAATAATGCTTGTTCAGATGCGCATTAGCGTTTGTCGATAGCTCTTCTAGAAAAAAGTTATGGGAAATGGGCCTCTACCAATTAGTCTGAAACTTCAGTCACTGCGATCAAAGAGATTATTGATTCAAATGACCTGAATTTTGGTACAAATACTAAACAAATAATGCTTGTTCAGATGCGCATTAGCGTTTGTCGATAGCTCTTCTAGAAAAAAGTTATGGGAAATGGGCCTCTACCAATTAGTCTGAAACTTCAGTCACTGCGATCAAAGAGATTATTGATTCAAATGACCTGAATTTTGGTACAAATACTAAACAAATAATGCTTGTTCAGATGCGCATTAGCGTTTGTCGATAGCTCTTCTAGAAAAAAGTTATGGGAAATGGGCCTCTACCAATTAGTCTGAAACTTCAGTCACTGCGATCAAAGAGATTATTGATTCAAATGACCTGAATTTTGGTACAAATACTAAACAAATAATGCTTGTTCAGATGCGCATTAGCGTTTGTCGATAGCTCTTCTAGAAAAAAGTTATGGGAAATGGGCCTCTACCAATTAGTCTGAAACTTCAGTCACTGCGATCAAAGAGATTATTGATTCAAATGACCTGAATTTTGGTACAAATACTAAACAAATAATGCTTGTTCAGATGCGCATTAGCGTTTGTCGATAGCTCTTCTAGAAAAAAGTTATGGGAAATGGGCCTCTACCAATTAGTCTGAAACTTCAGTCACTGCGATCAAAGAGATTATTGATTCAAATGACCTGAATTTTGGTACAAATACTAAACAAATAATGCTTGTTCAGATGCGCATTAGCGTTTGTCGATAGCTCTTCTAGAAAAAAGTTATGGGAAATGGGCCTCTACCAATTAGTCTGAAACTTCAGTCACTGCGATCAAAGAGATTATTGATTCAAATGACCTGAATTTTGGTACAAATACTAAACAAATAATGCTTGTTCAGATGCGCATTAGCGTTTGTCGATAGCTCTTCTAGAAAAAAGTTATGGGAAATGGGCCTCTACCAATTAGTCTGAAACTTCAGTCACTGCGATCAAAGAGATTATTGATTCAAATGACCTGAATTTTGGTACAAATACTAAACAAATAATGCTTGTTCAGATGCGCATTAGCGTTTGTCGATAGCTCTTCTAGAAAAAAGTTATGGGAAATGGGCCTCTACCAATTAGTCTGAAACTTCAGTCACTGCGATCAAAGAGATTATTGATTCAAATGACCTGAATTTTGGTACAAATACTAAACAAATAATGCTTGTTCAGATGCGCATTAGCGTTTGTCGATAGCTCTTCTAGAAAAAAGTTATGGGAAATGGGCCTCTACCAATTAGTCTGAAACTTCAGTCACTGCGATCAAAGAGATTATTGATTCAAATGACCTGAATTTTGGTACAAATACTAAACAAATAATGCTTGTTCAGATGCGCATTAGCGTTTGTCGATAGCTCTTCTAGAAAAAAGTTATGGGAAATGGGCCTCTACCAATTAGTCTGAAACTTCAGTCACTGCGATCAAAGAGATTATTGATTCAAATGACCTGAATTTTGGTACAAATACTAAACAAATAATGCTTGTTCAGATGCGCATTAGCGTTTGTCGATAGCTCTTCTAGAAAAAAGTTATGGGAAATGGGCCTCTACCAATTAGTCTGAAACTTCAGTCACTGCGATCAAAGAGATTATTGATTCAAATGACCTGAATTTTGGTACAAATACTAAACAAATAATGCTTGTTCAGATGCGCATTAGCGTTTGTCGATAGCTCTTCTAGAAAAAAGTTATGGGAAATGGGCCTCTACCAATTAGTCTGAAACTTCAGTCACTGCGATCAAAGAGATTATTGATTCAAATGACCTGAATTTTGGTACAAATACTAAACAAATAATGCTTGTTCAGATGCGCATTAGCGTTTGTCGATAGCTCTTCTAGAAAAAAGTTATGGGAAATGGGCCTCTACCAATTAGTCTGAAACTTCAGTCACTGCGATCAAAGAGATTATTGATTCAAATGACCTGAATTTTGGTACAAATACTAAACAAATAATGCTTGTTCAGATGCGCATTAGCGTTTGTCGATAGCTCTTCTAGAAAAAAGTTATGGGAAATGGGCCTCTACCAATTAGTCTGAAACTTCAGTCACTGCGATCAAAGAGATTATTGATTCAAATGACCTGAATTTTGGTACAAATACTAAACAAATAATGCTTGTTCAGATGCGCATTAGCGTTTGTCGATAGCTCTTCTAGAAAAAAGTTATGGGAAATGGGCCTCTACCAATTAGTCTGAAACTTCAGTCACTGCGATCAAAGAGATTATTGATTCAAATGACCTGAATTTTGGTACAAATACTAAACAAATAATGCTTGTTCAGATGCGCATTAGCGTTTGTCGATAGCTCTTCTAGAAAAAAGTTATGGGAAATGGGCCTCTACCAATTAGTCTGAAACTTCAGTCACTGCGATCAAAGAGATTATTGATTCAAATGACCTGAATTTTGGTACAAATACTAAACAAATAATGCTTGTTCAGATGCGCATTAGCGTTTGTCGATAGCTCTTCTAGAAAAAAGTTATGGGAAATGGGCCTCTACCAATTAGTCTGAAACTTCAGTCACTGCGATCAAAGAGATTATTGATTCAAATGACCTGAATTTTGGTACAAATACTAAACAAATAATGCTTGTTCAGATGCGCATTAGCGTTTGTCGATAGCTCTTCTAGAAAAAAGTTATGGGAAATGGGCCTCTACCAATTAGTCTGAAACTTCAGTCACTGCGATCAAAGAGATTATTGATTCAAATGACCTGAATTTTGGTACAAATACTAAACAAATAATGCTTGTTCAGATGCGCATTAGCGTTTGTCGATAGCTCTTCTAGAAAAAAGTTATGGGAAATGGGCCTCTACCAATTAGTCTGAAACTTCAGTCACTGCGATCAAAGAGATTATTGATTCAAATGACCTGAATTTTGGTACAAATACTAAACAAATAATGCTTGTTCAGATGCGCATTAGCGTTTGTCGATAGCTCTTCTAGAAAAAAGTTATGGGAAATGGGCCTCTACCAATTAGTCTGAAACTTCAGTCACTGCGATCAAAGAGATTATTGATTCAAATGACCTGAATTTTGGTACAAATACTAAACAAATAATGCTTGTTCAGATGCGCATTAGCGTTTGTCGATAGCTCTTCTAGAAAAAAGTTATGGGAAATGGGCCTCTACCAATTAGTCTGAAACTTCAGTCACTGCGATCAAAGAGATTATTGATTCAAATGACCTGAATTTTGGTACAAATACTAAACAAATAATGCTTGTTCAGATGCGCATTAGCGTTTGTCGATAGCTCTTCTAGAAAAAAGTTATGGGAAATGGGCCTCTACCAATTAGTCTGAAACTTCAGTCACTGCGATCAAAGAGATTATTGATTCAAATGACCTGAATTTTGGTACAAATACTAAACAAATAATGCTTGTTCAGATGCGCATTAGCGTTTGTCGATAGCTCTTCTAGAAAAAAGTTATGGGAAATGGGCCTCTACCAATTAGTCTGAAACTTCAGTCACTGCGATCAAAGAGATTATTGATTCAAATGACCTGAATTTTGGTACAAATACTAAACAAATAATGCTTGTTCAGATGCGCATTAGCGTTTGTCGATAGCTCTTCTAGAAAAAAGTTATGGGAAATGGGCCTCTACCAATTAGTCTGAAACTTCAGTCACTGCGATCAAAGAGATTATTGATTCAAATGACCTGAATTTTGGTACAAATACTAAACAAATAATGCTTGTTCAGATGCGCATTAGCGTTTGTCGATAGCTCTTCTAGAAAAAAGTTATGGGAAATGGGCCTCTACCAATTAGTCTGAAACTTCAGTCACTGCGATCAAAGAGATTATTGATTCAAATGACCTGAATTTTGGTACAAATACTAAACAAATAATGCTTGTTCAGATGCGCATTAGCGTTTGTCGATAGCTCTTCTAGAAAAAAGTTATGGGAAATGGGCCTCTACCAATTAGTCTGAAACTTCAGTCACTGCGATCAAAGAGATTATTGATTCAAATGACCTGAATTTTGGTACAAATACTAAACAAATAATGCTTGTTCAGATGCGCATTAGCGTTTGTCGATAGCTCTTCTAGAAAAAAGTTATGGGAAATGGGCCTCTACCAATTAGTCTGAAACTTCAGTCACTGCGATCAAAGAGATTATTGATTCAAATGACCTGAATTTTGGTACAAATACTAAACAAATAATGCTTGTTCAGATGCGCATTAGCGTTTGTCGATAGCTCTTCTAGAAAAAAGTTATGGGAAATGGGCCTCTACCAATTAGTCTGAAACTTCAGTCACTGCGATCAAAGAGATTATTGATTCAAATGACCTGAATTTTGGTACAAATACTAAACAAATAATGCTTGTTCAGATGCGCATTAGCGTTTGTCGATAGCTCTTCTAGAAAAAAGTTATGGGAAATGGGCCTCTACCAATTAGTCTGAAACTTCAGTCACTGCGATCAAAGAGATTATTGATTCAAATGACCTGAATTTTGGTACAAATACTAAACAAATAATGCTTGTTCAGATGCGCATTAGCGTTTGTCGATAGCTCTTCTAGAAAAAAGTTATGGGAAATGGGCCTCTACCAATTAGTCTGAAACTTCAGTCACTGCGATCAAAGAGATTATTGATTCAAATGACCTGAATTTTGGTACAAATACTAAACAAATAATGCTTGTTCAGATGCGCATTAGCGTTTGTCGATAGCTCTTCTAGAAAAAAGTTATGGGAAATGGGCCTCTACCAATTAGTCTGAAACTTCAGTCACTGCGATCAAAGAGATTATTGATTCAAATGACCTGAATTTTGGTACAAATACTAAACAAATAATGCTTGTTCAGATGCGCATTAGCGTTTGTCGATAGCTCTTCTAGAAAAAAGTTATGGGAAATGGGCCTCTACCAATTAGTCTGAAACTTCAGTCACTGCGATCAAAGAGATTATTGATTCAAATGACCTGAATTTTGGTACAAATACTAAACAAATAATGCTTGTTCAGATGCGCATTAGCGTTTGTCGATAGCTCTTCTAGAAAAAAGTTATGGGAAATGGGCCTCTACCAATTAGTCTGAAACTTCAGTCACTGCGATCAAAGAGATTATTGATTCAAATGACCTGAATTTTGGTACAAATACTAAACAAATAATGCTTGTTCAGATGCGCATTAGCGTTTGTCGATAGCTCTTCTAGAAAAAAGTTATGGGAAATGGGCCTCTACCAATTAGTCTGAAACTTCAGTCACTGCGATCAAAGAGATTATTGATTCAAATGACCTGAATTTTGGTACAAATACTAAACAAATAATGCTTGTTCAGATGCGCATTAGCGTTTGTCGATAGCTCTTCTAGAAAAAAGTTATGGGAAATGGGCCTCTACCAATTAGTCTGAAACTTCAGTCACTGCGATCAAAGAGATTATTGATTCAAATGACCTGAATTTTGGTACAAATACTAAACAAATAATGCTTGTTCAGATGCGCATTAGCGTTTGTCGATAGCTCTTCTAGAAAAAAGTTATGGGAAATGGGCCTCTACCAATTAGTCTGAAACTTCAGTCACTGCGATCAAAGAGATTATTGATTCAAATGACCTGAATTTTGGTACAAATACTAAACAAATAATGCTTGTTCAGATGCGCATTAGCGTTTGTCGATAGCTCTTCTAGAAAAAAGTTATGGGAAATGGGCCTCTACCAATTAGTCTGAAACTTCAGTCACTGCGATCAAAGAGATTATTGATTCAAATGACCTGAATTTTGGTACAAATACTAAACAAATAATGCTTGTTCAGATGCGCATTAGCGTTTGTCGATAGCTCTTCTAGAAAAAAGTTATGGGAAATGGGCCTCTACCAATTAGTCTGAAACTTCAGTCACTGCGATCAAAGAGATTATTGATTCAAATGACCTGAATTTTGGTACAAATACTAAACAAATAATGCTTGTTCAGATGCGCATTAGCGTTTGTCGATAGCTCTTCTAGAAAAAAGTTATGGGAAATGGGCCTCTACCAATTAGTCTGAAACTTCAGTCACTGCGATCAAAGAGATTATTGATTCAAATGACCTGAATTTTGGTACAAATACTAAACAAATAATGCTTGTTCAGATGCGCATTAGCGTTTGTCGATAGCTCTTCTAGAAAAAAGTTATGGGAAATGGGCCTCTACCAATTAGTCTGAAACTTCAGTCACTGCGATCAAAGAGATTATTGATTCAAATGACCTGAATTTTGGTACAAATACTAAACAAATAATGCTTGTTCAGATGCGCATTAGCGTTTGTCGATAGCTCTTCTAGAAAAAAGTTATGGGAAATGGGCCTCTACCAATTAGTCTGAAACTTCAGTCACTGCGATCAAAGAGATTATTGATTCAAATGACCTGAATTTTGGTACAAATACTAAACAAATAATGCTTGTTCAGATGCGCATTAGCGTTTGTCGATAGCTCTTCTAGAAAAAAGTTATGGGAAATGGGCCTCTACCAATTAGTCTGAAACTTCAGTCACTGCGATCAAAGAGATTATTGATTCAAATGACCTGAATTTTGGTACAAATACTAAACAAATAATGCTTGTTCAGATGCGCATTAGCGTTTGTCGATAGCTCTTCTAGAAAAAAGTTATGGGAAATGGGCCTCTACCAATTAGTCTGAAACTTCAGTCACTGCGATCAAAGAGATTATTGATTCAAATGACCTGAATTTTGGTACAAATACTAAACAAATAATGCTTGTTCAGATGCGCATTAGCGTTTGTCGATAGCTCTTCTAGAAAAAAGTTATGGGAAATGGGCCTCTACCAATTAGTCTGAAACTTCAGTCACTGCGATCAAAGAGATTATTGATTCAAATGACCTGAATTTTGGTACAAATACTAAACAAATAATGCTTGTTCAGATGCGCATTAGCGTTTGTCGATAGCTCTTCTAGAAAAAAGTTATGGGAAATGGGCCTCTACCAATTAGTCTGAAACTTCAGTCACTGCGATCAAAGAGATTATTGATTCAAATGACCTGAATTTTGGTACAAATACTAAACAAATAATGCTTGTTCAGATGCGCATTAGCGTTTGTCGATAGCTCTTCTAGAAAAAAGTTATGGGAAATGGGCCTCTACCAATTAGTCTGAAACTTCAGTCACTGCGATCAAAGAGATTATTGATTCAAATGACCTGAATTTTGGTACAAATACTAAACAAATAATGCTTGTTCAGATGCGCATTAGCGTTTGTCGATAGCTCTTCTAGAAAAAAGTTATGGGAAATGGGCCTCTACCAATTAGTCTGAAACTTCAGTCACTGCGATCAAAGAGATTATTGATTCAAATGACCTGAATTTTGGTACAAATACTAAACAAATAATGCTTGTTCAGATGCGCATTAGCGTTTGTCGATAGCTCTTCTAGAAAAAAGTTATGGGAAATGGGCCTCTACCAATTAGTCTGAAACTTCAGTCACTGCGATCAAAGAGATTATTGATTCAAATGACCTGAATTTTGGTACAAATACTAAACAAATAATGCTTGTTCAGATGCGCATTAGCGTTTGTCGATAGCTCTTCTAGAAAAAAGTTATGGGAAATGGGCCTCTACCAATTAGTCTGAAACTTCAGTCACTGCGATCAAAGAGATTATTGATTCAAATGACCTGAATTTTGGTACAAATACTAAACAAATAATGCTTGTTCAGATGCGCATTAGCGTTTGTCGATAGCTCTTCTAGAAAAAAGTTATGGGAAATGGGCCTCTACCAATTAGTCTGAAACTTCAGTCACTGCGATCAAAGAGATTATTGATTCAAATGACCTGAATTTTGGTACAAATACTAAACAAATAATGCTTGTTCAGATGCGCATTAGCGTTTGTCGATAGCTCTTCTAGAAAAAAGTTATGGGAAATGGGCCTCTACCAATTAGTCTGAAACTTCAGTCACTGCGATCAAAGAGATTATTGATTCAAATGACCTGAATTTTGGTACAAATACTAAACAAATAA
>CM056093.1:16742593-17021063 GCA_002259235.3 Caenorhabditis latens | reverse complement strand
GAAACTACGCACAAATACTAAACAAAACACGCTTGTTCAGATGCAAGTTAGCGTTTGTCGATATCTCTTCTAGAAAAAAGTTCTCAAATATTAAGAATTTTAAGGAGAAGGCATGCGTGACTAAACCGCGAATGCAGTCCGGCCCATGTTCCTCCAACTCCTGACCCTATCTAAGTTAGAGAATTCTAGAATTTTAAGAATTTTAAGGAGAAGGCATGCGTGACTAAACCGCAAATGCAGTCCGGCCCATGTTCCTCCAACTCCTGTCCCTAATGATCCTAAAGTAAATGCCCGTTACTCACATTATTTTCGTCTTCAAATTTTTTGTTGATCCATTTGTGTGTTGCGGCAGTTTCCTGTGCCCGATCGTCGTAGCGGTTAATCGTGGCTGAAAATTAATCAATTTAACTGAAAGTTCTAAGGAATCAAAAGAGATATCCAGAGCGAGATGAAAGGGGCGAATGCAATGAAAAAGAGAGAGGTCAAAAATAGAGGACTGCTCGGCGTGGGGGGATAAAGGGACAACTGACTGTGTTCCACCCGTCTTACCATCTAGTCAGGGGGCGTGGCCTAGTTGTCCTCATCTGTCAGATTTCCCAGGAAGATAAGTGACAGGTGTGAACAGAGAACAAAGAACACATGCCGGAACTTTTTCACATACATGATTCAAATTACAAACAGGGTGTGAACGCGGAAGTCAATCATGTATGTGAAGAAGTTCCGGCCTGTGTTCTTTGTTCTCTGCTCACACCTGTCACTTATCTTCCTGGGAAATCTGACAGATGTTGGCAACTAGGCCACGCCCAGTGACCATCTGGACGGATGACTCTGCTCTCGTCCACGGACCACATACAGCTGTCCTCGGGTTTCTTGAGTATGTTTTGAGCGATCAATAAATATCGAGTGCGTACTAATGACATCAGTTTGAAGATTCTCTGTTGTACCGCTACACAGACCCTCATAGTATTCCTGTAAATACCTTACATTGATATTATAATATACATCAAGATATCTTTCTGAACTTGAATAAAGATGATACCGCTCTATATGACACCAGAAATGCGAAATGCACTGATTGATTAGAAAAACGGGAATTAGCATAATGATATGTAAATGATATTAATGCATACCGACAGAAAACCGACAGATTTTCACCAAAGTTTGGGGTTTTTGACCGATTTTTCTGGAATTTTCGTCATTGTTTTCCCAAAATTTCTCATTTTCCAGCAATACAAGTGGAATCTGTAAGACGGCTCCACCGGTGATGATACCGAACGATTGACATCCGGAGAGCGTAGCAAAGGAAGAAACACAGAGACCCAAAGTACAATTAGCATAACAATGTGGATATGACATCTGCGTTTCTTCACCATCTATTCATTCCTATTGCTGGCGACCCCTGTATTGATATGCTAATCGATGATGTGGAATCTAGAATCTGGGTCTCTTCACTCTCTCTCGTTTTACCTTTCCTGTTGGAAGCCACTCAGTTCCCTTTTTCATGACCACGTGTGTAGCGGTCTCCCTTCTTTTTTTGATTTTATTAGAATCCTGGTTTATTATTTTCTGTTGTTTTTGTGATCAGATGGTTTGGTAGATCATCAGAGATGGCAAATCGCGTCTAGGAGACACAAAAGTGAGTGATACAACCTAAATTACTATAAGCCGAAATGAAAACGTTGTAGATCCTAGATGGTTGTGAATCTCAACTGCAGTGTTTCGTGTGGCATTGTATCGGCAGTCAAGATCAAAGGACAATGGGAGTTCTGTCATGATCTTCAGTCAGATCATGAGTTAACAAAAGAGCTCGATTTTTGAACTCTTTTGTTATCATTTCAAAGGCCTTTTGTTATACATATATTTTGTATAGGCTTTGTTGTATATATTCTATAGGTTTTGTTGTAAGTCTTTTGTCAAGCTAATATGGCTCTCATATATACTCTCCTCCATTTATTCATTATCTTCTATTCTATACAATAAACGATTCTTGGGAAAAGCTCTCCTTCTTCGCCTTTGGCTTCTCCTTCGTCTTCGCCTTCGTCGTTGTATTCGCTAGTTCGTCAGTCAGATTCCATAAGGGAATCGTGATTTCTGTGAAGCTTCTCATTGGGAGATCTTTACAAGTTCGAAGCGACGTTTGCCCAGATGGATGGCTCCGTATCAGCACCACTAATATGCCGTATTCAAAAAAAGCATAATTTTTTTGAGAAAAGATATCGAAAAACGGTATCGTTATCTTCGTATTTTAATTACCCGATTTTAGCCGGCTGAGATCGATTGAAAACAGCTAAAACTGGCTAAAATTGGCTAAAATCTGAAACATTGCGAAACGACCGGGATATCGGAGTGTCGTTTGAATTAAACAATTTGCGCTCCATCGCTCTTGCTTATATTAAAATTTTGCTATTTTCCTCGTATTCTATCATTTTTTTCTGATTTTCCGCTGAAAATTTATAAAATTTACAGAAATTTGAGTAAGAAGCAAAATGGAAGGACATAAAACCAAACCGCTGTCGTATGATGCGTTGAAATCGGTTATCAAGTCGATGAGCGTCGAAAAAAGGTATTGTCGAAATAAAAAAAGTGATACCCCGGTGTTTGCGGACTTAGTGCTAATTTTTAAAATTTTGCACTAAGTCCGCAAACACCGGGTATCACTTTGTTTATTTCGACAATACTTTTTGCTTATTTTTCATCAATTTCAAGGCAAAATTTAGAGAAACTTAGACATTTTTCAACGTTTTTTTTACTGTTTTTTGTATAAAAATCACTCATTTGAGCTAATTTTGACCAAGTTCTTTGAAAAAACCCGAAAAAAAGAAAAGGAAAAATAGAAAACTATGTTTTATCTCAAATTTTTACCAAATGTTCGCAAAAACTAGTTGAAAGATGCGCCTTATACGTATTTCAAGAAAAATTTTGACCAGGGTGCTCCACCGATTCTTCAAAACTAATTAAAATCGGTGAAAATATTCGCCGGTCATTAGAAAAACAAATCGGTTTTTACTCCGGGAAAAATCAGTAAAAATCGATTTCCTTCAATTTTGTCTTGAAAAAAAAACCAATTTAAAAACCGGTTAAAACCGATTTTTCTCCTATTTTTGCCGATTTTCATCGGGTTTTCTGAAAGTTCAAGTTCAACGGTAGTTTGTCACGTTTCTATTGTATTTTCCACTGTTCTCAATTCAGATTTTACGTTAAAATTGATAATTTCTCATCTTTGCTTAAATTTTCTATTTAAAAAAAAGTATGAAGTTATTGAAACTGGACAAACTGCCGTAGAGTTTGAACTTTCAGAAAAACCAATGAAAATCGGTAAAAATCGAAAAATAATCTAAATTTTTTAAACCGGTTCCTCAACCGATAAAAACCGAAATCGAACCCTGATTTCGACAAATTTCGAAAGGGTTTTAATGAATGAACATTCTCGCAGGAGTGCGAGGCGTAAGGTCCGCAACAAAAATGTTGAATTTTTCGCCCGAGCTGCGTTGCGTGCGCGACGCGGTTTTTATTGAAAGATAGCTCAACAAAGCGTTAGTCTTAAATTTGGCGCTTCGCCGAATCTAATTTTGCGCTCACCCGAAACAGTATTGCTTGATGAGAATTTGAAAAATTTTAAGAAATGGGACTCGTTTTTTGTTTGAATGTTTGAAAATCAATAAAATCCAATGATTTGGAGTAAAACTGAGGCGCGAAAGCTTAAATGGCTGTAAATCTTTTAATTTTGGGAAATTTCGACTTCTGTTTTTTTCCAATCAAACACTTCTTGCTGCCATTCTTAAAAAATAGACTACTTTCAGACACGAGCTGCACACTTATCTGCCAAGCCTCCGTGTCACCAATTCCCTTCTTCCGTATTCGATGAAACGTGTGAGAATCATGTGGAAGGAAATATCAATCAACGATATGAGCTGGTCTTTCGGCTTCAACCCAGATGCAGACTTCAACACAGAAACATCGGACCCAAATCAGACGACTGTCTCATTTTTCGATAGAATTTCTCGCAAGCGTACTCCAAACTATCCAGTTAAAAAATCGCTTGAGGCGGCAGTTGAACAATGTTTCAATGTCTACTGCAAAAATGGTTCCATCATCCAAGACCTGGATTTATGCCGTGTTCCCAAGTTCTTGTGTGAGAGAGATGGAGGTTTGAAACTGAGCATCTCAAGATTCCAAACATATGGTGTCAATGTCGACGACATCGATTACTTCATTCGATTCATGGATTTGGACAAGTTGGAACGTGTTCATCTCACAATCCGCAACAAAAGAGATCCACCTCCTCAAAAGGAATTTGGAATGTTGGAAAAGCCAGCGGTAAGGGAGGCTCCAAAGAAGTGGTGACTTGACTGGGGATGAAATTGGTTTCACTGAGGAACAGAGAGCAGTAAGGTATTCTACATACAGTATCGCTGAAAATATGTTCAAATTTGACTGTTTTCCGTGAAAAATGACCAACTTAACAGTGCATTTTGGTGTCACTTCCTTGTTTAACAAGTTCAATTTTGTATGAACTGATCAGGGCAAAAATAGTGTTAAAGTTGGTCATTTTCCACAAAAAATAGGCAAGGTTGATAATCTTTCGAGCGGTATATGCATCTTTAGTAATTTCCAGTGCTGAAATTGTTTACATACATTTTTGCTCAAATTTTTGGATTTAGACGAATTTTTGGCGGAATGTGGTGCGACGGAAGGCGTGAGAGAGGCACTTTTTTGCTGCCTCAGTTTTCTCTTATGGGGTTGTTAACCTTTGGAAAAAACGTTTTTTCCATCGATTCATTTGCCGGAAAAAACGGAAAAAAACAGGCTTAGGTTTCTTAGAAATTCGGCAAAAAAGAAAAAAAACGAGTTCATCTTTTTTTTCAATTTTTTCCTAATTACTAAGAAACCCAAGCCTAAGAGAAAGCTGAGGCAACAAAAAAGGGCCTCTCCGACGACTTCAGCCCCACACCTTCGGCCAAAAAATTGCCTAAAAATCCGAAAATTTGAGCAGAAAATGTACCATCCTTGACTCATCGTGCGTGTGTTTGTTTTCCAGTTCATCAACTGCAAGGAGCTCTATTTGAAAGTTAATATCGATCGAGAATTACCAATCAATTACTTCTTCGGCCTCAAAAATCAAACTCTGGTATTGCAACGCGATAGGCTCTGGGTTAATGATCTCCAGAAGTTGATTGAGGTGAATACATAAAACTTTAAAAAATATTTTAATTCAAATTAAAATTCAGAACTGGAAGACATCCGACCGCCCAATCGGCACCAGTTTCTGTTTCATGTCATTTGATGGTGCCGCACCTATCGAAAAGATGTTGAATCGCTTGAAACTCTGGTACACTTTCCCAGTTGACATTGACTCTATCGGAATAGAAGGAATCGGTATGAAAATGGACGAGCAGAGGAATTTGGTCTTGTATCTTGGTACACATCAAATCCGTGCAAAGTTTCCTGCACTGAAAAAAACCTTTTCTGCACTGAAAATGGAAGTGATGGAGAGAGGATTGGAGGAGAAGAACGAGATTGGAAATACCGAGCCAAGTACTTCTGCATAATTTGTGTTTTATTTTATTGAATGATGTTTATTTATTGTTGTAATACAAATTTCAAAAAATGCGCTTCAAAAATAAAGTTTTGATGACAATCCCTCCATTTTTGAGATTTGGTCCGAAGGGAGTTTCTTTTTGAAATGGTTTTCATCCATAACTCCATCAGTTTTGATTGAATCAACGAGATTTTTATACCATTAGAAAGTCCGTATTTTTTTATCGATATGTGCTTATTTGTGCTGATTTTAAGAATTATCCTCAAAAATAAAAATCTGTAATAGCTATGCAATTTGCTGATGATTTAAAAATTTTCTCTTCCTTTCCAAAGCATAAAAACACGCCTGATCTACAAATTGCTATTGATGCCATTTCTAATTGGTCAAACTCTGCTAAACTTGAGCTAAACGTGGCTAAAACTCACTGTTTATCCATCGGAAAATCTCCAAAACATTACAATTACTTCCTAGATAGTAATATCATAGATAGAAAATGCTGCGTCCGAGACCTAGGATTTCTAGTTGATGAGAAGCTCACCTTTAGAGAGCATTGGAGTAAAGCAATACGAAAAGCAAATTTTGCCGCTTTCTCAGATTGTCTCTTAAAAGAGACAATCTCTGACTGGCTCGAGCATAGGCCTACAGGCCATTTTACACATGCACCAAGTTGACCCGTTTTGGCTGATTTTTTGATATGTTAGTACCCTAGAAATTCTAAGAATTTTATACCATACCAGTTTAGGCTCCGCCCCCTTTGACCTACCGAAACGATCGATTGAAGTTGAAAAATGAAAATTTTTCTTTCGAAAGATAGGATCAAAATCTCTTCAGAAATGAATTGCCAGCCTTATTTTGTGCATTTTATAAGATAACTACTTTTTTCTAACTCTCCTGCATCATATAGAAAAGATCACTTTTTTGAAAAATTTGTCAATTTTTTCATGTTTTTCGGATTTTTCGGCTGGTCGAAGTACTGTGGTCCGAAGCAAATTTATGATGATAAGATACATATTTGTGTGGGCTATCTAAAAATATAAACACTTCTTCCAGATTTTAGTGGCTAGCCGAGTTATGATCCAAAAAGTGACGAAATTTGATACATTATAACGTACCCCCCTCCATGGTAAAAAATGGCTGGGTGACGAAAATCAAAAATATTTCTGATTTGAGTTATTTAGAGCTAAAATAGTGCTCACACAATTTTTCAGACAATTCTGGCCATGTTTCAGTGAGATACAGACACCTCTTCAAATTTTTCCAGCCAAAAAGTTTCAGCTTTTGTAATTTTCCAGATTATGACTCAAAATCTTAGAAACTTTGAGAAAATGATGGAATATACTTCAAAAACACAAATAAATAAGTTGATTTCAGTTTCTGTCGTTTTGTTTAACTTTCCTGCCATTTCATATCCGATTGCTTTATCGTTCAACGATAAGGAGGTATTCTGGCGCATGAAATGCCAACATTCATTTTTGTAATTACCTTTTAGCAATTTATTTGTGTTTTTGAAGTATATTCCATCATTTTCTCAAAGTTTCTAAGATTTTGAGTCATAATCTGGAAAGTTACAAAAGCTGAATTTTTTTGGCTGGAAAAATTTGAAGAGGTGTCTGTATCTCACTGAAACATGGCCAGAATTGTCTGAAAAATTGTGTGAGCACTATTTTAGCTCTAAATAACTCAAATCAGAAATATTTTTGATTTTCGTCACCCAGCCATTTTTTACCATGGAGGGGGGTACGTTATAATGCATCAAATTTCGTCACTTTTTGGATCATAACTCGGCTAGCCACTAAAATCTGGAAGAGGTGTTTATATTTTTAGATAGCCCACACAAATATGTATCTTATCATCATAAATTTGCTTCGGACCACAGTACTTCGACCAGCCGAAAAATCCGAAAAACATGAAAAATTGACACATTTTTCAAAAAAGTGATTTTTTCTATATGATGCAGGAGAGTTAAAAAAAAGTGTTTATCTTATAAAATGCACAAAATGAGGCTGGCAATTCATTTCTGAAGAGATTTTGATCCTATCTTTAGAAAGAAAAATTTTCATTTTTCAACGTTAATCGATTGTTTCGGTAGGTCAAAGGGGGCGGAGCCTAATCTGGTATGGTATAAAATTCTTAGAATTCCTAGGGTACTAACATATCAAAAAATCAGCCGAAACGGATCAACTTGGTGCATGTGTAACATGGCCTGGTGGCTTGAGCGAGACATTGTCTCTTAAGTCTTTCCATAGTAACAATATCCGACTTCTCACCCTGCTTTTCAAAATATTTGTGCGCCCAATATTGGAATACGGCACAGTCGTAACTAATCCAGGTAGCTGTAAAATAATTAGAAACATAGAATCAGTTCAAAGCAACTTCACGCGTAGGATTATGTTTAGAACCTGTGGTAAAAGAATACTGAGAACTGACCCAAAGTACGTCCAGGCAGACCAACGTTTAGTGAATTTTCAACTTCAACCACTATCTTCTCGACGAGCCGGATTTGATAAATTCTTCTTCGGTAAATTATTAATAGGAAAAATAGATATTGACAATACCAATTATTTTAAACTGTCATCCCACAATACCAGACGAGGCCACCTCTACCATTGGAAAACGCCAAGATCTAAAATACGAGAACAATTTTTCACTCACCGCGTCCTCAGTAAAATAGTTAGTCCTCCAACTCCATGAAACGTTGGGTATTCATAAACATTGCTGTACAACTGACATGAATAAGTTATCCCCTATCCTTTTACATTAACAATCCATCTACCCTCCACGTGTTCATCATTTTTTGCTCTATTTATTTTAACCCCCCCATTGACCTTTCCACGTATTTTCACGTACGTATTTTAAATAAATAAATAAATAAATAATTTCAGACATTTTCGAGACATGGATCAAAGGGAGTTTTTTGTCCGTTTTCATCATAACTTTATCAGTTTGATCGGATCGGCGAGATTTATATATCATTAGAAAGCCCGTATTTTTCTTTATCGATATGTACTGATTTGAAAGAATTAGCCTCAAAAACAATGATCATTTCGGACATTTTTGAGGTTTGGTCCAAAGGGAGTTTTTTGTCCGTTTTCATCATAACTTCGACCGTTTTTGTCGGATCGGCGAGATTTATATATCATTAGAAAGCCCGTATTTTTCTCTATCGATATGTGCTTATTTGTGCTGATTTTAAGAATTATCCTCAAAAATAATGATAATTTCAGACATTTTCGAGACATGGATCAAAGGGAGTTTTTTGTCCGTTTTCATCATAACTCCATCAGTTTTGATTGAATCAACGAGATTTTTATACCATTAGAAAGTCCGTATTTTTCTCTATCGAAATAGTTTAGTTTCATAAAATTCGAGTTTGCTTTCTTTTCGCTTTTTGTCTTCCGTCAGCCGCAATTTTGCTCAAATTATCAGCTGGAATTTCATCCGTTTGCAGTTTAAGCTCCGCCCACAACTTCCCGCCGCACTTGCGTTTCAGCACGCGAATTATTTTTTCGAAAATCCTTTAGTGTTGGGTAAATTTTTCCCATTTTCTCGTCGTTTTCTGGATTTTTCTACGTTTTGTCGCGTAAAAAGCGTCCGCTTTGAAAAATAGATAAAAACGCGCCGACGGTGCGCCAGACTAGCCCATTCGAGACGATTATGGGTAGTTATGGACCGATTCGCTCGATTTTTTTTTTATGAAAATGCGCCGAAAATGAGCCAAACTCTACTTTCAGGTGGTTTTAGACCGATTCCGGATTTGCAATTCACGACCTGAATCAAATACAAAAAAATCGTCAACTACAAAAATGATGTACTTTTTTTGCTCTGTTTAACCCATACAAAATGAAATTTGTCGGACAATCAGGTGACACCGAAATACACTGTCAAAGTTGATAACTTTTTAATCGGTGTAGAAACCCTCACTGCTCTCCGTTTCTCAGTAATACCAATTTTA
The DNA here is from genome assembly GCA_002259235.3 of Caenorhabditis latens. Classification (NCBI taxonomy): domain Eukaryota; kingdom Metazoa; phylum Nematoda; class Chromadorea; order Rhabditida; family Rhabditidae; genus Caenorhabditis; species Caenorhabditis latens. The sequence goes on along the minus strand of CM056093.1, from coordinate 17,011,572 downwards.
ATTCCGTCAAGTGACAACTACAAAACTCTCCTCATTTTTTGTCCCATTCTTGCTCCCACTACCCCAACCACCACCATTTCATAATCTTCTCGTTGACAGAAAAACCACACAATTCCTCCGTTTTTGTCGCCAAACTCCTCCTCCGCTCCTCTCGATGTTTGAAGTGGTGCCGCCCAACAAAAAAGTGTTTCTCTCTGTGTGAGAAGGGAGTGTCGTTTGTCACTTCAATACCTCTAGGGACCATTTTCAGTCCCTTTCACTCCTCGAAAAGTCGCAAATGTGCGAGAAAACGAGAAAACGATGAGATGACATGTCACACTTCACCACCACCAACGGCTACAGTAGGACTAGGGGAATAGAAACTGGGGATTACTGTACTTCTAGACTGGAATCCGTTGGTCCTGATGTCCATGTGTAAAGTCCCACCCCCATTTTTGACAACTGGAGCGCCTTCGGCGCGATTTATCAATCTCTGCAAAAATCAGATGAAAATCACCCCCAAAAGGCTGAAATTGTCCAAAATACCAAAAAAACACTTTGAGCCCTGTAAAAAACTACAGTGTGGCGCATCTTTAGCGCGTTTCGACAATAAAATAACACTACTCTGTCTGTCTGTCTGTGTTCCTGTTTTTCCGGATAACTGAACTTCTGCACCCAGATTTGTCAATTTTCAGTGATTTTCAACTATTTTTTTAGGAATATTTTCAGAATGTTTGATTTTTAAGCGAATTTTTGCAGATTTTCAGATTTTATCCAATTTTACAAGAGGTCTGGCGCAACTTGGGTGCTTTTCATCGTTCTGTAGGTCCGAGGTGTTCTATCTCTATTGCTGACATTTGGCACGCCTTATTTATGTGATTTCTTATATATATATACTAAACAAAACTCACTAGGGAAGGCCTCCGGGTGACCGTGGAGTTATGGAACGCGGCCTATATCATTGGAAAGCTGAGAAAACGTTGATTCAAGGTCAACGTTTGGAAAAATGACAAAATATTGCCTTTTTAACACGCAAAAATTGCAAAACAATTTTTCGCGTGGCAGAAAGGCAATGATTCACTGTTTTTCCTAGCTTTGACCTTGTTTTTCTGGAATACCAAGCCTCGAGGGCAAAAACTGGATTTATATTTGAAATCAGCGTTTTCTCAGCTTTCCAATAATATAGGTCACATTCTATAACTCCACGGTCACTCGGAGGCCTGCCCTAGTTTATCAAAATCAAAATTTGGGCAGAAAATCTGATTTCCCCAGTAAAAACGCAGCTGGAGCGACTTAAACGAGTTTTCTTAATTCTTAATTTTTATTTAAATTGCTCTTTCAAAAGCTGGGACCGTTGAAAGTGACTACCTCTATCTGTCTGTGTGTCTACGCGTCCGGATGTCCAGAATTTTAAATTTACGAAAATATGAAGAACGTTTCAGCTACTAAACGTTTTCGACAAAAAACCGAAATTGCATTCTGAAAATATTCTTTTTTAGATTTGTTCCCCCTTATTTTCCCGCATTTTCCATTTCTTTTCCCCCTCTTTCAACTCGTTCCCCCATTTTGAAATTCATCATTCATTCCTTGTCCCCTTCTCTTTAAATCTGTGCTCTTCCTTTTCCCCAAAATGTGCAAATTCGAGATCTTGAGGAGTGATAACAAAGTGTGTGTCTTCTCTCTTGTCGCCGCATCTACACCACAGAAGGCGTTAGAATAGAGAGAAAGGGGGGGAGAAGACGTCGTCACAGAAGAAGAAGAAGGGATTACCCGAAATGTTCTCGCGCAAAAAGAGGAGAGGAGATTAAAGGGGAGACGACGACACTTCCCTCTTATTGCCGCCACCCGGCTTCTGAATTCTGAATTCTCACTATCTGAAGAATATTATGATGATGTAGTAGTGAAATATATAATGTCAGTGTGGAATTTGAACAAAAAAGGATTTTGTGGACATCTGGATAAACAGAAATGAAATCTGCGTTATTTTCGGGTTGTACATCTCAACTGACAGACCTACAGATGGGATTTGAAATTGGGACATCCGGACTGACACATGGAGAAACATATATTGGAGTTTTTAGAAGGGTTTTTAGACTTTTCCGTTCCTATTTTCCCAGGTTTTGAACTTTTTTCAGGTTACGGACATTAGGATAAGCAGGTACACAGACAGATTATAATATCAGAATATTTAGAATTTTTTTGGATTTGGACATCCGGACGCACAGGATTGACGCGTTATCAAAGCCTGAGTACGTAAAACGCGTCGAGAGGCGCGCCAGATATTCATTTCTGTGAATTTTGTTGATTTTTGAAGAAATCGCGTCTCAGGTACGCCAGACGGTCATCGCCTTGGAAAATAGCTGAAAACGCGCCGACGGTGCGCCAGACTAGCCCATTCCAGACGATTCTAGGTAGCTTTAGACCATTTTGCTTTATTTTTCAATAAAAACGCGCCGAAAGTGCGTCTGACTCCAACTCCAGGTGGTTTTAGACGGATTAAAACTTTCGGGATTTGCTATCTTCGACCTTTGACAAGAAAACGCGTCGAGAGGCGCGCCAGCCGTCAGGAGTCATGGTGTGGTGAGCCTCCGGATAGGCAGACAGACAGACAGACAGACAGATGAAAAAGCGCTCGAGGCGCGCCAGTTGTCAACAAAGGAGACCAAACTGAAATCGCTATAAATTGATATATTTTTCATTTACAAAAAAATCTGAAATTCGATTCAGATTCCTTACAGTTTCAGCTTTCTAATCATATAAAATTCAAGCATATTGGATTTGTGGACAACAGACAGACAGACGAGGCGTGCTTCCCAATAGTTCAATCCTATTTTGATACATTTTGTGTATATTTTTTCAGAAATTTTTCACCAAAACTCTCCCTTATACGTAATCTTCCAAAATGTTGAAATATAAAATACCCCCATCTGACTCTCTTAAGTGAAAGATTGCTGCGTGAAAACCCATAAATCAACATGCTCTCTCCCGTCTACTAAAATGCCACCAGATTTGCTCTTCTAAAAAGGAAAAGAGGGGGGAGATTACATCTGTGTGTGTGTGCAAATTGATACATCTATGTCTTTATGTCACCCCCTTTCTCTCTATGAGATCATTATCTGGGAGAGGGGGTGTCTGTGTGTCGGTATGGGTGTCCGGATGTCCAAATTTTATATGATAAGAAAGCTGAAATTATAAGGATTCTGAATCCATTTTCAAAAATGGGATTGGTCAAAAATACTGACAGTGAGACACGTTTTCGGATGTTTTTTGGTACTTTTCGAGTGTGACTGGCGTTCCGTTGACGCGTTTTCATCCCAGACCCTTCGTTTATTCCAGAACGTTCGTGAAATTGGAATTTTTGAAGGTTTTCCCATGGAAATTAACGATTTTCAGTTCCGAAATGCGAATTTTTGCAATTTTACTAAAAAATAAGTCTAGAACACAATCAGAAAATAGAAAATTCAAAGAGTACGGACATCCGGACGTCCAGAATGGTGGACAATTGAAATCTGGACATGCGGACACAGTCTAGCCATCTTCAGAGTGTCTGTCGGTCTGTCTGTATGTCTGTGCGTCCGAATTTCCGAATTTTATATGGCTAGAAAGCTGAAATCATGCGGACTCTGAATCCATTTTCAAAAATGGGATTGGTCAAAAATATAACGAGTTATGACACTTTTAGTATGGGTGACACTCGACTCCCAAAATCCAATATCCTCGAATTTTATATGCTTAGCAAGCTGAAACTGTGAGGATTCTGAATAAAATTTCAGATTTTGTTTAAATGGAAAATGAAGCGAGTTATAGCGATTTCAGTTTGGTCTTCTTTTTCCATACCATGATTCCTGACGACTGGTGCGCTTTTGACGCACCCTCTGTGTGTGTAGATTTAAGTAGTCTGGCGCGCCTTCGGCGCGTATTTGGTTGAGGTCGTGAATTGCAAATCGGTCTAAAACCACCTGAAAGTATGGCCTGCCTCATTTTCGGCGAATTTTCATCGAAAAATCGAGCAAAACGGTCTAAAACTACCTACAATCGTCTAGAGAGAGCTAGGCTGGCGTACCGTCGGCGCGTTTTTATCTATTTTTCAAAGCGGACGCTTTTTACGACAAAACGTAGAAAAATCCAAAAAACGAGGAGAAAATGTGAAAAATTCACAAGATCTGGCGCGCCTCTCAACGCGTTTTATATAGCTTATCGGAGTACCAATTTTGTAGAGTCTGGCGCGCCTTTGACGCGTTTTTCTTGGTTGAAGTCGTAGATTGCAAATTCAGCTACTTTTAAAGTGCGTCTTTGTACTAATTTTGTTAATCTGGCGCGCTTTCGACGCGTTTTCTTGGTTGACGAGAAAATGTGAAAAATTTACCCAATTTCCACTAATACAGTACCCCCCGCCGCCTCAATTTTCTTTTCAAATCAACACAGATCATCGTAAAACACAGACACCCCTCTTCCCCTTGCGGCATTCAAAAGAAAAAGGGGGGATTGTGGTAAAACACGGTTCGGTTAGTACTCTCATCTATAGAAACATGTATTGTTATGATAATATGGTACTAAAATCCTTATTAGGAGGAATGGAGAGGGGTCCAAAATATGGTACGATAGGTCCAAGCATTAAAAAACGCGCCTGAGGTGCACCAGATTTAATAAAATAGGTAAAAGAGTAACTGCCTACAACCGTAACCAAGAAAACGCGTCGAAAGCGCGCCAGATTAACAAAATTAGTACAAAGACGCACTTTAAAAGTAGCTGAATTTGCAATCTACGACTTCAACCAAGAAAAACGCGTCAAAGGCGCGCCAGACTCTACAAAGTTAGTACTCCGATAAGCTGTATAAATCGCGTTGAGAGGCGCGCCAGATCTTGTCAATTTTTCAGTTTCTCAACCTTTTTTCAAAAAAAAAGCGTCTCAGGCACACCAGACGCGCCGACGGCGCGCCAGACTAGCCCATTCTAGACGAATCTAGATAGTTTTTTTTGCTCGATTTTTCGATAAAAACGCGTCAAAAGTGCGCCAGACTCCAATTTCATGTGGTTTTAGACGGATGAGGACTTTCTGGGTTTGCAACCCACGACCTCTACCAAAAAAAAACGCGTCACAGGCGCGCCAGACTACTCAATGGTTATTATCACGAAAACTTTAATATCCGTGTGTCCGGATGTCCGTAAGAAGATTTTCTTAATTTCAGATTCCAATCTGTCTGTCTGTCTGTTCATCCAGATGTCTATTCGATTCAAAAACACCCTTTTCTCGCTAATTTATGCACATACATCGCGTTTTGTGGTGTGTTTTACAACCATACCACCTTTTCTTGTTGATTGTAAAGAAAAGAGAGACAGAAATAGAATAGTGGACACCTACAGTAATCCTCTTTTGCTTCCTAACGACATATTGACTAATTATCATCACACATTCTTGCGCGGGCGTCTTTTTATTGCTCTCTTCTATGCCTCCGCCACCACCAATTTTTATGGTTCTCACAGATAATGGTTTATGATCTGAGAAGAATGGAATAGAGAGGGGAAGGGGATATTGTATAGTGATAAGAGGGGGAATTACGGTGATTAGTACAGTAGGACATCTGGACAAATTGACAGACAAATAATTAGATAGCTTAAACCTACAGTACCCCGTGCAGTAAGATATGAAATTTGGCAGTTTTCAGTTGAAAATGACCCTTATGGTATCACTGATTGTCCCACAAACTAAATTTTGCATGAACCCTACAGAACAAAGGTAGATCTTCACTTTTGTAGTTGACAACTTTTTGTACGGGCACTCCTTATAGTCATTTTAAGACGGTTTGCACTATTTTGCTTTGAAATTGGACGGAGGAATTACTTTGACAACATGTAACTCTTCAGGGAGTGTCCGTACAAAAAAGTTGTCAACTACAAAAATGAAGATCTGCCTTTGTTCTGTATGTTTCATACATAATTTACTTTGTGGGATACCATAAGGGTCATTTTCAACTGAAAAAGGACAAATTGTATGTCTTACTGCAGGTTGAAGCTATCTAATGATATAAAAATAGAAATGGTGTGCTCCCTAACATACTCAAAAAATTGAATTGTTACAAAAAACTACTTTACAAGAAAACACAGATTTTGAACAAAATTTCACAAATGTCATTTACTTTTTTACTAAAATTAGAGAAACTTCAAAAATAAAAAAAAGTTACCAAATTTTTTAAAAATATGTTATTTGCTTCAATTTCCTGCTAATATTCAACATGTCTTGTCAAAAACAGCATTTCAAACAGATATCTTCTGAAACTAACTTAAATTTATCATTCTAGCTGTTTGGACCGACATAAATAACTGGAAAAAACCGCAGAGTTTAATTTATTTCAATAAAATGAAAACTCAATTAAAACTACACATTTTAAGCTAAAAGTTACAAAAATCCATTGATTTTGAAGAAAGTTATGCATCTTCGAAAATTAATATCAAAACATCAGCAATTTGAGAATTTACTCCGACTTTCCAGGACAATAACTGTTTGGAAACCTACTCACGTTTATTTTTAAGCATAATTTTGTGAAATTTTGATAAAAATTCTACATTTTAAACTGAAAACCAAAAAAATCCATTGATTTTGAAGAAAGTTATGAGACTTTGAAAATAAACATCCAAAATCAATATCTCAGAAACTAATCCGACTTTCAAACTACGTAACTGTCCGAATATATAGTTAAATTTGAATGTTCTTCAACTTTTTAAAAATTTAATAAAAATCACACATTTCGAGCTAAAAATCATAAAGATCCATTGATTTTGAAAAAGTTATGAAAGTTTGAAAAATTCCTTTTTCAAAAAAAATCTTCAATTTTGAAATTCTTAAATATTCGCAAATCCAAAAAACCTAAAATCCTAAAGGTCAAACTATACCGAAACACATGTCCCCACTTTTTCTACTTTCTCAAAAGTAGACACCCCGCATCTCTAAGCCCCGCCCCCTCTGTCTTTTCTGAGAGGCCGACTCCGCCCACCTCTCGACACCCTAACTGACAAAACGGTGTTAGCGGGGAGTGAAGAGAAGAGAAGAATTCACACTTTTATTCTGGAGAGGTTCTCTGAAGACGCCGAGGCATTCTGGAGCTGTTCAAGACTCGAAAATTGTTGAGAGCTGTTCTGAAATTAGTGATTGGGTGTGTCCTGATGTCGAAGAGGTCAGCGCCGTCGGATGAGAAAGAGGTGGAAGTGGTGAAGGTGGGTTTCACTGAAATTTAGAACTATTTTAGACCTGAAGACGTGTTTCTAGTCTTAGATATGATATGACAGTGTGAATTCTGAAAATCTGAAAAAATGGTGAAAAATCTATTTTTGAAAGTTTCATAACTTTCTTCAAATGTTACTGCCTTGTAAAGTCGGAGTAGTTTCTGAGATTCCAGGTATTTTGATATTTATTCTCGAAGGTTTATAACATTCTTCATTATTAACGAAATTTTATGATTTTTAGCTTAAAATGTGAAGTTTTAATTGCGTTTTGATTTTATATCAAAAAATGTTCACTCTGCACCTTTTTCCTGTTATTTATGTCAGTCCAAACTCAAAACTAGATGCATACCGTTTAGAAGGGGTTTAGGCTCATTTTTATACCAGAAAATATGTGTTTTCAAACTTAGTTGTGGTTTTTTAAAGTTCAAGGTTGAAATTACAGCCTTAGATAAAATTCAGTATTTAAACTTCAATAAATTGGCTCAAAACAATAAGAAATTGCTTGAGAACTCGATTTTAAGGGTAAATTTGACAGTTTTAAGGTTATTTTCCGGTCTTTTGATTAAATTTCATGTCAGGAGCAATGGTGTCCGACTGTGCTTAAAAAAATGGCGTTTCTAAAGCAAATTTTTATTGCTTCTAATCAATTTTCAGCCAGAATCAGTATTTTTCGTGTAGACCGCGCTTAGGGAGCTTTAGACTATAATACGTTTATAAAAATCGGTCTGAAATGCAAAATTCAGACATCCGGATAAACAGATGCATAGATGGAGCCACACATTGTTAAAATTATGTTAGTGTTATTTCAAACGTATTTTTGAAGCCGTCTGGTTAATATTCAGCTATAAAATGTACTTTTTAATTCAGATAAGAGTTACAATCACGTCTTAAGTTTATAAAATGTATTTTTAATGTTTTTAAGGTAATTGGAGGGATCTTTTAGTTTTTTTTTCAAAATCTGAATTAAAGTTTAACCAGAAAACGTGTTTTAGCTGAGGTTTGATTTTGGTCCGCCTAACCATAACTAAGATAGAGAAAACCATTAAAAACATTTTTTGCTAAGTTTGAGACATTTTATGACACTATGAATTAATTTTTCTGCTCTATGCTGTGTTAGTGACGTCTCAATACTGTTTCTAGGCTGAAATTACTTATTTTTTCCAGTTTTCCACTTTTTTTTATGTCTGCTCTTCCAGAAACCCCGTTTCTCCATCGCCAACATTCTAGATGAAGTAGATGATGAAGAAGAGGAAGTTGATGTGGAAGATGACGTGGAAATCGAGATTAAGACACCAGGGAAGACACATAGGGGCAGGCCGAAAATTGGGGCGAAGATGAAGGTGAGATCCTTCAAATTCATCGATTTTCAAAAGAGTTTTTGCAGGAAGGAAACCTTCCCATCGAATGTAAACTAGAAGGATCCGAGTTATGGGCAAAATTTTTCGATTTGGGCACTGAGATGATTATAACAAAGAGTGGGAGGTGAGTGAACTATTTTCGTGTGTCCGGATGTCTACAATTTGTCCGAAAAGTGATATTTTGTAAGGAAAATCGGTTAGCAGGCTCTGTTAGTGTGTCCGGGTGGTCAGGTTTCTAAAATTTGAGCAGCGCATCCTAAAAATTAGTTTTGTGTCTGTTTTTCTACTTTAAGTGGTTAGAAACATGCAAAAATAGCTATTTGCCGTTTTTTGTGTGCCTGGGTGTCCGGGTGTTCAAATCTTTGAGTTTAACAATTTTCGCTTTGCAATCTGTGTCTGTCTGTGTGCCTCAGTGCCCGGATGTCCAGAACGTTTAAATTTCGCTAGTTAAAGTCTAGAAACAAGGCCTTATGAACTGAAAAAAACCGTCCGGGTGTTTAAATTTCTAAATTTGAGTGTTTTAGTTGATTTTTACTAGACTGATACCGGATTTTTGGATTTTCAGCTGAAAAACACCGAAAAACATCCCAAACTTAGAAAAAATCAAAACATTCATGTTTGTGGATATGGAATATGACCTATATCATTGGAAAGCTGAGGAAATGCTAATTCCAAATATATATTCAGATTTTGCCCTCGAGACCTGGTATTTGAGAAAAGCAAGCTCAAAGTTCGGAAAATTATCTTTTTGAAGCGCGAAATTTTTGTCAGAAAGGGAATAATTTTTCATTTTTTCAAAATTTGGCCTCGTTTTTCTCAAATACCACGCCTCTAGAGCGAAAGCTAACAAGGTAACCCCAATGGGTCACAAGTTTGGAATCGCTCCAAATCGCTACCAGGTATTAAGGATAACTTGAATAGGCATTTCCCAAATTTTTGTTTTGTGCTGAAAAATCTTAAATGAAGACGGTTTTTCTCAGCGGGAAGTGGCGAGCGCAATACAAAAATGTGGGATATGCCTGTTCAAGCTGTCCTTAATACCTGGTAGCAATTTGGAGCGATTCCAAACTTGTGACCCCTTGGGGTTACCTTGTAAATATATAATTAAAATCAGCGTTTTCTACGTTTTTCAATATTATACATAAGTCACGTCCCATAACTCCAAACTTGATTTTTTTTTTTAATTCCCAGCTTGACGATGCTTTTCAGTGTTTTTTAGTCAAAAACTGCAAAAATCCAGTACCAGTCTAGTAAAAACCGGTTGAAACAGTCAAAGTTAGAAATTAGGACACCCCGACAAACAGAAACATATCTTCTTGAAATTTTTCAAGAATCCAAGAATCCGCAGCCTTTTTTCCTCCTTTTCCCCCAATTTTTCACACTAAAAGTCACATTTTCCACACACACACACACAAATTTCGGTATAAATGTATTTTCCCACCACCAGCCTACTCAAACTGATTACTTCTCTCTCTTCTACCCTTTTTGTCTCTTCTTTTTGTGCCTGTTGAGTGACAAATAACAACACCCCATCAACAGGCAGATCCGAAAAAGAAGAGAGAAGAAGAAGTTAATTTGTTAGAAGTGTGTTGTTTCAAAAGAGACGAGAACTGGTCGAACCCCATAAAACAGATGTGGTAGTTGTCACTTATACTGATGAGCTTTTTGGTGCTCTTCTCTATTTTTTGGGTTCCTCACTACCAAAAGGGGGGATTTGGGGGAAACAAAAAGGGGGTTTTGTTGAGGATAGTTAATCACTATTAGTGATATGAAAATTGTCTGAAAATGCTATAAAACTGATGTGGAATTTATTTCTGGACATCTGGGCATTCGAACACACAAGCAGATACTGAGAACATTCCAGATTGTTCAAAAAAACATGTTTATGGACATCCGGACATTTGGACTCACAGAAAGACAGTAACACAATTTCACTGGAGGTCATGATGTCCAAAAACTGTTATTTTGACGTTTTTTTTTGTTGGGAACAGTTGTGTTTTTTGTCTGTCTATCTGTCTAAATGCCCAGATGTCCTTTTTTCAATTTGTTTCTGTCTGTCTACGGTAGTCCGGATGTCTGTAAATCAGAAAATAGCGGATTCCAGTCTATTTACTCCAATCTAAACAGTTTTTAATCTATCCTGATGTCCATCTGTGTGTCCGGGCATCCGATTGTCCGAGAATCGGAAAAAGGCTGAGCCCGGACTGTTAATTTCTGATTTTTCAAAATCATATGCTTTCTTATGTCTGTCTGTGTGTCTGTGTGTCCGGATGTCCAGTGATCTTTAATTTCATCAAAATCTGTACATAAAGCTTTCAGATATCAGGCAAATTTTGAAATTTTTATGCATGCCTGTGTGTCTGTGTATCCCCGTGTCCTAGACCCGGACATACGGACAAATCGACGCACAGACAGACGGACAGAAATGTACAAAAATCGTCAAAATAACAGTTTTTGGACATCTGGTCACACAGGGAATTTGTGTTACTGTCTTTCTGTGTGTCCGGATGTCCATAGACATGTTTTTTGGACAATCTTTCTGTATCTAGCTGTGTGTTTGAATGTCCGAATGTCAAAAAATGCAGTTTTTGCCATTTTTTTTTAATTCAAAAACTTTATTTTGATGAAAGTCATATTTCCATCTGTGAATCTCTGTCTTGACGTTTCTGAATGATTTTCCACCGATTTAAAGTTGATTTCCAGTCAAAAACCATCAAAAATTGCTGAAAATTGACATTTTGAGCATGAAATTCATGAAATTTGGCTCCGAATCTCTCAGATTCTATTGAAACCATCGTTTCAAGATGTCTAGCTGGTCAAATTTTAGCAAAATCTGTTTCAATCTGTCTGTCCGGATGTCCAAAAATTTAATTTCCTGATTTCTAAAATTTTGCAAAAAACTGAATTTTTGGACATCTGGACATTCAATCACACAGATAGAGACTGAAAAATTGTCAAAAAACATGTCAATGGACATCCGAACACACAGAAAGATTGTCCCACAATTTCACTGTGTGTCAAGACGTCCAAAAACTGTTATTTTGACGATTTTTGTACATTTTTGTCTGTCTGTCTGGTGTGTCCGGATGTCCAAGTCTAGATTTTTGGCTAAGACAAGAATCTGGACATCCGGACAGACACACAGACAGACAGACCTTACATTTTTATGAAAAACCGTTCCAACCACTAGTAGCATTCCTAAGAGTTCCTGAGAGTGTCAACGCGACCACGGCGCGCCAGATTCCGTTTTTTTTGTAATTTGAACGTACGGTAGACTAACGGTTACTTTCAGCTTTCATTGAAAACCATAGATTCTTGTTTAAGCGTCCAAGACGCGCCAGCCACTGTTTTTTTCTGTGATTTGTATTATTGGATAGTTGATGTGTGTTGAAGACAAGAATCTGGACACCGGGATACACAGACACTCTCCGGATGTCCAAAAACCCAAAATTTGGAAATTTTCGCTCTGTCCAGTTATCTGTGTGTCCGGATGTCCAGCGCCTCCACCACCAAGATCTCACTTTTTTCAAACACCCAATTCTCAAATCCCCCTCCCAAAACTACAGTACCCTCTCCGCCGACGTCCGTCACGCACCAATCGATTTGCATGTCTATCACTTGAATATGGTGTATTTCTAATTGGTTTCTCCTCCTCCCGTCTTCTGAATGTCTTTTTTGCATCCCGCCCGTCTTCTTCTCCGTCTTCTGAATACATAAAACAGCACATTCATCAATTCAGAAGGCGTCCGTCCCCTCCGACGTCTTCTTTTTCTTCGTCTGAATTACTACAAGTGTCGTGATTGAATTTCTGTTTGATGGGTCACTTGGGAGACATGAGACAGACAGAGGGGTACGGTAGGGCTAATTGATAGTTGAGTGATTGGGGAGGGATGAGAAAATATGGTTAACGGTTTGACAGGCGTGGGGGGAGGGAAGGGAGTACTGTAGTTTGGACATCTGGACGAACTGAGACACAGAAAGAGTCAGAGGCCTTACAATAGACAGGAAAATAGGCCATTCCTAGATTCTTGTTTGGGCGTCCATGGCGCGCCAGCGACATTCTTGCTTTGTGATTTGTACGTGTCTATTGAACCAACAGTTGATGTGAGCCTATATTGAAAATATATTTTACATTTTACACTGTCTGGCGCACCTGGGACGCGTTTTTCGAAGCGAAAATCCCATTTTTGACAAAAAAATGAGCAAAAACACACATTTTCAAATAGAAACCTGCCTTTAACTTAATCCTAGTAAGAATTTAATTAACAGTGACTGTCTGGCGTGTCTTTGACGCGATTCCGGATCTTTTTCCCTGTTTTAGGTGACTGGCGTGCCGTTATTCAAGTGATAGACATGCAAATCGATTGGTGCGTGACGGACGGCGGGGGTACTGTAGTTTTGGGAGGGGGATTTGAGAATTGGGTGTTTGAAAAAAGTGAGATCTTGGTGGTGGAGGCGCTGGACATCCGAACACACAGATAACTGGACAGAACGAAAATGCGAAAATGTTAGTTTTTGGACATCCGGACAGTATCTGTGTATCCCGGTGTCCAGATTCTTGTCTTCAACACACATCAACTATCCGTTGACGCGTTTTTATTCCAGTACGTTCGTAAATATGGTATTTTGAGGTTTTCCTATGGAAAATAACGATTGTTAGTGTGAATTTTTGAAATTTTGTTCAAAAATAGGTTTTTTTGAGTCTAGAATACAATCAGAAAATGAAAAACTTGAAGAGTACGGACATCCGGACGTCCAAAATGATGGATGATTGAAATCTGGACATGCGGACACAGTCTAGAAATCTTCAGAGTGTCTGTCTGTCTGTCTGTGTGTCCGAAGTGTCCGGATGCCCTAATTTTATATGATTAAAAAGCTGAAATCGTGAGGATTCTGTATCAAGTTTCAAATATAAGATATATCAAAAATGAAGCGAGTTATGACACTTTTTGTTGAAATCACTAATCGGTCTGTCTGTCTGTGTGTCCAGAAATCCAATATCCTCGAACTTTATATGCTTAGAAAGCTGAAACTATGAGGATTCTGAATCAAATTTCAGATTTTGTACAAATGAAAAATGAAGCGAGTTATAGCGATTTTAGATTGGTATCCAAAAACCGCTCATAACTCCGCCCATCTTAGAGGTACAAAAAGTTTGAGAACAGATTCAGAATCCTGACGTTTTCAGCTTTCTAATCATACTTATTTTCTTATTTTTTCTTATTTATGAAGTTTTTTGCAGACGAATGTTTCCCACAGTAAAAGTGTCCTTCTCAAACGTGATGCTCGACGCTCTCTATTATATATTTCTGGATGTGGTGCCGGTAGACTCCAAACGGTAAGTCTCAAAACCTGAAAATCTAAAATTTTCTCATTTAATTTCAGATACCGTTACATCTACAACAAGTCCGCGTGGCTCACAGCGGGCAAGGCGGAGCCGGTGCCCAAAAACCGTTATTACCTGCATCCGGACTCTCCGTTCACCGGTGATCAGTTGCTGAAACATGTGATCTCATTTGAAAAGACTAAATTGACTAATAACGAGGTCGATAAGACTGGACACGTGAGTTTTTTGGATCTGGCGCACATTCGGCGCGTTCTGTTTTGAGAATATGGAAGGAAGGAACTGGTTTTTGGCTGAATTTTTGCAGTGTTTTGTTAAAATCTTGGGTTTTTATCCAATTTCTAACATTAAAACACTATAAATTTATACAAAATTGGATCTGACGCGCCGCGGAAGCGTTTAAAGAAGGTGGACCACAGCTTTTATCGGAAAAACGTGTGAGGCTGGGGCGCCTTTGGCGCGTTTTATTCTGAGCGTTTTTTGGCCTGTTTTCAGCTAATTCTCAATTTTAGTCTCGAAAAATGCTGAAATTTTGGAAATTTTCGACCAAAAAATCGACTTTAAAAAATCCTGGAAAACCGAATTTTTGGTATAAAGAAGTGGATTTTTGGACGATTTTTGTTGTGTGGAGCATTTCTGTCAGTCGGTCTGTGCGTCGGTTCGCCCGGATGTCCGATGTTCAGTTAAGACTAAAATCTAGACATCTGGGCACACATACACAGAGACAGACATCAAAATTTCAAATTCTACCTGCTATCTGATAGCGTTATGCACAGATTTCGATGAAACTGAAGGTCACTGGTCATCCGGACACACAGATGCACAGACAGACAAATGAATTGGGAAAATATGGACAAAAAGCCGGTTTTTGGCTTGAAAAATGAGCTAGACGGTTTTTTCCAGAATCTGGCGTGCCGTCGCCGCGTTTTCTTTACATACACAATGGCATCAAAATCTTTGTACAAATCTGGGGTACCTTTGACGCGTGATCATTTCCAGCTAATCCTCAACTCAATGCACAAATACCAGCCACGTATCCACATTGTCCAACGGCTCAAATCCAACCCCCTGGACCCAAATAAATTTGTGATGGCTGACGAACAACACTGTACTTATACATTCCCGGAGACTCAATTCATGGCCGTCACCGCTTATCAGAATCAACTGGTAAACTAATTATAAAGTAATTAATTGGATGTACAACTAGAATCTCAGATCACCAAACTAAAAATCGAGAAGAATCCGTTTGCCAAAGGGTTTCGGGATCCAACTGGAAGATCTCCAGATGAAATGTGAGTTGTTGAGAGTTAAATGAGAGAAAAGTAGTCAGAAAGCTGTAAAAAACCGGACTGACCGTTTAAAACAGCTTGCGCATGGTAGTATCGAACAAAAATTGAAAAATCGAAAAAATGAAAACGTTTTGATTCACTTTTAAAAAATTACTGTACATGCAATAATCGAAAAGGTAAAAAAATAAAGGCTCAGAATTTGTTATAGCTTTTGAACTAGCCGAATCGTAAAAATTTTGAAAATACTGATTCTGATTCACGGTATTCATCAGTAAGATAATTTATCACAATTTATGTACATATTAGCTGATAATGGAATACATAAAATTACAATTAATTAGTATAATTAGCAAAAGTACTGGCCACACGTTCTCTTGAGCGATTTATGGCATACACAAGCTAAACTGTTAGTTAGAGTGCTAGATTTAATATAAACCTTTATTTTTGTAGTTGACCACATAATTATATGAGTTATAGATTGGTTCGTACAAATTTGAAATACACCATTGACACAATTAAACTTAGATAAATGTCAAGTAAACGGCAGTACGTACAGTACCGCTCACCAGGTGATCAACTTTGGCTGTTTTCAATTAAAAAGGACCAACTGTGACAGTGTATTTCGGTCTGACGATTTTTTTATTTGTGTGGTCTGAACAGAGAGAAAAATAAAACATCATTTTTTGTCGCTCACCGTTTCTTTTTGTAAGGACATTATCTTGAAAGCTACGTGTCATCAAAGTCATTTCTCCCCGAAACCGACTTATTTCTTTCAGAGCAGTACTGCAGCTCATTTTCAACTGAAAAACTCCATAAGTCGCAATCTTTGTGACTAATACTGTTGCTAATTATTATTATTTATTGTAATTTTTTGTACTGCACTATTACCTAATATGCACATAAATTATGACCAGCACAGGTAGATTATTGTATGTTAGTTTGTCAGTCATACCGTAACACTCTCTCTCTCTGTCATTTTCAACTGGAAAAAAGCCACATTGTATATCTTACTGCACGGTACTATTTCATAATCATTTTTTAGTGTATTGCAAACGAACTGACATATGTACAATAATGTATATCTGGCCTGTGCTAGTTATAATGTATGTACATATTAGCTGATAATGCAATACATAAAATTACAATTAATTTAAACAATTAGCAACAGTATTGGCCAGAAAATCAATGATACCCATGATCATTTCCAACTGAAAAAGGCAAATTATGAGGGAGAAATTACTTTGTCGATACGGTACTTTCTAGGGAGTGTCCGTACAAAGAAGTTGTCAACTACAAAAATGGAGGTCCACCTTTTTTCTGTATTGTTTTTACATAATTCACTTTGTGGGACGATCGGGATAGTCATTTTCAACTAAAAAGGGGGAAAATATGATAATCTTTCTCGACTGTACTGCTGCTAATTATTTTAATTAATTGTAATTTTATGTTTTGCATTATCAACTAATATGTACATAAATTATGACCCATTACTAACCAGATAGACATTTTTGTATACTGGTATACATATATGCAGAGGTATCGAAGAAAATTGGTAAAAACGGCTGAAGGGGGCTAGACTGGTTTAAATTGGCTGAAAACGGCTAATGCACTCAAATGTTAAAGCCAAATTCAAAATCTTTGTTATCTATTTTAGTTTTTTATTTATATACAATTAAAACATTAGAAACTGTTTCCAACATCTATTTTGAATAGCGCTCCAAAGGCACCCCAGCCAATCTAAAACCCTAATTTCCTTACAGGGAACGCTCCCCGGGCGACATGTCTCCCATGATGCTGTCCAACTTCTACCACTCCTCGGCCATCCAACAAGCAATGTTCCAACAGTGCATAAATAAGACTCTCCAACTGAATCCCTCAATCATGATGCTCTATCAAAACGTCTTTCCGAATGGGGCGATGGGTACAGTACCCACCGCTACAGTACTCCCAGCAAATCCTGAAATTTCCATAAAGTGAGTTTGTTCAGTTTATTTAGGTGGATTATACTATTATATGATCTTTTTCAGATCTGAGTGAGATTCCAAGATTCTACAGGATCGTGTAAATACTCCATAGCATTTTTTTTTGTAAAATTATTTTTTTTTCGCTTTCTCTAAACTTTGGTGGTTTCCTTATGATATCCGGTTTTCAACAAAAATTAATAAAAATAAATGTCTGTCTGTATTTCCATATGTCCTTTTTCATAAACATGAAAAAGACTGTTAGAACTGGCGCACCTTTGGCGCGCTCCCTGAAATACCATCTCCTCCCCTTTTTCACTATGACCAGATTGTATCTATATTTTCAAAAAGTACACGTACCAGTTAGCTGGTCACATACTTCGTAGAGATGCAAAGTACAGATAGCGGTAAATAGGCTCCGCCCACTTTTGGTTGGTTAGGTAGACCGGTCATTTTTGGATTTGTTGTGGGAAAATTAGGTTTTTTGTGCTGTGGACTGGGTTTGTATTAGTTTTTCGTGTAAAAGTAGGTTTTCTGAGCAGAATCAGCACAAAAACTTGTTTTCAGCCGATTTTTATGAATTTTATTACGTTTTTCATGTTTTTAAACATATTTTCGTTTCATTTTCTAACTTTTCATTGCTTTCACACTTACGACGGTTAGGAAAACACAAAAAACATTATTTTGTAGTTTTCGGCTCTGAAACTGAATTTTCCAGCTTATTCCCATCATTTTCACCCAATTTCTGTAAAAGTTTTTGTCAGGCGTGCCTTTGGCGCGTTTCTGTGCAAAAATTCACTACAACTTCAGAGATGTCTTTGATGTATTTTTTCCGATTCTAATAGGCTGGCGTGCCTGAGACGCGTTTTAGTCCAAGTTTTGTGAAAATGTCTTGTTGCTTGTACTCAGTCTAATCGTTTACCCAGTAACGGCGGTCAAAGTACACGACGCAAGACACAAAACACGATATATCTTCTTTTATGAATATGTTTACTTCCGCATATTTTTCCATTTATCTCAACTTTTTGAATTTTTTTGAATTTCAGCCGCTTTAAGATCTCTTGTCCACTCAAAGTACGTGTAAAGTATCATTTATAAAAAATAAGGAAAAAAAGAAAAACAAAATGTGATTTCTTGATCCCTGCCA
This sequence comes from Caenorhabditis latens, assembly GCA_002259235.3. Lineage (NCBI taxonomy): Eukaryota > Metazoa > Nematoda > Chromadorea > Rhabditida > Rhabditidae > Caenorhabditis > Caenorhabditis latens. Next base: position 16,993,273 of record CM056093.1, on the reverse strand, counting down.
TAAATCTCTTCCCCCTGTATCATTTCCACATATATTGATAATACCTTTTGCATATACATATATCTATATCAAACAGGTCTCAGTCCCCCCGAATTTACGCAGCGACTTTTTGTACGTGAGAAGAGACCGAATAGAGCGAGAGAGAGAAGGGAATCGTCCGCGGGCGCACTATCCGAGAGAAGATGGCTACGTGAGTATCAAAAGGTGAAAATGAGGAGAGATGAGAAGGGAGAGATAACACACACAAGACCAATATCTTTTCCTTTTTGAAATGAGAGGCTAAGGAAGTCGGAGGGGAAACTGGATGGGATTGCCATTTTAATCACAAAAAGCACAGTGATTAGAGAGACGATAAATATGATAGCTTGGTTTTTGGAATTTCGAGATGAGCGATCAAAAAGTTTTGGCAATATGATCGGAAAGACAAGTCAAACGTATATCAAGAAATAACTGTTTAGAAAATCATGTAACTTAGAAGAAATTCCAATCACAAGTACCCAGACCGATAACTTGCTCAAAACCATACTTGCAAACCGGGCTGAGCCGGATGGCTTTCCGTTAATGTGCCGCGGAGAGAATGGCCACTTTCGCGTTTTTTGGCACTTTTTTCCCGGCCCGCGGCACAACACGGACATAGAGCTCGCTGAGATCTACATTTTCGTATATTTTTCAGCTCATAATGTTGAGTTTGAAGCGAGTTAAGTGCTTAAAACCTATCATTGTGAGTTCAAAAATATACCAAAATGTAGATCTCGACGAGTTCTATAGCGTGGGCCGAGCTAAAATAGCGTTCTAGCGATTTTTTTCCGGCGCACGGCATCTTAACAACTAGTCATCCAACCCGCAGCATGGTGCCAGCCTACAACATCAATTTTAGACCACTTTTGATGATTTCAGAAGTATTTTCTGCTTTTTTCGGTAAAAAACAGTTCAGAACGGTCAAAATTCCAAAAAATAACTAAGAGATGTTAAAAAAGGGAAGAATTTTGAAGATTTGCACCTCCAACTTGTTCACGAGGTGTACACGAAACATTCGAGCTGGAATTTTCTGTAAATTGGTGCATAGGTACGTTTAGACACGCTGATTTCAAAAATTGAACTAGTTTTATGTAAAGACTTTTGGAAATTGAGATATAGACGGTGAAAACTTTTAGAGATGAAGTTTCCCACAAGGTACAAGGTGTACATAAGTCCTCGCCTTGATTTTTGTGGATTTTCACATAGAAAATTGTCAAAGCATACGTCAAGATAACCGGAATCGTCAATTTTGACGATTTTGTTTTTTTTTGGTTTTTCAGCCCGGTCCGCTGTAAAATAATGACTCCTAGCACCCATCGACGCTCTCACTGGGATTTTTCTTTTTACGAATGGAAACTGCTGAAAGTGGTCTGAAATTTTTATATAAACGTACTTTGAGTTGATGTGGGTGTCCTCTAAAATTGCCTGTAATTCTTTCCCTTTTTAGTATTTAAAGTAGTGAAAAATATGCGGAAGATCAAATATTCATAAATGACGATATATCGTGTTTTGTAGCTCGCATCGTGTACATCGTGTGCATGACCAAAAAGGGGCGGGGCTTTAAGAAAGGCTTGGTTAAATTTGACAAGATTAAGAAAAATAATGGTATAAAATAGAGTTGAAACTGGAAAAATTGCTTGAAATTCAGCAATGAATGATATTTTTCTACGAATCATTTTAAGTGCCTCCAATGCTGACTTAAAAATGCAAAATTATCAGAAACTGGCTGAAAATGATAAAAATCGCATGAAAAACTCAGTTTCAGAGTCGAAAACCAAAGAGAATATTTGTATACTTCTGTATCAGATTTCGAGATACATTCGATGAAAAACTGATAAGAAAAGACAAAGTTACGGTAGAATTTTAAAAATTGTACTTGATCATCAAGACTAAAGATCGATATCTCAAAAAAGTTGCATTTCCAAGCAACTGTCAATATGTATACATATCAAATTGTGTGAACCGGCTAGGTTTCGGAACAAAGGGAACACTAGGTATGATTAATGGGAGAGAGAAGATGATGGAGTGGTTTTAAAATCATAGTGTTCAATCGAGAAGTTTCGTTCTGCTAACGCTTTCCTGAGAACATGTTGCAAATAATGTTTTTGACAATACAATCAGAGCAACAGTTGTAAAACGTTTGGCACACACACAACCTGCTCCTGACTTGAGAAAAGGTACTAGTTTGACAAAGAAGAATCCATTTCTGCATATACGCCCACTTCAGGAACAACATATAGTTTGGTACCAAGATTCCCAGCAAGACCTAGTCGATTTTATATGCAAAATTAGAATTTTGTTATTCTGGGTCATGAATTCAATACCGTAGTCATTGCTGAACCTCCTAGTTTCCAAAGAGCTGGACAAATTCAACAATGACTCAACAATTTCAGGAATTCACGCATAAAAATCTTCCAAGCCCAAGAAAATGGGCTCAGAAACAAATCACATCGATTTCGACTGTTCAGGGAGCGCTCTGTCGACTGCAAACCTGAAAAAAATCGGCATTTCTAGAACTGGCGCACTTTTGGCGCGTTTCCTGAGATACCATCTCCTCCTCTTTTTCCCCTTTGAACAGATTTTATCTATATTTTCAAAAAGTACACGTACCAGTTAACTGGTCACATACTTAGTAGAGATACAAAGTACAGATAGGTGAAAATAGGCTCCGCCCACTTTTGGTCGGTTAGGAAGAATTGGGTTTTTTTGTGTCCCGAACTGGTTTTTCACTAATTTTTCATAATTTTTCGTGTAAAAGTAGGTTTTCTGAGCAGAAATGACGGAAATAGTGAGTTTTTTGGTTCAAACACTCGTTTTCAACCGATTTTTGTAAATTTTGACACGTTTTTCATGCTTTCATTCAAAACTTTTCACTGGTTCCCTTATTACAAAGGATAGGAAATCATTTTCACCCTATTTCTGCTAATTTTTGATTATTTTTCACAGTTTTCAAAGCATTTCCAATAGTTTGTAGTCCGTTTACTAATTGATTCCTAAATTTTTGAGCATTCTCCAATTTTTTCCAGTTTCAGCCTTAATAATCTATGTATTCTTGGAAGATTACGTTTAAATTCTTTAAATTTTCAAAAATGAGTCATTAACTATCGAAATTAGTAAACTTTTTCCGAATATGTGAAAAAATTGCGCTGGTATGAATTGTAGCTGTTTATATGATAGTAAGGCTTAACTTGTGTGAGTGGCATTCAATTTTTTTCACAAGATTAACAGGAACCGTTATGACTGTCAGTCTGACAGTCCCCTCGACAACTCACAAATTAAAATTCATCTATCAACACTATTTGATCATCTATCTTTCGAAAGTTATCGTAATCATTCCAATCCCGACCGCACCTAATCGCGTCATCCTCCAAATGCTTCCGATCACATCCCCCCTCCCCCCACTAATCAGCTTCATCCCTATTGGCTGGATTACTGTAGCAATTTTCCGAGAGCTTCACCTTCCGATTCAGGGTTTTCAGCCATTTTAGCCAATTTTAGCCGATTTTAGCCCATTTCAAGCCATTTTTGGCATTTTTAGTCGATTTTTAGCCATTTTTATGACTTTTTAAACCATTTTAGGGAGTTTTAAGCCACTTTTCAAGGTTTTCAGCTCCCCCAGCATGCGGTTAGGGTCTCTGACCATCAAATCCAATCCCCTTGTCTCCTTTTTCTATTTCTGATCGTTATCTGCACTTTTTTTTCGTTCAACCCGCAAGGCAAGCAGACAGAGGAGAGAGATTCCTGTCTCGGTTTCAAAAAAGTGGATGAGATGGCACGTACCTGACGACACACGACACGGCGTGTCAAGTTTTTTGCCGTTGTGGCGATAGACAAGGGGTTGCAAAAAATGTGAGGGATAGGGGGTACTGTAGAGTAGGAGCTTAGGTACTTACGGTAAGATCATAGAGGTGCCGTACCTTTTTGAACATGAATTTTGGGTCTTAAATCCAAATTTTCAGATTTTCAGCCATAATTAGCCATTTTTCTCCAATTTTTGGAGATTTCCGAGTGTTCCAAAAGTTCAAATGCGTCAAAGACGCACCAGTCGTTCCTATCTACTCTGTTCCTTCAAAAAATGAGTTCAATCCCAAATTCCTACACGTCAAAGGCGCGCCAGCCTTTCAAAAACGTAAAAAACATATCCGCTTGAACTTCAAAGCGTCAAAGGCGCGCCAGATCCGAATTTCTCAGAATTTTTCACATTTTCTCGTCGTTTTTTGGGATTTTTCGACGTTTTGACGAGAAAAAGCGTCTCAGGTACGCCATCGCCGTGGAAAAAAGCTGAAAACGCGCCGATGGTGCGCCAAACAAGCCGTTTCTAGACGATTCTAGGTAGTTTTAGACCGATTATATGAATTTTCGCGCCCTTTTTTGCTCGATCTTTCGATTTTCAGAGCCCCATAACGCGTCTAAGGCGCGTCAGGTTTGTAGGTACTCAAAAAACGAAAAGCGCGGAGGTGCGCCAGCTAGTTTTCATTTCTGACTTCAAAATTGCAACCCTATGATCTCACTACTCACTACTTGTAACCAAATACTAAAAAGCGTCAAAGACGCGCCAGCTACCTACCGTAACTACATAACATAGGGGCTTAAAATGCGGCAGAAGGCTCTGCTACAGTACCCATTCTCCCCAATTGTCGATATACAATGTTTTTACAACACAAGCGTCCAAGGCGCCCCAGCCACTCTCAAAGGGTCCGGTACAGTACCCCATTTCCCTAATTATCAAATTCTATGTTCGTACTTTGATCCATTTCTTCTCGCCCCGGAAACGAAAATTGATCAACTTTGTGACGGATAACATATTGACCTCTTCTCTCTTATCATTATCACTACACGACGCACTAATTGGAATCATGATACACGATAGAGGACGACAACATTCTTCCACTTCCATTTGCATCTGTCATCCATAAATATCCAATGCTTTATCTTTTAAACGACTTCGTGACAAATAGCAAATTTTTGGTCCTGGAAGCGAGAGAAATCAAGATATCAGTTTCAATTGGCAACACTATGAAACTGGGTAATCAGGTGGAAACTAATTGGATAAAGGGGATGGAGAGGAGAACCTGAATATTATTGGAAGAGGGATACAAATTCATGTTGTTGTTTTGTAGGGGCTAATCTGTGATTGTTTCGGGAATTTGCGTTTTTTGGAAAACTTTGGGTAAAACGGGAAAGGTGCGGGTTACTGTAGCGGTTCAATGAGTCATACTTGCAAACCGTGCCAAAACGCATTGTCATGAGCTGGAAAATATATCAAAAATAGGGTTACTGAAGCATGCAGGAATGACTAAGAAAACCGACAAGATCGCGTAACTCACATGAAATGTAATGTCATAAGCTGAAAAGTATACTAAAATGTAAATCTCGACGAGGTCTAAGGCTGTAACATGCTACGGGTCAAATGGCTATTCGTTAACGTACCGTGGGCCGGGAGAATGACCGAAAAAGCTATTCTAGCCCAGGCAAAAACTATAAAGCTAAAATGGCTTCTTTGGCACTTTTTCCCGGCTCGCGGCACATTGAAGATCTGTCATCAGGTCTGTATTATATTAGCGACATAGGACTTGTCGAGATCTACATTTTGGTATATGTTTCATAACATGATATTGGGTTTAAAGCGAGTTACACGTCAAACGAGTTATGCCAATTGACGGAAGTTTTTCCTATAATCATTAAGCTCTTAGTTAGTCTCAATTCACAAATTATTGTAATTTCTCTGATTTGTTGAGATACCTAATTATCAACGACTCATCACCCCCGCAAAACTGTGAAAAAACGTATCGATGTCAAATGATTTGGTTTAATTCGAATTAGATCTGAAAAAAAAGCGTTTCATGGAAGGTTCACCTATCTCCACTTTGCAGCAATCCTTAAAAATCGAACAACATTGTCCACTGACGGTTGCCGGGCTATAATTCATGTTCAAACTCATTATTATGTATGAGCTGAAGAATATACCAAAATGTAGATCTCGAAAAGTTCTATGTCAGCTATTGTCAGCAAGTTCTATGCCCGTGATTTTATACAGACCGGATAGCAAATCGTTAATGTGGCGAGTGCAGGGATAATGTATCAATAAACGCGCTCTATTCTAGCCCGGCACATCAACGAATAGCCATCATAGAACTTTCCGAGATCTACATTTTCGTATATGTTTCAGCTCATAAAAATGCGTTTCAAGCGAGTTACGCCCCGGTCCCGTCTGAAAGTCTGCAAAAAAGTTGTCAGTTACAAAAATAATATGCTTTGTGACTGATGGGAGCTGATGCTATAATCTCACAACGAGTGTATTACGGGGTACTAAAACTGCTGCTAAAATTGAACAAATCAAGGCAAATTTGATATGCTCAGAAAGCTGAGATCGTGACAATTTTGAATCAGGTTTCAAACTTTTTCGGTTAAGAATGATCTGAAATATAACTTAAAGTTGTTGAACTACACAAAAAGGATTTGTATCTTGGTTTATTTTTGACCATATGCAAAATTAAATTCAGATTCAGAATCCTCACGACTTCAGCATACAAGTTATATGCAGTTTATCAGAGCTATGGCAAACCTATCACTCAGGACAACGTGCCAAGCCACCAAGTCCTATCAACCCATTCTGAAACTTAAAACCGACCAAAATTTGACCAAAACTTGCTAAAAGTCTGCAACCTAATCTAAGTTCCCCCGATTCCTCCACAAAACGTGCAAATCTCAAAATTCCCCATAATTGTAACATATCCAGTTTTTCTCTTTTTTCTTATTCCTTGACCAAAATTTCTCCTCTTTATCAAATTCTGCACCCTATATCTATTACCTTCTTTAAAGATTAGCCGTTTACCCACACTCAGCAAAAAACTTGTCGGCCTTCCGAAAAATTAGGGGCGGAGTCTTCCAAAATGGATTCTGTAAAATAAGAGAAGCATCGGCCCCACCCCCTCTCTCCTTATCTCTCTCTCTTCCCCATTTATTCCTGATTCTATTCGTGTCTTCTCTTCCCGAATAAAAGATACACCTGTCCTCTTATCATTTATCACTTTTATCTGGCTTCTCCTCTCTTTTATTCTTTTATTCCATAAATTTCAATTATGAGAAATTATTGGTTGTTATTATTTACGGCACTTGCAGGTTCGTGTTATTAAGGGTTTCTTAATATATCTAAGCAGACCTATCTTAACATATTGGTCTGCTTACTTGGGGACGGTCATGAAGTCAGTGGGGGTGAACTATACCATTGGAAAACTGAGAAAACGCTGATTTCAAATATGTATTCAATTTTTGCCTTCAAAATTTAGTATTCGAGAAAAGTAGGAGAAAAGTTTTGATAGTGGGGCAGACGTGCCGCCGGGGTAAATTCTGACCTTTTTTTCTCAAGCACTAGTCCTCGAGGGCAAAAACTGATTATATATTTAAATCAGTATGATTTCAGCTTTCTAGTGATATAGGTCAAAACCCATATACTGACTCCATGACCGTTCCCGAGTAAGCATATTGGTCTGCTTATTTGGGGTTCAAGTCTCCTTTGAATTTTTTATAGTCCCTTATTCTTTAAATATAAAAAAGTATTATCTGAACGTGACTTATACCATTGGAGAGCTGAGAAAACGCTGATTCCAAATATGTATTCAGTTTTTGCACTCGAGGTCTGGTATTTGAGAAAAACCAGGTCGAAGTTAAGAAAGTAAGGCGGTGTGTAAAAGGTAAAGACACTAACCGGCCTTTAATTCACTTTAAACGCAATGTTATGCGCTGAAAAATATACCAAAATTTAGATTTTGGCGAGTTGCATATCCGACAGCTTGGAATTTACTGATGTTGGCTGGAAAACTGGTTTGAAACAATTTTAAGTAATTTCAAGAAATTCCGATTGAAAATAACCTTGAAAACCATCTCGAACCTGTCAAAAATGGTGTTTCAGTCTAGCCGTAGCAATTTGAGCTAATTTCTGACAATTCTAAGCAACTTTTGACCAAAAATCCAGTCTGTCGTGAGTTACAGACATAGTACTCGCCGAGATCTACATTTTGGTATAGTTTTCATCTTATAATATTGAGTTTTAAGCGAGCAACGGGCCGGCCAGTGTGTAAAGTATGTTAAAAACATGCCAAACTCGTGTTTTCTCGAATATCATAGATCAAGGGCAAAAACTGAATATATATTTGGAATCAGCGTGATTTCAGCTTTCCAATGATATAGTTCACGTCCATGACCGTCCCGACCCATTAACTAAATGACCCCTGTTTTCAGCCTTAGCATACGCAAATGACCAACAACCACACGATATCAGTCGGAATGTGGCGGTGAAGGAGGGAAACCACTTGAGAGTGAGTTGACTGTTTGAATACCTGTGAAAGAGTGGCACCACAGAACTTTTGCATTATTATCTTGGTGTAGTTCTATAAACATTTTATATCACAAAAAAGCTTATAACGTGGGGATTCTGAATCGAGATTCAGATTTCGAGCGGGTCACAAATCAAGCGAGTTATACCACTTTTAGTAAGGGTGACCCAAAAATTTGGCTATCTTTCTCTTAAAATGGCTGTAACTCCCTTCATTTTTTAACGATTTCAAATCTGAAACTTGATTCAGAATCCTCAGGTCATTAGTTTTACAAACATACCAAAAATATATTTCCTGGAATCCTGAATTCCAAAAAAAAATGCTACTATTTTTCCAGGTCGACCTGAATGAGACCTCTTCCGAGGAGCTGATGGACAAATGGCTCTCCCAGGCATTCTCCGGACTAATGGCTGCTGTCGCATCGAAGAAGATCTCCAAAGTGTCAGCAGAGCATCAGGAGTTGATTCAGAAGTGCTCGAAGGAGGCGAAAGATGTGCCATCGCATGCGAAGTGTATTGTCAAGCTGATGGACGAGGCTGAGAAGAAGACTATCCGCCTGCCAAAGGAAAACCGAAAACCATATCAGAAAGTTGTCAAGACAACGACAGAAAAGCCCAAGGAGGATATGGAGTGGATTGGGTCCTTTGGTACCGCCCGTGCCAGAAGATCTTCCGGATTCAACGTCGTTCAAAAGGACTCCTACGCTCTCAGATCCACAGACGACATGGACAGTATGACTCGTTTGGCGAAGTCAATGACCAACACAGCACGAGTTTTCAAGAATAAGACGGAGAAGTCGGAGCCGTGGATCGAAGCTGTCGGGCGGATCAAGAAGTTGGGCGAGGAGGCGAAGAGGGAGAAGAAGAATCGAGAGATTATGAAGAAGAGACTTCGCCAAATGATTGATAACACACCTGCTGAGTTCATTGATCCAAGGAAACCAGTGGCTTTGAAGCAGGTGGGGATGTCTGTGTGTCTGTGTGTCCTGCTTTTTACACAAAGTCGTAGAATTTTGACTAGAAACGCGTCAAGGGCGCGCCAGATTTCCGTATATCCGGTTATCCATTTGTCTGTTTGTTCAAATGTCCGTTTGATATTTGACACAAAATCGAAGAAGTTCGACTAGAAGCGCGTCAAAGGCGCGCCAGACTGGTTGATATGTGTGTCGATGTCCGAAAAGCGCCCCAGGCGCGCCAACCTTGTGTTTTTTTCACTGTTTTTCACCGGTTTTTCATCGTTTTTTGATGAAAATAGTTGACAATTTTTTATAAACTTGATTAAAATTTAAAATTTTTAACCAAAAACAAACAAATTTCGACAAAAACAGAGTTTTTTCATAATTCGAAAAACGCGTCGTAGGCGCGCCAGCCTGTTTTCTTTGTTTAGTTGCCCGCGTATAAATACGGGGTGATAGGTTCCGGATAAAATAAGACGACAATTAACACAGTTTCTTACAATAAATTTACTGTATTGCAAGAAATTATAATAAGAGAGCGTAAACTTACAAAACAAAAGTTAAACAACCAAAGCCAAAACCAGAACTAACTCTGAAAGCCAACCGACTTCAGAAAACTACATTTGCCACGTGGAGTACACGTGTCCACGTGAACTGACGCGCTGAGGTTACGGTAGGCGCGTGAGCCTTTGGCGGAGTGTCGTTGCGTATTTAATGTGATGACTCAGATAACTACAGGGTTACGGGGGTACCTTGCCACCGGCAACTTCCCCCCTTTTACAGAAACCGGGCCCCGACCGGTGCGAGTACTGTCACAGATACGACTTACATTCTTCTCCCCTTATCTCACACCACCTAGCCTAAACTCAGTCACACCACCCTAACATCAAAATAATCAAAAAGTTGTCTTTAGGAGACCTCAATGCAAAATGCTACTCTAATTTTACACTACTACTAAAACAACAAACAATTAATTAACAATTTGGATTGTCCACCAAGATGACATCACTGGTGACTCCATTTGTTCTCCTTTATCCGTGGCTCCGAAGTCACCGACTCCTTTCTCAGCTTGGCCACCACCACGTTCTCCGTCGTACTCTCCTCCAGGAACGCCAGCAGTTGTTCCCACGTTTTGAACTTTTCGCCCGCACTCGCAGCCGAATCGTTCCACTTCACCTGACCGGCAGTTATCCAACTCCGTTTCCAACTTTCCACCAATCCCGATTTTGCACAATCCATTTGATATGGAATAATCGTGATCTCCTTCACCTCTTCAGCTAACTCTAGCACCAGTACACCCAACTTTTGGTTAGTCTCCTCGTCTTCCGTGAGATTTACCAAGAATACGATCGCTTCCACATTCGCAAAATCGAATCTATTCTTCCACGTGTCCAGCGCACTTTTCCGGTACTCAAAGATGGATTTTCCTTTCACGCCGATTCTCGGAGTTATGAGAATCTTCGATTCTCTAATCACCGTCTTCTTTGGCTTCATCCCTTCTTTTTTCTCCTCCGTCACTGTATCCACAGCGATTTCCTTGCTCTTCTCCGCCGTTTCCCTGTACGGATTCCTGTTTTCCACACGGATTCCCAGATTTCCTACCATGAAAACCTTCTTCTCCTCACTACTCGTTTTTTCGTCACCCGTCACTGTTTCCACAGCGATTTCCTGGGCTTCATCCCGCAAGCCATTCGGCTTACGCTCCTTCTGCTCCAGCTTCTTCCTCAGTTGCGTCAGCGCCTTCTCCAGCTTACTGACCTGAGCCTCAGCCACCTCCTTTTCCCTCTGGATTTTCCGGATTTGCTCCCCGAGCATCTCCTTTTCTTCATTCCAGCACTCCGTCAACAAGTTCTCCTCGACTTGCACTTGCGTTGCCTTCGCACACGCCTCTCTCAACTCTTCCACCGATTCGAGCTTGAACTCTCTCATAACTCGAATCACCGATCGCGGCCATTCATCTCCTCCGATTTCTTCGAACTTTTCCAACAACTCTCTGTGGAAAATTCTCATCGGCTCCAGAATCGCATCCGCCTCCTGTTCGCTGCATTTTGCTGCCAACTCCCCGAGTTGCAACCTTGTTTCGTCTTCCACTTTGACGCTGCTAGCGATAAGTTTAGTGAACTTCTTCACCTTCTTTCTTCTCTCCTTCACGTTCATTTGAGTCTCCACAACGATCATCCGATCGTCGTCTACTTCCAACGTTGACTGCTTCGACGATGTTTTGTCGCTCATCTTCTGTGTTGTTGTCCGTAAACAAAGTTTCTATTCAAAAACTGTTTACAATTCGTTGATTATCCAATCGACGAAAATTATTTCGATTCTCGAATAATTCCTCCAAGTTCCAACGTTATTCAACGAAAGAAACTGCCAAAAACCAGTAAATTATTCCTCCGTTTATCCAAACAGAAGAAAAATAAACCAGAAAAGAACAGAAAAACAAGGGAGAAACACGAAAAATCAAGAAAGACGGTTCGGCCCCCAAGTTGCCCGCGTATAAATACGGGGTGATAGGTTCCGGATAAAATAAGACGACAATTAACACAGTTTCTTACAATAAATTTACTGTATTGCAAGAAATTATAATAAGAGAGCGTAAACTTACAAAACAAAAGTTAAACAACCAAAGCCAAAACCAGAACTAACTCTGAAAGCCAACCGACTTCAGAAAACTACATTTGCCACGTGGAGTACACGTGTCCACGTGAACTGACGCGCTGAGGTTACGGTAGGCGCGTGAGCCTTTGGCGGAGTGTCGTTGCGTATTTAATGTGATGACTCAGATAACTACAGGGTTACGGGGGTACCTTGCCACCGGCAACTGTTTTCCTATTGTTGTTTTGTTGAAAATTGCTGAAATTTCGAAATTCTAAGTAAAAATCGGAGATTTTTCATCAAAAACCAAAACTTTACGACAAAAAGTCACAATTCAAAAACGCGTCGCAGGCGCGCCAGACTTGACAAGTCCGTCTGTCTGTCTGTACGTGTGTCCGGATGTCCGCCATCACATTTAGTCTAAAAAGCAAACTTTAACAAGAACGCGCCGCAGGCATAGACATTTTCCATACCCTAGATACGCGTCGTAGGCGCGCCAGACTTCTGAGTCTTAGAGAAAATGTATAGATGTCCCTCTGTCAATTCAGATACCCATTCAAATACAATGTTTTGGAAAAATTAAAATTTTGAAATTTGCAGGCGGAGATGGAAGACGAGAAAACGGAAATCACAAAAATGATGAGAAAGAAGGAGGCGGATGAGATCCGTGTACCACTCAAATTCCTGAGAGAAGCCGTCAAGACAGCCATGATGCTCGGAGGCAAAAATGTGTCGGATTTCGATCAGAAGACGCTGAAAATGGTCTCCCCCAGAATTATGTCGATTGTTCCGGAGCAGGAGGATGAGAGCTTGGTTGGTTTTGGATTTTTGATGGTTTTCATGTTTTTAATGACTTTTTTGAGAAAAGGCGCTTTTTTTGAGCCTAAAATTGTTTTGCTCTGATGAAAACTGACCGAGTTTCAGATTTTCGAAACTTTTTGAAATTTTCAAATATTTAAAACCGTCGTAACCTTCTGAGTTCAAATTCAAGACTTTCGAAAACAATATATCTTTATTCAGCTCATTTTCAGCTTTTAGAAAAATATAAACAAGCCCTAGGTGGGTCCCGCCAAACTACAGTAGTCCAGAACTGCAAACCTCTTTTTCTATTGTAACTCTGCCCGTTTTGACACCAACAAAGCGAAACTAACATTTTTGAATTCAGCGTTCCAAGAGCTTTCAGAAAAGTATAATCATGACTAGATTTGGAGCAAGTTGGGTCTCACCACGATTTTCCGGTTTACTGTAGTTTTCGTGGTGGGACCCAATTTGAAGTAAACCTGGGCATGTTTATGCTTTTTTGAAAGCTCTTGAAACGTTGAGTTAGAATATGTAATTTTGGGATAAATTTAGTAAAAACTCAAAAAGTTACAGTTGAAAACACAATTTGCAGTTCCGGGTTACTGTAGTTTTCGTGGTGAGACCCAACATGAGGCAAACCTGGGCATGATTATACTCATTTGAACCGCCTTAATGAGCTGAATTGATGTATGTAATTTTCAAAGCGATCTGGCTGAAAATGACTGAGTTATAGTCAAAATAGTGTTTTGGGTTACTGTAGTTTTCGCGTCGAGACCCGAATTTTTCCCCTAGGCATGATTATACTCATTTGAACCGCTCTGATGAGCTGAGTCTATTTATTTAATTTTCAAAGCGATTCAGTTGAAACTGACTGAGTTATGGTCAAAACTGTATTTTGGGTTACTGTAGTATTCACGTCGAGGCCCGAATTTTTTCAATCTGGGCATGATTATACTCATTTGAACCGTCTTGATGAGCTGAACCGATTTATATAACTTTCGTAACAATTAAACACGAAATGACTGAGTTATGGTCAAATCTGTATTTTGGGTTACTGTAGTTTTCGCAGCGGGACCCAACTTGAGTCAAACCTAGACATGATTATACTTGTTCGAACCGCCCTGATGAGTCAAATTAATTTTTGTAGTTTTTGAAGCAATTTAGTCAAAACTGGATGAGTTACGCCCTGAGGGTTACTGTAGTTTTCGCGTCGAGACCCAAATTTTTCAAACATAGACATGATTATACTCATTTTGAAGCTCTCCACCTCCTAAACTCGAATTTTCTACTCTTAATCTCAAAAAATCTCAATTCCAGTTCAACCTCCTCTCCCCATCGCTCTTCTCTCTCCATGACGAAGGAGAAGGCGTCGAGAAGCTCACCTCTCTTCCGCATTTGTTGAAAAAACTGGATAATCACGGACAGAATGCCTGGATGGATTTCATTGTGGAGGCGGCTGGTGAGTAGACCGGTTTGGTCTGGTGTAGATCAAATAATTTTCCCTAATTTCCAGGTGTCAGTGATCATGTCACAAAAACCGAGAAAGCGTTCAGAGAGAAGAAGGAGAAAGAGTTGAGGGGACCAGATGGAGTGCCACTTTACTTTACTAAGGTTGGTTTTGTGATCTACCTCAGAAAAAATTGATAAAAAATCGATATTTTTCCAGGAAAACGCCACAAAAATCATCGGAGAAGAGGAGAAATCGAAGATCGAGGTGTTCGAGTACCTTGACAAGTCGTACGACGAGAATCAGAAGAAGAAATTGAACGAGGACGGATTCGCGTTCTTGACGGAGCACCAAATGGAGAAGTTATACGGAAAGGGGTCCCCGTATAACCATACGAAGGCGTTGAAGAAGTTCAAGAGACTCAGAGATGATCCAGAGAGATATATTGAGAAGGAGTGAGTGAGGGAAATCTGAAATTCTGGAAAAATTTTGAAAAAATTCTGAAAAAAGTCATGAGGATTCAGAATCTGTTTTTAAATTTTTTGTAGGTTGAAAATGAGAGGAGATACGTGTCGCTTTGTTCTAAACGCGCCTCAGACGCGCCAGACTTGTGTTTTCATTGGTTTTACCTGTTTTTCATCATTTTTTCGGATGCAAACTGCCAAAATTTGGATTAAAATCTAAGAATTTTGGCTAAAAACAAAGAATTTTTGACAAGAACCGCGATTTTTTTCTAATTCTAAAGACGCGTCGTAGGTGCGCCAGATGAGAGTGTGATCGACACACAGATAGACGTGATGGACATCCGGACATCCGGACACATGTACAAACAGACAGACAGACAGACTTCAAAGCTCATTAGTTTCCACGGGAAGGTTGTCAAGTCTGGCGCGCCTGCGACGCGTTTTTGAAGAAAATTTTAAATTTTAGAGCTCTCTATCAGAAATTTGAACGTTTTTCCAAAAACTTGAGCTCATTTCAACAAAAAATACGGTAAAAACAAAAAAAAACAGTAAAAATACTAGACAGGCGCGCCTACAACGCGTTTTTCGAATTTTGGAAAAAAAACGCTGTTTTTGTTGAAAATTTTGGCGAAAATTTATGGTTTTTCTCTGAAATCTTCCAGATTGCTGATGAAAATCTTAGATTTCAATCAAAAATCTCTAATTTTATTAAGAGTTTAACCTAATTTTAACCTAAAAACGGGTGAAAACACAAGTCTGGCGCGCCTGAGGCGCGTTTGAATCAAAATGACCGATTTTGCCGATTTTGCCCAATTCTAAGCGATTTTAAGCAATTTTCCACCGATTTCAGCCAGGTTAAGCCAATTTTCTCCAATTTTAAACCGATTTTGGCCGGTTTTAGGCGATCTAAGCCGATCTCAACCATTCTCCAATCTCAGCCAAACTTAAATCACCCTTTTCCAGCATCCGCGCTCTCGCCGAAGCCGAGAAGTTCCGAGTCGCCCGTCGTGCAGACATCGTCGGCTCCCCATTCATCCTCACCCCGCTCACCTTCGCCTCGGTGCCCCTCTCCAACAAATTCATCGTGCTCTCCCCACTCGTCCTCTCTCCAATCACCCTCTCACCAGCCGTTCTCGGACCAATCATCCTCTCTCCCTGGGTGTTCGTCCCACTCGTGTTGTCCCCTCGTGTCCTGTCTCCTCTTATCTTGAATCCACTGGTATTCTCTCCAATCGTCCTGTCCCCTCTGGTGCTCCATCCACTTATCTTGGTACCAGGAGTCTTCAATCCAATTATTCTCTCACCACTCCTCTTGTCCCCCCTGATTCTGTCCCCTCAAGTGTTCACCCCACTCATCCTCTCGCCATTCGCATTGAATCCTCTTATCCTGACACCTATGGTCGGTTCCCCATTGGTACTCTCTCCATTCGTCCTGTCACCTATCATTCTGTCACCACAGGCACTGTTCGCTGTGGTACTGTCACCGTATGCGCTGTCACCACTTGTAGAGTCGAAGCTGATTGCTGCTGAAGTCGTGTTGTCGCCTTCATGGTTGTCATAAATAGGCAAAAATAGACTAACGGAAATGTTCCTAATCGAGTACAAACACGTGCAATAATAATTTATTATATTCTTAATTATGTTTTAATTACCTTTACTTGTTATTAGATATCAATTTAATTGAATAAAACAATTGAACTCTTTGATATGTTTGGATTTGAAGATGCGTCCTGGGCTCACTAACAGCTATCTAATGGGTAATGGACGAAAAACATGAAATGGTGTGAAAAATTGGTCGAAAAAATTGATTTTACCGATTTTTACCCCATTTTGGCCAATTTTCAGCTATTTTTAGCTTATTTTACCCTGTGTTATCAAAATTTTACCTATTTCAGCTAATTTTTTTGGACCGAAAAATTGGACAGAAAAATTATTGTAAAACAGGACATTTTACGTGTTTCTATTATGGAAAACCTGATTTATTGACATTTTCAGACATTTTCAGTTACCAGCATTGGTACTACACGGTAAAAAAAACAAAACGAGAAAAATTACATACTTGTAACGTAACTCGCTTAAAACTCGTCAATTCGAGTCTAAAATTTACCAAAATGAAGAGTAAAGTTTCATTATTGTACCACGGGTCCGGCTTTTTACAATCATTCACATTTTTTTCAATTCAAAATTTTTTAAATTCAAATTCAAAAAATTTATGTTAAAAATTAGAGACGTTTCAAGAAATTCCAGTCGCAAGTACACAGATCCATGTTAAGTCATACTTCTCATCCAGGCCTGCACTACCCAAGCTTCAAAACCTGACAACGCATCTAAAATTGTTCAAAAAATTTCTGAAAACGGTCAGAAACATAAAAGATAGCTAGAACCCACCTAACATACCTACAGAAATTGGCTGAAAATCGCTTCAAACTGAGTTTTATGAGCTGAAAAATATTTTTTTTTTAAATGTAGATCATGGCGAGTTCTATGTCTCCGATGCAATACGGGCCCGGCTTTTTTCAATTTTTTTTTGAGTTTTCTGTAATTTAGCATATCCGTATCATATCCGACTCATAACAACTCGCTGAGATCTTCATTTTGGTATATTTTTCGACACATAACATTCATTTCGAAGCGAGTTACGTTTCCTGGATGACAAGTAGGAAAAGAAACAGAAAAGATTGCAAAACTATTTTCAAAACTGCTCTAAACCTTATTTTAAAAGATCAATTTTTGCCGCAGAGCGAATTTTCATATACCTGATATGAATCCCATCTGAAGAGACCATCGCGACCAACGCCCCGAAACAAAACGATATAACAAACCTGTCCAAGTTTCATTCTTTGATGTCTCCTCCCCTTTTCCTTATAAATGACTACAATAGGATACGGAATGCCAATAATATAAATCATCTAATTTGTTGTGTGTTTCTTTTCCAAGATAACTGGAGAGTGAAAGGCGTTAAGTACTTTTGGTCATCAGGTTGTATCAAAGTGATAAAATGGAGGGAAGGGAACAAAAAGACAAAACACAAAATACGAGGACCGGAATATCTTTTTACAGAGTTTCTTTGAGATCCCGTAACGGCTTCCCGGGTTACTGTAAAATGTTTTATGTAACATGGTTGTGTAGATCAAATTTAGTAGATCATTTTTGTAGTTGACAACTTTTTGATAGCTCCGCCCACTTTTGAGATATACGCTTTTAAACTCGGTAGCTTTCACTAGTACCTTTAAAGGTGCATATCTCAAAAGTGGGCGGAGCTATCAAAAAGTTGTCAACTACAAAAATGAAGGGCTAAGTTTGGTCTACATTAAAATGTAGAAATAATTTAAATTGAAAATATTCTTGCCACCAAAAAATCTGATTAAAGTTTGAGGTTTTTTCACCAAAAATTCCAGCTTTTTTCGAGTCCATCTACATTAAACTTGAACTTGATATATCAGAACAGACATCCGGACCGACAAACAGGCAATTTTTATGTGTATGATGGTAAGGACAAATAGATTCCTGGACAGATACATTATTTCTGGGGTGCCTGGGACGCGTTTCAGTGTTTTTTTCTTGAAAACTTATAAAATTGTTTATATTAAAGCGTGGTTACATTAAGAATCCCTTTATTTTCAGCTGTATTTTCTAGCAGTTTCAAAAAATATTTCACATTCTTATCAATTCCTTGCGGTTTTTGTTTGTTAGTGATGTGCATATGTGGTGTTAAAAGTGTACAGGTTCTCTCTGATAAGAAATAATTGTTTGTGTTTGCGATTTTTCAGAACTAAGACATCATTAGTAGACTATATTTATGCGGAAAGGTGTGTTATGAAAGACAGAGTAACCGGCTCCAAAAAATATTGCGTAAAACTAACGCGAAATTCAAAACATTTATCCAAAAATTCTCGTGGAAAATTTGTATTTTTCTTTTTTTGATGAATTCTATACTTTTTTGGGTGAGACATTCTTTATGACCAGTACTGTATATTAATTAATGGTAATTAAATGTAATGCATTGCCAGCTAATATGTTAATTGACTAGTATAAAAAAGACAGTACATATTTTTTTTCGGTTGACTTTGATAATACCGGCCAAAAGTATATCTTTTTCAAAGGAAAATGACAACCGTGAGAAATGTTTTCCGGGATAATAACTTGACTCACAGAAGGATTTATCATAATTTTATTTGAGATTCGGAATCTACGGACTCAAATGTACCAAGTGCCAAATTTTGGAGTCGTTTGAAAAAGGACACAGCTTAAATGACAGGGACACATACTCAAAATTAGTCAAGTTTACACGAAATACCGTAATTTCTATTAGTTTTGAAATGTCCGTTCGAGATTTGTATCATTATCAACCAATTTACCAGTTAAAAAAACGTCTCAAAATATCAAAAATTTATTAAACAATTGTACACATAAACCAAACTAGCTTTGTAACTTTTGGCACACATTTTTTAAATTTCGAATAGTTTTTCATTCAAAAGATCGCTTCTTAATCGACACGTTTTTAGCACCAACTCTTGTCGTTGACCGGTTGTAAAGGAGTAAATGATTGTGGAAGTTCGATGGGGCATCGGATTCGAAATAAGGGATCAGGAATGACCACCACGACCTGGAAACGTTCATTTTTGAGTATTTGGTCTACAATTTGCATTAGAGCGCACTTACCAAGACAATGGATTCGTCTCGAATGTTCCGTTATGATAAGAGGCCGCGAGGGCATGATATTCCATGAATATTCTAGTGGATACTGTGTACCCCAACACTATATCAATCATATAGTGTTTTCTGGCTAGAAGAATGGAGAAGAGAGCAGTGAACGCGAGGATATGGTAGATGTGAGAGAGGGGCTGCAAAAAGATTATTTATTGATTTTTAAAACTCAAAGCGATGTAACTTTGCCCTGTTGAACACTACAAATAGGGGCGTGGGTAACGAAAATCGGAGTTTCCGACGTTTTGCAAAACTTTTTTCGTTAATTTTTCGGAATTTCCCGTTTCCTAAATTATCAGTTCCGCTTTCATCCCTGACTACAAGCCGTACTTGACAACTCGCTTGAAACCCAGTATTACGAGATGAAAAATATACCAAAATGTAGATCTCAGCGAGTTCTGTGACCCCATACTGGCCAGATAACTTGTCGCTAACGTGTTTTTCGCAACTTCAGTGTGGAAAATCGACCAAAACTCCACTTTTTCTCGAAACAACGGCTAAAGTTCGACCAATGTAGGCCATTTTAACAATTTTAGGTTCTTTTGAGAGTAAAAAATCAATAGCAACCGCGAAAAATTTTAAAAACTATTAATTTTTTGTCGTTTTCAAGCAATTTCGATAGATTTTTCACACTAAAGTTGCAAAAAACCCCATTAACGACTACCCATAGTAAGTCACAAACATAGAACTCGTCGAGATCTACATTTTAGTCTATTTTTCGGCTCATAGGATTGACTTTTAGGCAAACTACCCGGCGGCCTAATCTTAAAACCCAAAAACAAACCTGAATTCTCTGCGGCGCGTAAGTTTTGAACACCAAAAACGCGGTGAAAATCGTCAGAGTATGCCCGGAGACTATCAAATCCCCGCACAACTCTCTCGGCCGTAACTGTTCGATGCCAGCACTCCAGAACATTTTGACGACTCGTCCGGCGACTAATTCGAAAGATGAGTTGGATTTTGGGGCACAGTACGTGTTGACGGAGGGCACGGGCACCTGGAAATTTAAAACCAATTTAGTTTCAGAACCCTAAACTTGGCTCTGGCTGCTTAAAATGTCGGTACACAACTACCGTGTAGAGTGATTTCGTGCAATGCCCCAAAGTTTACTACATTTTGAACTAGATTGGTGGATAGGGGTGAAAAGACACGCTGAATCTAAAATGTCAGTTGTCGAAATGAAAATTTTGACTTTGAACCCAATAATCTCTAAAATTCAATGTTTTGAGCTCAAAATCAAATTCAGCGTGTTTTTTTACTCCTATCCCTCATTTTTGCAGTTTTTTTGCTCAAAATCTCGTATAATCTGGTGTATTGTACGCAACTTCTAAAATCTGCTCAGTGATTGCGTACAATGCCCCAAAGTTAACGACACTTTGAACTAGATTGTTGGATAGGGGTGAAAAGTTGTCGAAATGAAAATTTTGACTTTGAACCCAATTTTCTGCTCCAAAAACTCAAAAATTCGAGGTTTTAATTCAAAGGTAACTCAAAACCAAAGTTTCTTTGTTTTTATCCCATTAAGTACGTTTTTTGAGTATTTGAAGTCACAAACGGATTTGCTGTGTCTTTTTGTCACTATCCACTAGTTTTCAGCTTTCTAGCTCAAAAGATTCTGTAAATTGCGTACAAAACATCAAAATTCACGACTTTTTCGCAGAACATTCGGTCAACTATAAAGTTTTCTATGCTGAACCTCATTTTGCTATCAAAATTTCAAATTTCCCACTCTCTCACCTGGAAAATAGTGACACAAAGTGCCCTGAAACTGTAGGCCATTGCAATACAGAAGAATGTCCGCCGAATGACAATCCATCGATGTTGATGAGTAAACATGACTAGAAGAGCACTAACAAGTAAGATAATCATGATATATTCTGCTATCCGGATGGCTCCGCGGATCTAAAACAGATGCTTCATATTTGGGGCGGAAAAACTCTGCATACCTCCGGAAAATGCGAGAAGAATAGGTCGGGTAAGGGGTGGTAGTCATCGGGTACCCTTTCGTGTACCCATGCAAGGGCCACTTCGTTGGATAACCAGCCGAAACCCTGAAAAATGAGGAAAATAAATTGAATTTTAAATATTTAGGCCCTTTTTTATCTCCTAATTATGTTGAAATATGTCTTGTTTTGCTAAATATAACTCAGTGTAAGCTACATTACTTGTCTGGCGCGCCTGAGACGCTTTCTTCATAGTTTATAAAGAAAATCGGGTTGTAGGGCGATGAATACCTATGTTTATGGTTTTTATGCTGAAATGAATCCTGTCTGGCGTACCTTGGACGCGTTTTCATTCCGGAAAATACCTCTAGGACAGTAATTACCTATTTTATATCCCAATCCAACATCAAAAATTATATTTTAAAAATATTGTTTTTATTCCCATAGGAAAAATGTTATTTTACTGAAGTTTGTGAATCCTTACAAGTTTCGTGTAATTTTTCAACTATTCTCTAGTCATTCTTTAGTTTTGCGTCATTGACAACTACCTATGTGACTATTAAATAACGAAATTCTAGTGACAAACACCACGTTTCGAAAAAATAAAACCAAAAAGTGTTTCATGTGCAAACAATGATATCATATCATTCCCTAACCGTGATCTCTTATCAATTCATCAAAAAACCTGACCACTAACACGTCTAGACCCTCAACATTTTTATTGCAGCATTTTGAGCCTAGTGATGTTTGGTGAGATTTTGATGACAAAAACGAGCTGAAGGCACCCCAGACTCCTCGCCGAAGTTTTGTGCCCAGAAACGCGCTGAAGGCACGCCAGACTCTTTGCCGAAGTTTTGTGCTAAAAACGCGCTGACGTCACCCCAGCCACTCACCACCATCACCGTCGCCACAATCGTCGGCCACTTGCTAACTGCTTTCTGTTTTCCATCACTTTTCACCGTCGCTTCCAAATCATCGTCTATTGGAAATCTCGAGTCGGGTTTAATGAAATATCTGAAAAAAAAAACGTATTGGTGTAAAAACGCGCCAAAGGTGCGCCAGACTCACTTTGAGCTCTGTTCATCGTGTTCGTAGGCGTGTAACAGCGTTTCGTTTTCGGCGTCTTTTTTCATGGTCTGGAAATTGAAACAATTTTAGTTCTTAAGAAAAAAAAAGTGAAAACGGTTTCGAAATTGATATATGAGGAAGATTTAGAGTCAAAAAACGAAAAATTTGAGGCTAAAGAGGTGAACATTTTGAAAAAAATGAAATTTTTTGGTAGAAAACTGAAATTCTCAAAGAAATTATAAAAATTCAAACTCCAATCGTCTGAAAACAGATTTTTCAATTATATGGGCATCCGAACAAACAGAAACATGAAAAAATAGTTTAAATCTTATAAAGACGTCATTCAGCTATGAAAAATTGAAAAAATCTGCAGATTATGGTGTAGAAATCAATTTTTAATAAAAAAATTTAATTTTCTAGGAAAGCTGCACATAGTGACATACAGTACCGGACAAAAGTGTATGTCCAACTTTGAAAGTGTGTCATGGTATCAGTGATTGTCCCATCAAGTAAATTTTTACATGATCACACAGAACAAAAGTAGCTTTTACATGATCACACAGAACAAAAGTAGCTCCATTTTTGTAGTTGACAACTTTTTTGACACTACCTAAAAAGTAACATATCGACAAAGTAATTTCTCTCTCAAATCCACCCATTTCAGTGCAAAATAGTGCAATTTTTGAGCTGTTTCCTTAAAATGACCATAACTCTCTAGGGAGTGTTCTTACAAAAAAATGGTCAATTGCATAAATGAAGCTCTTTTTTTGTTCTGTATGATCCATTAAAAATCTATTTGATGGGACAATCAGAATTACCACGACACACTCTCAAAGTTGGAAATTTTAAACTGAAAAAGGCAAAAGTTGATAGCTTTTTGTCCAGTACTGTAGCTGACAAACGGAACTTACAAGGATTCCAAATCTGTTCTCAGACTTGTTATAAGTTAAAAATGAACAGAGATACACCGATCAGGACTACATAAAATTTTGAAATAGGTCACAGTTACAATATACCATTATCTACATACTTGCAAACCGGGCCGAAACGGGCCGACACGGGCCGGCTCGTAACTCGCGTCAAAATGAATATTATGAGCTGAAAAATCTACCAAAATGTAGATCTCGGCGAGTTCTATGTCCCTGACTTGTTACGGGCCGGATGGCTATTCGTTAATATATCGCGGGCCGGGCTAGAATGGCTTTTTTGGCCATTTTCGTGTTTTTTGACACTTTTTCCCGGCCAGCGACATATTAACGAATAGCCATCCGGCCCGTAACAGGTCAGGGACATAGAACTCGCCGAGATCTACATTTTGATATATTTTTCAGCTCATAATATTCATTTTGACGCGAGTTACGAGCCGGCCCGGTTTGCAAGTATAATTATCTACCAGAAAAGTTTTTTCTAAAACTTAAAAAACTAATAATTTTTCGCCAAACCAATAAAACAAAACAAAAAATATACAAATCCAAAAAAATGCGGGCCCCTTCTCTTCTCCAATTCGACCGGTTGCTAAGATCCCCCTCTAAGAAACAACGGGCACAAAGACATGTTGCTAAGGAGGGCTCAAAGAGCTCAGAATAATTGTCTCTGTGTGTTGGCTCCCCCCCCGTTTCGACACATACATCTGCATCAAAACATTTCTTTCAAAACAGAAAAAAAAATGTCTTGAAATTTTTCAATATGCATGATTAAATAATGCAGGTGATATTAAAAATTGGAAGAGATCTTTCGTTTTGAACTTTTGGTTCAAGACCGGAAAAGGGAACGGATAGAACGCTTTTTTTGGTTTCCGGAGTCTGCAAAAAATGAGGATTTTCAGACATCCGGACACACAGACACACATAATAACTTTTTCATTCTTACACGATACTTGTGATCGTATTAAATGTATAAATAATTAAATAAATGAATAAATAGACAAGCTAACAACACGCGGCCTAGGCGCCCCAGCTACTTTTTTGTCTCATAGAGGAAAAAAATAAAAAGGAAATCTAGATATCCTGATACACAGACCGCATTCATTATTTTTTACAAAATACCAGTACATATAGTTGTTGCATACTTACAAATCACAAAGTGTCAAAATGTTCGAGCGCCATAGGTGCGCCAGACTCATTTGACATTTTACTTTATAATTATGAAATTTATAATAGGAAATTAAGAAAATCAGTGATTATATTTTTAAAAATTTTTAAAAATGCAGATCTTTCGAATATTACGTATTTCATAATTTTTCTATTCTTATATTCATTGAGTCTAGCATAAACTCCATCACATAAAAAAACGGACAGAATAGTCACGACTCACTCATAAAAGTGTAGCCTAAGCACCGCCTCCCTTTCCCCATTCAACACAATTTTTCTGATTTTTCATTTTAGGAAACTGTGATCTACACTGATAAGCCGTGTGTGTGTGTATTCCTGTTATTTTTGCGTCACGATATGACTGGTGTGGTATTTACAGGTCTATTATAGTTGACCAATAATATGTCACATGTCTTGGAAAAAAAGTATTGATTAGGCCACAAAACTCTCTTGGAGCCTACAAGGGCTAGGGAAGGTCACGAACATTACCTATATCATTGGAAAGCTGAGAAAACGCTGATTCTAAATTTATATGCAGTTTTTACCCTCGAGGTCTGGTATTCGAGAAAAATAAGGTCAAAGTTCGGAAAAATGAAAATTTTTCAAGTTTCGCCTGTCAAAATGTGCTATAACCTTGTTTTTCTTGAATACCAGACCTCAAGGGGAAAAGTTGAATATATATTTGAAATCAGCGTTTTCCTATAACTCCAAAGACCTTTCCTTGGATTGAAAACCAGAATTTCCGACTTCAAATCAACAAAAATTGGATGAAAATAGTGAAATTAGATCAAAATCGACTCAAATTGCCATTTTGTCCTAAAATTGACCAAAATTCATCAAAATTTATAGTTAATAAGTTATTTTGAGCTGAAATTAGCCTTAATTGAAACTATTATCATTTTTCCAAATTAAAAATTGATTGGAAAAAGAATTTTACTGAAAATAGTTTTTAAAAAATGTAAAAATTGGGTCATTACAGGAAAAAATTGTATTGTTTAAAAAAACTGGATCTTTCAGAATAAATTTATGATTTTTTTAAAAGAAAGTTTGATCATATTCGTAAAAAGTTATAGAGATTTGAAAAAAAGCTTTTCAACCAATTTTTTGGACAATTCTAAAATTTTTAAAATTCTAAAACACCAGAAAAACAGTCAAACAGAAAAAGTCTCTCTACTCTACTCTACTCTCAATAAATGTCACATTTTTAATACATATACTCATAAAAATCTCATAAAATATTTTTATCTTCTATTCTTCGGTGACACTGAAAATTGGTTCGGTTCTTTGCCTCTTCTGACGCAGAAAATAAGAAAAAAAGAAAAGTTAATTAATTTTTTGTCTTGCAGGTGTTGGTTCTACATGACAACAGAGTTCACTTATCCAATTCTAACGAGCAGAACATTTCAGATTTTAGAGAACGACTTGTTGGGGATACCTTAGCTCAGGAAAATTGGAAAAAACCGGAATTTTCAGCCTGAAAACGAAAAATGTCAGTTTTTTTCACTCTAGCTCAGGAAAAAGAGACAAAAACCGTTTCTAACCGAGTTTTTAGACCTTAACTAAGGAAAACTGGAAAATACCGTTTTAAACCAAATTTTAAGCCTAAACGCTGAAATTTTCAGCTTATTTTCTACATTAACTCAGGAACAGGAGAAAAAACAGTTTTGAACCGATTTTTAGCCTAAAATCTGAAATTTTCAGCTTTTTTTTCATTAGCTCGGAAAAATGGAAAAAACCGGTTTTCAACCGAATTTTTAGCAACTGAAAACTGAAAATTTCAGCTTTTTCTGCATATTTTCTGTGTTTCTGACTTTTAAAGATAAGCTACACCATAGAACAGCATCAAAAAAAGAGTGGGGGAAGCCAGTCGTGTATGAAAGTGTGCACTGAACTATTAAAGTTCATTTTCAGATGTTTCGTTGATACATTAAATTTTTGAGATTATACAAACCGTGTTTTTATTCTTTATTGACAGGAAAAAAGACCTTGAAACATGGTTTTTGTATCTGATAGTATAGAAATCCGCCCAAATAATTCATTTTCAGAAAAGAAACATTGTTTTGCAGTATTTGTCATTCTTTCTAAGGTTCTTGTTGTTTTTTTTTTGTTGTTATTCTCGAAACAAGACATACAGCATGTTAGAAACAGTGCCCTGACGTTCCAGATGTAACTCGGCCTTTCAAATTGGCTCATATGTACAGAAGTACAACACGCTGATTCCGAATATGTAATTTTCTTTTGCAGAATGCTTCACTGAACTGAGATGTACAGTACCGTCCAAAAGGTTGTACACTGGCAGTTTATGTTGAAATTGGGAAACTTTGAAAGTGTGTCATGGTAATACTAATAGTTCTATCTAGTAGATTTTCAATGGATCGTACAGAACAAAGGTAGAGCTCCATTTTTGTAGTTGAAAACTTTTTTGTACGGACACTCCCTAGCAAGTTACATATCGACAAAGTTATTTTTCCCTCGAATCGAGCAATTTCAGTGGAAAATAGTGCTGTTGTCTAATAATGACCATAACTGTTTAGGAAGTGATCGTACAAAAAAATTGTCAACTAGAAAAATGGAGTTCCATCTTTGTTCTGTACAATTCCTCAAAAATCTACTTGATGCGAAAATCACTGATACAATGAGACACTCTCAAAGTTGGTCACTGTCAACTGAAAATGACCAAAGTTTATAACCTTTTGGATACAACCTTTTGGACGGTACTGTATGCAATTTAAGTCATTTACTGTGCAAAACCTGCATTTTTCAAGAGACTCAAAAGCAATGTTAGACCCAATTGGAACACAACTTTTTTTTGGCAAAGTGATGTTTAGACCATCAGATACAAAAACCATGTCTAAACGGTTTGCATAAACTCAAAAATTAATGTATCAATTAAATATCTGAAATCTAATTAGGGAAGGCCCCGGTCTGGAGTTATGGGGCGTGACATACCGTAAAAACTGTAATAGAAGCGCATGCGTTAACAATTTTCAACCAAACTAACATTTTCTTGGACAAAATTACACGAAAATCCTCAAATTTCCAGTACTTTGAACGAAAAAATTGGGTTTTAGTTGTGTTTTTTTCACGAACTTCGATAAAGAATGACAGAAAACCAGAAAAATATTCGAAACGTATTAAGAGGGTGTGCCACTATTATTCAAACCGCTGTTCAGGGTGCGCCTCTATTAGAGGGGTGCCTCAAATAATGGGGTGCTTTTATTACAGTTTTTACGGTATATCATTGAAAAGCTGAGAAAACGCTGATTTCAAATATATATTCAGTTTTTGCCCTCGAGGCCTGGTATTTGAGAAAATCGCAAAAAAAATTCTAAACATTTTTCGTATGTTAAATTTGTCTTTTTTCCAAACTTTGACCTTGTTTTTCTAGAATACCATACCTCAAGGGCCAAAAATGAATACATATTTGGAATCAGCGTTTTCTCAGCTTCACAATGATATAAGTGACGTCCCATAACTCCAGACCGGGTCGAGGACCTTCCCTAGTCAATAATTAAACCACTATTTCACCACAACCAACCAAATAGAAATACCGTTACTGATCAATACCACTGTTTCTGATGTATTATCACATGTTGCATACAACTTATTTGTGCTCTCTACCATTTTTCAAAAAAAGAAATGTGTCATAAACTGAAAAACGATTAAAATGTGTCTGCACTAACCACAACACACTTTTCGTTCTCGACGCCTTATCTAACCGTGCCTATTCTATTCTGAAACTGTGTTTTTGAATGTCAAATCACAGTTCCTGTGACTTCTGATAGCATCGCTGGTGCGCCACTGACGCGTTTTTTCCACTTTTCTTATTTCACAGAACGGCGCTGATTCCTGTGACTTCAGATAGCTCTATCAATTGCTCTAGTCGGTTAGCTGGCTCTCCTTCGGCGCGTTTTTTCGAGCACAGTTTGATAAGAGTTTGTACAAGGATCTTTGATTTTATCGCTTTTTGCGGCTTGGTTTTGTTGTTAGTACATAGTGATAAGAAGTACGGGGTTTCGAAATTTCCGGAAAATTTCCAAAATTCTGAAATTCTTAGCGGGGAGGACATCTGGACAGAAAGGGAAAGAGATAGAGCTGAAAATCATTTTTAGATAAATCCGGACATCCGGACGTCTGGACACACACAGACAGACAGACAGACAGACAGACAGACAGACATGAAAAATTGGGGCTGGCGCGCCGTGGGCGCGTTCCAATTCAAAAACCGCTTTTTCGCGCCAGAGGTGCGCCAGAAGACGGGATTTTACTCAATTTCATAGATTTTTGAAGCCAAAATCCTCTCAGACAAGACAAAAAGACGAACAGATAGACGGACAGACAGACAGACAGACGGACAGACAGACAGAAGTCTGGCGCGCTTACGACGCGTTTTTTGAATTTGTGGTTTTTGGAAAAAAAATTGCAGGTTTTCGAGAAAAAAAACTTGGATTTTTAACTGTTTTCAACAAAGAACGGTACAACTACGGTAAAACCAAAAAAAAACATAGCGCGCCAACGACGCGACAGCCTGCGAAATCAGAAAAACTCAATTTCCGCTGAATTTTCAAGAAAAAAATGCTCAAAAATCGTGTAAAATCACTCATTATCACATGATAAATGGCACAAAGGGGATAAACGTACAAGAGTGTGCTCCGAGTGAGAGCCAATCCAGTGGCACACACACACACACTCTGAGCACACGGAGCACACGGTTTTTCTGTGCTCCGACCCGAATTTTCTTCATTTCATTTCGCGGCACACACACTTTTTTCTCTGTTTGTCTTTCCCTCTCTCCGCGCACTTTGGTGGGTAGTTACTGTCTTAGTGAAGGCACAGAAAAGTAGTCAAATATGAAAAAGTGACTTGTTACCAGAAGGGGAGCAAATAATACAAAAAAGTGGGGCAAATTGAAGCGGAGCCGGTTTTCGGTGTTGAACTTGAACTATGGGGGATATTTTTAGACGATTGGGGAACATATGAGGAGGCTGGCGTGACTTTGGCGGGTTATTCAGGAGATCTGTATGAATGCTGAGTGATTTTACAGGTTTTAAAAGCAATTTTTCTCAAAATTTAGCAAAAAATGTGTAGTTTTATTTTATTCAGTGTTGGCTTATTTATTTACTATTTTGACTGAAATCGATCGATTTGAGGGAGAAATTACTTTGTCGATATGTAACTTGCTGGGAACTTTATTACTTGAAAATTATAAAAAATCACAAAATTTTCGAAATTTTTGGTCCCATTCATCATGTCGCTTGTTTTGAGCCAGGATTTTTTGCATTGAATGAGTGGATAATGCACTCAAAATAATTCGAAAACGGACATTTTCCTACTCCCGACCAGTGTGTGCTTATCGATAATGACTTATCGGTAAATGCCCTTTTTGGTAAATTACCGGTAAATTCAGTAAATTAAACAAGGTGCGGAGCGTTATTTCGGAGCATCGTTGTTTTTCAAATTCGATTTTGTCATCAATTTTTTATTTTTTATTTCGCTTTTCTTGACAGGATTTTCTATCATCTTTCAGTGGTTTTTTTTCTCAAATAAACGCAGTTGAATTTCACATATCAATTTATAAAGATAAATTCAAAACTATTGACTTTTCACCGAAATTTACCGGTAATTTACCGGTAAATCGCCGTTTCGGTAAATATTTTTGGTAAAAATTTACCGGTAAATTAACGGTAATCTCAGTGAATTTTTACCGGTAAAATTACCGGTAATTTACCATACTTGCAACGGGCCGGGCCGGGCCGATTTGAAAATTTTCATCGGCCCGGCCCGGCCTGAACAAAAATTTGAAAATTTGAATTTTTTTGAAAATTTTTTCGATTTTTTCGCAAAAAAGTCGAATTTTCGAGTATGTTTTCACATCGATAAAACTCAAGTGTACATAGGATTTTTGACTATTTTTGATGGAAATTTCAAAAAAAAAAATCGAAAAATTTTGTGAAAAAAATGTGCTCATTTTTTTTGGCCGGGCCGATATTTTGCAAGTATGTAATTTACCGGTACATTTACCGGTAAATTTCCGTAAATTTCCGTAAATTTTTACCGGAATGTTCCGGAAATTCACACTGCTCCCGATCAAGAGTTAACGCTAAAAATTAAATTCTTGCAAACCGGGCCGAAACGGGCCGACACGGGCCGGCTCGTAACTCTCGTCAAAATGAATATTATGAGCTGAAAAATATACCAAAATGTAGATCTCAGCGAGTTCTATGTCCGTGACCTACTACGGGCCGGATGGCTATTCGTTAATATGTCGCGGGCCGGGAAAAAGTGCCAAAAAACGCAAAAATTGTCCTAATATCTCGAATTTGATCCGAATTCTGTATTCTCTTTTCCTTGCTTCTAATAACTTTGAATATGTGTTAATATGGTATTTACTGACAATCTCATTTTTCCCTAATATCTATTGAAATTGATCCGAATAGAGCACATTTGCCACACTACGGAAGTCAGTATAGCTATGAAAACCAGTTTAAACAAGTTTCAAAAAAAATTTTGGGCATAGCTTCCGCCTACGCGTGACTAAATGCGCTCTATTGACAATCTACTGAAAATTGCGCTAATTTCGAATAAAAATACCACAATTTTCACTTAAATTATCAGTAGAGCGCATTTGCCACAAGATTATCAATTTTTCACAGTTAAAACCCTGTCTTTTTTCAATGGAGCGCGTTTTCTACCTTATTTCTGAGGCTATATAGTCACATTTTCTGGTCGGAATTCAAATTATTTTTTACTTCAAAAAAAAAGAGAAAATATTTAATAAAGATGGGTCTTGGATCAAAAAATGGCTTCAAAATTTCTCATTTTCGAGCAAAAATCAATTAATTCTTCTGAATCGGTGTCCATTTCACACAATCCTCCTCAATCGATACCGTATTCCAGTTTGTAGTCCTTGTAGTCCAATCGGACATTCCTTGATTCGAGTGACGTTCGGTGACTTGGAGTTGGACTGTCTTCTCTTCTTCTTTACGGCAAAGATGGGCGGCGCGCACGAACTTTGTGATCTACAAATGGGAAACATTTGAAAATTTGGGCTTAGCTTCCGGCTTAGGTGATTATCACTAAATTATCAGTAGAGCGCACTTGCCACAGGGTTTTGTATGAATCTTTGCAATAGAGCGCACTTGCTGCATGCTAACAATGAAAATTTTGGGCATAGCTTCCGCCTATTAGTGACAAAATACGCTCTATTGATAATTTCAGTGATTCTCACTAAATTATCAGTAGAGCGCACTTGCCATGGCTAAAATTGGTGAAGTTTGCAATAGAGCGCACTTGCTGCAATCAAAATACTGAAAATTTTGGGCATCGCTTCCGCGTATAAGTGACAAAATACGCTCTAATGATAATTTCAGTGATTCCAACTAAATTATCAGTAGAGCGCACTTGTCATGGCTGAAATCGGTTAAGCTTGCAATAGAGCGCACTTGCTGCAATCAAAATACTGAAAATTTTGGGCATAGCTTCCGCGTATAAGTGACAAAATACGCTCTAATGATAATTTCAGTGATTCCAACTAAATTATCAGTAGAGCGCACTTGCCACAAGGTTTAGTATGAATGTTTCCATTAGAGCGCACTTGCTGCAAGCTAACAGTGAAAATTTGGGCATAGCTTCGCCTACGCGTGACTAAACGCGCTCTACTGATAATCTAGCAGAAAAAAACTGAAAATTTTCCGCTCGATTACCATTAGAGCGCATTTGCCACAGAATTCACAGTTATTACAGTTTCAGTGGAGTACCATTTTTGTGCAGTGTGGCAATACGGGTCCCCCATCCAACTCCAACACGTATTCCGAGCACTTTGAGCCGGCTTTCGAGATGATTTGTGATGATTTCTAAAAAAAAATTTATTTTTCAAAAAAAATTTCAAAAATTTCTTACATTCATACTAATAAGCTGTCCATATAAAAACGGTGACGTGGCGATCAGGGTCGGCGGGATTTTGGTGAATGGACCCGTCTTCTCGTGAACGATATCCGATGACATCAGAGTGTTGTAGAGGGATTGGACGGCGGCGCCTCGAACCAGAAGACCCGAGATTCCTCCCTCGTTTTTCGATAGTTGGGTCGAGAGTTTTCTGGAAAAATCGCGAAATTTGAGCATAGCTTCCGCCTATACGTGACTAAATGCGCTCTACTGACAATCTGCTGAAAATTGCGGTGATTTTGATCCAAAATACCACAATTTTCACCCAAATTGTCATTAGAGCGCATTTGCCACAAGATTACACAATTTTAATCGTTTTTTTTCCACTAAAAACCGGAATTATCATCAAATTATGAACGAAACGCGTTTTCGTATCAGAATAGATTCGAAATCACTCAAAATTTGTTCAACTTGTCTAAAATATTGAAATTTTGGGCATAGCTTCCGCCTACGCGTGACTAAATGCGCTCTACTGATAATCTACTGAAAATTGCGATAATTTTGAGCCAAAATACCACAATTTTCACCTAAATTGTCATTAGAGCACATTTGCCACAAGAATAACGCGTTTTCACAGTAAAAAGCTGTTTTTTATCAGCGGAGCGCGTTTGATGACAATTTTGGATTCAAAAATACCGTAAATTGTCGTTAGAGCGCACTTGTCAGAGGTCTGAAGTCATTTTTATGGGATAACTGTCTAAAAATTGCAAAATTAGACGGGAAACTGCACTAGCTTCCGCCTACACATAACTAAATGCGCTCTACTGACAATTGTCATCAAATTCTCAATAGAGCGCATGTGTCGCACAAAAAACAAACTGAATCATCCTAATTTGATCGAAAAAGCTTAAAATCGGTTAAATTTAATACCAAAAAATGAAAATTTGGGCATAGCTTCCGCCTACGCGTGACTAAATGCGCTCTATTGATAATCTGCTGAAAATTGCGGTAATTTTGAATAAAAACACCGGCATTTTCTCATAAATTATCATTAGAGCGCATTTGCCACAGAATCTACAGTTAAAACAGTCCAAAAACCTATTTTCAATCACATTTTTCACACAACTCTCAATAGAGCGCGTTTTACCTCCTCGCGTTGCCCTTAACATGTCTCGGTGACACTCCGATATCATTGAGCCATTCCTGATTGGCTTTCGTCGGACTATCATTCTCATCACTACTCTCCTCTCGTTTTTCTGGACTTTTCAGCGAATTATCCACAGATTTTTCAGATTTCTCCAAATCGATCGATCCCATCATTGAATTCTCGCGGGATTCAGCGGTCGACATGAGACAATCGAGTGTAGACGTATTCTGATTCAGAAGGAATTGACTCGACGATCGTTTGAGGTTCGATTTCGGTGGAGCACCAATTACTTCATAGTCGACACCTAAAAATCCAGAAAAATGCAAAAAAAAAACAAGAAAAATGAAAATTTGGGCATAGCTTCCGCCTTTACGTGACTAAATGCGCTCTATTGACAATCTACTGAAAATTGCGGTAATTTTGGATAAAAATACCACGATTTTCACACAAATTGACAGTAAAGCGCATTTGCCACAAGAATTATTACCAAACCAGTAAAACTCAAACTAAATTTGCAATACAGCGCACTTACTGCAAGCTGGAAGTCGCCTAGATGCGCTTTACTGATAATTTTGTGAGCATTACGGTAAATAATAACGTATTTTTCACTAAATTATCAATAGAGCGCATTTACCACAAGTTTTACTATGAAAAGTAGCAGAAATCTATCAAAATCGCAATAGAGCGCAGTTGCAGTCGAATTATAAACAAGATTCTCAAAAAAATTTTTAAAAAATTGGGCATAGCTCCCGCCTCTACGTGACTAAACGCGCTCTACTGATAATCCCAATGAAAATTCCGTAATTTTGAGTCAAAATTAACAAAATTTCACGGGATTATCGATAGAGCGCATTTGTCGCAAGCTTTACTATAAAAAGCCGGCTAAAATCGGTCAAAGCAGTGAATTTATATCAAATTCGCAATAGAGCGCAGTTGCCGCAAGCTGGAAGTCAAAAAACTGAAAATTTTGAGCATAGCTTGCCAATAGAGCGCATTTGCAGTCAAACTATTTACAAAATTCTGAATAATTAAAAATTTGGGCATAGCTTCCGCGTCTACGTGACTAAACGCGCTCTACTGTTAACCCCAATAAAAAATTCCGTTACTCTGAGTCAAAATTAACGGAATTTTCACTGAATTATCCGTAGAGCGCATTTGTCACAAGTTTTACTATGATAATTAGCAGAAATTTATCAAATTCGCGATAGAGCGCAGATGCCGCCAGCTGAAAGTATAAAAAACTTCACACTGTCAATGGAGCGCATTTGCAGTCAAAATTAACGGAATTTTCACTGGATTATCCATAGAGCGCATTTGTCACAGGCGGGGAAGAGTCTGGGGATTTTTAGACTATTTTCCATCATTTATTATCAAATTTTCAGGCATTTCCACCGTACCCTGACTCCTCAAATGCTCTCGTGTCGCCGAATTCGTATAGGACACCAATGCCACCAATTTCTGTCCACTAAACGCCTTGAAACACGATTGGGACGTCTCATCGGCACAAATGCTTCCGGTGACGTCATCTGAATCGTCGGTTACTGTAGTTTTGGTGAAAAGTACGTTGAAAACGGCGGAGGCGACGTAGAAATGATCACGTTCTCCTTTTTTGTACGACATGAATAGTTGTTCGTAACATTCGACCCATTGATTGAACATTGTGTTCGTTGTCGGTTGAGCCAGTGGGACACGTGTCACGTTTCTGAAAAAAAAGGGAAAATTTGTCGATAGAGCGCGTTTGACGATGCCTATGACGATTTGTGACAAAAAATTGGAAAATTTCGGCTCGAAAATCGAAAATTTGGTCATAGCTTCCGCCTACGCGTGACTAAATGCGCTCTACTGACAATTTACTGAAATTTCCGGAAATTTTGAACGGAAATACCACAATTTTCGCTTAAATTGTCAGTAGAGCGCATTTGCCACAAAATCACACAATTTTTATCCATTTTTCCATACGTGACTAAATGCGCTCTATTGACAATCAACAAAAAATTGCGGTACTTCAATTGAATTTTGAATGAAAATACCACAATTTTCACTCAAA
Source organism: Caenorhabditis latens (assembly GCA_002259235.3). Taxonomy (NCBI): domain Eukaryota; kingdom Metazoa; phylum Nematoda; class Chromadorea; order Rhabditida; family Rhabditidae; genus Caenorhabditis; species Caenorhabditis latens. The sequence continues at coordinate 16,957,774 of CM056093.1, read as the reverse complement.
TTGTCAGTAGAGCACATTTGCCACACAACGAAATTCAAAATAACTATGAAAACCAGATGAAATAAGTTTCAAATGAAAATTTTGGTCATAGCTTCCGCCTACGCGTGACTAAATGCGCTCTACTGACAATCTACTGAAAATTGCGGTAATTTTGAATAAAAATATCACAATTTTCACGCAAATTGTCAGTAGAGCACATTTGCCACAAGATAATACAAGATTTTCCACGTTTTCCGCTTGTACGTGACAAAATGCGCTCCAATGGTTATTTTATCAAAATTGCGGTACTTCAATTAGGTTTTGAAAAAAAAAACCGTAATTTTCACTAAATTGTCAGTGGAGCACATTTGCCACACAATAGAACCCAGGTTAACTATGAAAACCAGATATAATCAGTTTTAAATAAAATTTTGGGCATAGCTTCCGCCTACGCGTGACTAAATGCGCTCTATTGATAATCTGAGTTAAAAATAATGTATTTTCGCCAGTTTCGGCTCAAAAATACAGCACTTTATATCAGATTATAAATAGAGCGCATTTGCCACAATAATTATTGCAATAGAGCACACTTACTGCAAGCTAGAAGTAATCTACTGAAAATTGCGGTAATTTTGACTGAAAAAACACAATTTTCGCTTAAATTATCAGTAGAGCGTATTTGACAAGATCGCACCACTTTTATTCATATTTTTCACTTAAAACCGGAATTATCATCAAAAGTATGAAGGAAACGCGTTTTCGTATCAGAATAGATTCGAAAGTGCTCAAAATTTGTTCAACTTGTCTAAAAAAATGAAAATTTGGACATAGCTTCCGCCTACGCGTGACTAAATGCGCTCTACTGACAATCTACCGAAAATTGCGGTAATTTTGGATAAAAATTCCACAATTTTCTCACAAACTGTCAATAGAGCGCATTTGTCACAAAGTTATACAAGATTTATCCATTTTTTCCGCTTATACGTGACTAAATGCGCTCCACTGGTAATTTTATCAAAATTGCGGTACTTCAATTAGGTTTTGAAGTAGAAAACCGTAATTTTCACACAAATTGTCATTAGAGCACATTTTCCACACAACGGAAGCCAGGATAACTATGAAAACCAGATATAATCAGTTTTAAATGAAATTTTGAGCATAGCTTCCGCCTACGCATGACTAAATGCGCTCTATTGACAATTTACTGAAAATTGCGATATTTTTGAATCAAAATACCTCAATTTTCGCCTAAATTGTCAGTAGAGCGCATTTGCCACAAAGTTATGACGTTTTTACAGTAAAAACTGTTTTTTATCAGTTTTCATCAACGGAGCGCGTTTTCTACCTTATTTCCGAAGTGATTCTCGGATACATTGTCATTCCAGGAATCACTGGAAACTGATAGTAAAGTGTAGCGGCTTCCAGAAGTGACAACGTGGATGATGGCAGATAGGCGGTCGGATCCTATAAAATTTTTGAATAAATTATATCCCAGACTGCGCAAACGCGCCCCACTGGCCTACCTCTTGTCCACTGATATACATCCGATTGAAATACCGTACTCCTTCGTATCGATCGATCGCCGGTATTCTCACCGACACGATTCCCGTCGATTTCCGAGTGTTCATCCATGGAAACGGCACTTTCGACACTAAACGGAGCTTCCCGCCAAGACGGAGATCGATTGGCAGGTCTGGAGTGGATTCCTGGACTGGTTCGGCGGGTTTCAGGGGGATATTGGCTGCTGGGAGGAGTTGCGAGAAGTCGACAGCGTGGAATTCTTGAAGGAGCGCCTGGAAATGTAAAAAAAATCCAGTGTAAATGACTCAAAATCCATTAAAAACCAATAAAAATCACTTTTAAAAGTTGCAAAAAAGGTTTGACGGGGGAAGGAATCGAACCCCTGACCCTCGGTGAGACAACCACCCACGCTACCGCCTGCGCCACCTGGGGCATCACCACGGGTGGTGGCAGAGGCGGTAGAGATGCGGGCGAGCCGGGAAAAAATGGAAAAATGATTTCCAGACCAAAATTTTTCGATTTTTTTTATTTTTTCACTAAAAAAACGCTTTACCGGATCAAAACTGGTGAATCTCTCCAACTGTGTGTTCTTTTTCTTCCTTGGCGACGATCTGACCCCCTTTGTCGGCGTTTTTTGCGGGGAGAGCGGTCTAAAAAGGATTTTTAACAATTATTTTCAAAAATTTCCAGATACTTTCGAATATTGGCACCAAACGAGTCGTTGGCGTTCTCAGAATCATCGGAAAATGTGACTTGATGGGCGCGACGCTTTTTTTGAGGAGATTGGATCTGAAAATTTCATTTTTTCCAATTTTTATAAGAATTTTCTCACTTTAAACGGATTCAGAGGCGCCGGACAGCTTTCTGTGTTATTTCCGCTCTCCAAATTCTCGAAATTCACAGCCGGCGACGATACGGAGGGGCTGAATAGTGTCCGACTGCTTGACTTGCGTTTTAGATGATTTTTTATGCGATCTTTCGGGTTATACTGCTTCTCGCTCATTTTACAGTGCTGAAAATCAATAAAATTGGGGAAAAAATGCAAAAAAATAGCGAAAAAATGACGAAAAATGAGAAAATTGATAATTTCTGAAATTATCGCTGATAAATTTCAAAATTCAGCTTCTCCCGCCCCTTTCCAAAATCTCAATAGAGCGCGATTGCATCGAAATCAGCAAACACGCCAACAAATTTACTGACGCATAACTCGTTTTGCTTGCGCGTTTCTCGACTTTTTTTCGTTTTTATTTTATTTTATTTTCCACCAATTTCAACCGATTTTTCTCGAATTTTTTGCATTTTTTCTCATTTTTCAGGTAATAAAATGTCGTCCGACGATTCAACAAAGAAAAAGAAGAAATCGGTGAAGTTCGCCGAGGAAGAACCACCAAAAACCGAGGAAAAATCGAAAAAGACCAAAAATGTGAAGAAAATCGAAGTTTTTGTGGATAACGATGAGAAAGAAGTGACGGGGAGAAAGAGGAAGCAGCGACAGAAGAAAACTCAGGCGGAGTTAGTAAAAATTTTGGAAATTTTCGATTTTTTCGCGAAAATTGGGTCTAAAAATTATTTTTTAGGAAAAGACAGAAGTTGATGGAGGGTTTGGTGGGTCCACAGGTGGATAAGATGGATTTTGAGTCAGAACAGAAGACATTCGCCGATTTTGGGCTCGATGAGCGAATTTTGAAGGTAAAAACATTATTTTTGATCTAAAAATCGATTTTTGGGTTATTTTTGCTCAAATTTGCTGATTTTTCCACATAATTTTTATTACAGAGCATCGGAGAACTCGGCTGGGAGAACGCGACACAAGTCCAAGAGTCGTTGATCTCGTTGGCGCTGGAAAACAAGAATATAATGGGGCGAGCTCGCACGGGATCAGGAAAAACTGGCGCTTTCTTGATTCCGCTAGTCCAGAAATTGATCGCCGAGTCGAAAACGAACGACGGATCGATTGGACCGTCGGCGGTGGTCATCGCGCCGACTAAGGAGTTGGTCACTCAGATCTATAAGCTTTTTGTGAAATTGGCACAGGCGTTGCCGTTTTTACAGGTGTGTAGAGGGGTTTTTGAGCACAAAATTGAGATTTTTAGGGTATTTTTGCTCTAGTTGGTCGAAATTGAGGAATTTTACAGCTGTAAACTCAGTTTTTTCCGATTTTCAACCGAAAAATGTGAATTTTCAGCATTTAAATCGTTAAAAATGGTCTGAAAGGGTGTCTCACCTGTTTGCAGCTGAAAAGGCTCAATATGCTGCTAATTTTGAGCCATTTTGACATTTTTTGGCTTAAAAATATCATTTTTTTTGACTGTGTTGGACATATTTTTACAGTTTCTACTGGCAAAATATGGTTTTGATGCAATTTTGTGTCCAAAATTGAGCTTTTCGGGGTTTTTTCGCTCCAAACAGCTTGAAAATCCTGGTATTTTGGTCTAGATGGTTCAATTTCCAGTTTTTGATCAATTTTACAGCTTTAAACTCAAATTTTCAGGTTTTCCACCGACTTTAAACCAATAAATGTGGATTTTCAGCAGATTTTCACTTCAAAATTGTGATTTCGCCGCTTTTAGCCTGTTCCCACCATTAAGACCTATGACCAGTGCGCTCTAATGACAATTTGACAGAAATTACGGTAATTTCGAGTCAAAACCGGTCGAAACACCGCAATTTTTGTCGCAAATTGTCATTAGACGCGCTCCGCTGACAAAAATCAGTTTTTTACTGTGAAATTTCATTATTTTTGTGGCAAATGTGCTCTACTGACAATTTGGGTGAAAATTGTGGTGTTTTGGCTCAAAATCACCGCAATTTTCAATAGATTGTCAGTAGAGCGCATTTAGTCACGCGTAGGCGGAAGCTATGCCCAAATTTTCTGTTTTAACTCAAAATGCGGTGTGTTTTGAGCCGGTTTTTTGAGTTTTCCGACATTTTCGGCTCAAAAATGCCGTTTTTTGACTGGAAAACCTCAAGTTTTATAGTTTTCGGCTCAAAAATGTCATTTTCGGCCTTTTTTCACAGTTTTCTGTAGAAAATATGATTTTTAATGTGTTTAGTGTTATATCGCTAGGTGGCAGGAGAGTGGAGTATAAATAACCATTTATTTACATAAGGAATAACCGAAAACTATTAGTTCTCTCGACTTATATGGGCAGATCTTCTTGCCACGTATGACCACAGGGTTAGACGTTCACTAGGCTAGGCCATTGCTAGTTCACGCCACAACATTTAGCATCAATTTGTTTTTAGAAAAATACGATTTTTGACTCTTCCAGGCCATCAATCTGTGTGATATCAACGAGGAGGAGAACTCAGTCTGGCTGGAAGATCATTCGCACGTCGTCATCTCAACACCAGGAAAATTGCTCCGAATGTGCTCAATTCGTCCCGAATATTGCTCATTGGTCCAATATTTGGTTATGGATGAAGCCGATTTGTTGCTATCGTTCGGTTATGAGGAGGAGATGATGTTAGTAGGGAGAAAATCGATAAAATTCGAGAAAAATCGACTGAAAATTGAGGAAATTCGAATTTGGGTTGAAAAGCTCATTGAAATTTTAAATTTCACAGTTTTTACTGAAAAAATAGGCGATTTTCAGCTAAATCCGCTCAGAGTTCTAACGATTTTCGCCAAATTTTCACATTTTCTTCGCAAAAATCACACTCCATCTGTAGCTCCATCTGTAATTCCAGATGTCCGAACTGAAGCGACAAATTCAGTTGAAAAACGCTGAAAATTGGTGGAATTGTGACTGAAATGAGTGTTTTCAGCCCAATTTGAGAAATCTGTGATAAATGCGCTCTATAGATAACCCAGGTGTCGTTAAAATGCTATTTTTCGAGTGTTAATCCCTCAATATCGCATTTTCCGACACTTAATTATCAATAGAGCGCATTTTGCCACTTTCTCGGGGAACCTATGCCCAAATTTCTGATTTTCGAATGGAAAACTTCTGAAAATATCGAATTTTCAGCGAAATCCGCTCAAAATCCGATATTTTTCTAGATTTTGTAATAGTTTTCACCAGATTTTTGCGTTTTTTCAGTTAAAATCACATAAATCCGCCAAATTCTCAGCAAAAACCGCTCGGTCGTAAACTGAGAAAAAGCGGCTGACAACTGAGGTTTTTCACCCCAAACCCAGTGAAAACCCGGGAAATTCGCATTTTTAACTTGATTTTCTAACAATTTTTCCCAATTTTTCCCCATTTTCTTCGCAAAAATCGCACGAAAACCCCATTTTTCCCGTTAAAACCTCTAATGTTTCAGCAAAATCCGCTCAAATTCCGATATTTTTCTCGATTTTATAATAGTTTTTGCCAAATTTTCCCATCTTCTTCACAAAAACCACCAATTTTTCAGCAAAATCCGCTCGAAACTTCCATCTACATACCAATGCGTAATGACATCTGCCACGCTGAAAGACGATATGACAACACTAAAGAAATTATTCATGACAGGACCAGTTATCACAATTAAACTGACAGAAGGAGATCTTCCAAACTCGGATCAGCTGACTCAGTATCAGTTGACATGTGGCTCCGACGAAGAACGATTCGCGATTCTCGTCGCAATGTACAAATTGAAATTGATCGTCGGCCGATCGATTCTCTTCGTCAATTCTATCGATAGATGCTATAAACTCATGCTGATTCTCCGTGTTTTTGGCCTGAAATCGTGTATTCTGAATTCAGCGATGCCCGCCAACTCCAGATGCCACGTCATCAATCAGTTCAATGAGGGCGCCTATCAAATTGTGATTGCGTCCGATGTATCGGATGCGGATGGATCGAAATTGAAGGTATAAACCATCGAAATTAGTGGAGAAAAGTTGAAAAATCCCATAAAAACGATGAATATCGAGAGTTTTGAGCTGGAAATCTTGAAAATTCTATCAAAATCGCAGAAAATTTGAGTTTTGGTCTGCTAGCTCCACTACAAACTACAAAACCTGTAGCTAGCAGACTAATATTGGAGTTTAACCAGATTTTTCAATATTGTACTAAAACTCGCGATTTTTCAAAGAAAAACCTATAAAAATCGATTAATATCGAGAGATTCCGGCTGAAAATCTTGAAAATTCTATCAAAATCGCAGAAAATTTGAGTTTTGGTCTGCTAGCTCCACTACAAACTACAAAACCTGTAGCTAGCAGACCAATATTGGAGTTTTACCAGATTTTTCGACTTTCCTTTAATTTTTCAATTTTTGTACCAAAACTCGCGATTTTTCAACCGAAAACACCAATTTTTTGTCAAAACTCCGGTTTTTATCTTAAAAAACCAGGAAAAATGCAGTTTTTGGACAAAAAAGCGCCAATTTTGTTCTGCTAGCTCCAAGTTTTGTAGTTTGTAGTGGAGCTAGCAGACCAACTTTCAAGTTTAGCTGATTTTCACGAAAATGTTCAGATTTTCTAATAAAAAGTCGGTTTAAGCTCTGTTTTTACTCATTTTCATCGATTTTTCAGGATTTGGAGCCGGAGGCAACGGAGAAAAAAGAGAAGAAATCGAAGAAATCCGGGTCAAAAAAGTTGGATAAAGAGTCCGGAGTGTCGAGAGGAATCGATTTTCATCATGTTTCGAATGTTGTGAATTTCGATTTCCCGGAGACAACCGATGCGTATATTCATCGTGTTGGAAGGTGAGTGAACTGGAAAATTGGGCGGAAATTAGCTCAAAATTTATGTTTTTCGTCGTCGAAAATCTACTTTAACGAGGATCGGATGAAAAATCACCAAAAATGAATTAGAAACTCGGTTTTTAGCAGGGAAATCCAATTTCAGTGCAAAAGAAAGTGCAAAAATTGACTAAAAAGCGTCAATTTTGGTCTGCTAGCTCCAGGTTTTGTAGTTTGTAGTAGACCTAGCAGACCAACTTTCAAGTTTAGCTGATTTTAACGAAAATGTTCCGTTTTTTTTAAGGAAAAGGCGATTTTCATTGCGTAATCTCAGTTTCCCTAGAGAAAGTTAGAAAAAGGGCAGTTTTCGTTCCAAAACTCTTGATTTTGCTACCGAAAACACCAGTTTTTCTTAAAAACTCCGGTTTTTACACTGAAAAACAAAAAAAATGCAATTTCTGGCTTCCGAAACTCAGTTTTGGTCTGCTAGCTCCTCTACAAACTACAAATTTGAGAGCTAGCAGACCAAAACCAGTTTCCGGGTTTTTACGCTGAAAAACATACAATTTTTGCGAGAAAATGCAATTTTTGGCTTCCAAAACTGAGGTTTTCTCTTAAATTTAAGGATTTCCAGTCAAAACTATACAATTTCAGAACCGCCCGTGGATTCAACAAAGGAACGGCTCTCTCATTCTGCACCCCACAAGAACGTCCCCATTTGGAGACGATTCAAGAGGAAATCAATGCACAAATGGGACGAAAAGTGCTCCAACCGTACGAATTCCGTATCAAAGAGTTGGATACATTCTTGTTGAGAACACGTGAAGCATTGGCCAAATGTACGAAAGGAGTCATCAAGAAGGCCCGACTGAAGGAGATTCGGCAGGAGGTACGCGTTGAAATTAGTGGAAAATCCAAAAAAATTGAAAAAATCCCGTCAAAATTGGTGAAATTGGTGAAAAATTAGTGAAAAATTGGGAAAATCCCGTCAAAATCGATTAATTTTAAGAGATTTGAGCGAGAAAACTTGAAAATTTCATCAAAATCGAAAAAACCCGGAGTTTTGGTCTGCTAGCTCCACTACAAACTACAAAACTTGGATCTAGCAGACCAAAATAGGAGTTTTATCTTATTTTTCGGCTTTACCTGAGGTTTTTTTGTGTAAGCTTGTTGAAAGCAATTAGTTAACCAAATTTGTAGAGAAATCGTCTTGAAGAACGCAAAAACGAGTCAATTTTGGTCTGCTAGCTTCAGGTTTTGTAGTTTGTAGTGGAGCTAGCAGACCAATTTCCAATTTCGACCGTTTTGTGATTTTTTTTCCACGATTTCGAAAAAAAAAGCTAAAAAGCAATATAAATCTCTTTAGTTTGCGTTTGTTCATCCTTTCACAAATTCCCACTTTGTAGTTTGTAGTGGAGCTAGCAGACCAATTTCCAAGTTTAGCTGATTACGGAAATGTTCAGATTTTTCAGTGAAAAGTCGTTTTAAGTTCGGTTTTTAGTGATTTTCATCGAATTTATGGCTCTTTCGTCGTTTTTTGGTCTGCTAGCTCTTCATTTTGTAGTTTGTAGTCGAGCTGGCAGACCAATTTCCTATTTCGACCGAGTTTTATCATTTCCATGAAAATAATGGTCCTTTCGTCAATTTATTGGAACGAAATACTTAAAAACCTTAATTGTGGTCTGCTAGCTCTTCATTTTGTAGTTTGTAGTCGAGCTAGCAGACCAACTTTCAATTTTAGCTGATTTTCACGAGAATGTTTAGATTTTCGAGTGAAAAGTTGTTTCAAGCTCTGTTTTTGGTCATTTTCATCAAGTTCACGGTTTTTCGTAAGTTTTGTAGTTTGTAGTTGAGCTAGCAGACCAACTCGTCCAACCACATCCAAATAAATGTCTTCCAGATGATGCGTTCGGCGAATCTCCAAACCTTCTTCGCGAAAAACGAGCGTGAGAAGTTGTTAATGCAAACGGACTGTCATCCAGTAATGCTGAAAATCAACTCGCCAGCAATCGCCGACGTCACTCCCTACATGGTTCCAGAAGCGCTTCGTGGAATGGATTTCTCTTCTCCCGGCAACAAACACCGTCGCTACAATATGGGACAGAAGCATCGTCAGAAGCTGAAGCACAAATTCCAGAAGAAGGGAAAGGATCCGTTGAAGACGTTCACCATTTGAATCTTCTTTTTTTGAAAACTGTTTTGTTATATTTCTGTTATCTTTCTGTTGATTTTTCCCCCTCTCCACTAAATTGTTATTTTTAAAAATCTGAAAGTTTGAGATTTTACAGATTAGAGGAATGTTTCTAAGCTCGTGAGTGTCTAGACGTCATTTTCATCGTTTTTCAGCCTAAAACATGAAAAAAAACAAGTTTTAGGTCGAAAAATGACAAATTTCGGTCAAAAAAGCGTCTAAACTCAAAATTTCCAAGTTTTATCGGTTTATCTTGAATCGTCGAGAAATTGAGAGTTTGGGAACAAAAATCGTCCATTTCAGCGTTTTTCAGTTGAAAAACATACAGAAAATGATGTTTTTAGTGGAAAAAGTTATTTTCAGCCTTTTTTTATAAATTTTAGATGGAAATTTCAGAAAATTGCGTTTTCTGGACCAAAAAACCTTTAATTTCAGCGTATTTGGAATAGTTTATTATTTCAGATGCATTGCGTAATACATTTCAAGAGACATCGCATGTCCTTTCGGATAGACTTTCACATGAATATCATTCCCCTCGTAGAACACATTTATCTCCGAATCCTCATTGCTCAACTCGATTGTAATATAGGCGCGACAATTGGATTTTCTGAAACGAATTTCATATTTTAAATTTTTGTTTTCTCAACCAAATCAATTGAAACTCAAATATTCGGAATCAGCTCATCACGACCGTTCGAATGAGTATAATCATGACTTCATTTGGAAAAATGGGTTCCGCCGCGAATTTCTAGAATTTAAAGGCGCATAGGTTTTCCAAAAATTCAAAGTTGACCAAAATAGGTCAATATGGGGCTCATTTGAAAGGTCTTAACGTGCTGATTTCAAAAATTGCAATTTCAATCCGCTAGCTTCAAATCTGGAAGAGTTGAGACGGAATTTGTGAAATCATGATTTTCGAAAAGTTTCGAAAATCGGTAACTCCGCCCATTTTTATCGTAGACGACTGTTTTTAGGCTCAAATTGATTGACTTGGTGTATACTAACTAGGAAACATCACTGTTTTGTGACTTTCCTTAGTTAAAGTTTGATTTTCCTCAATTTCTCAAAACATGGTCCAAACGTCATTAAACCTTTATTTTTTAGAATAATTTTCTGAAATAAGGACATGTCGATAGAGAAAAAAGCGGGTTTTCTTCTGGTCCAAAAATCTTTCTGATCCGACAAAATTTCCCTTTCAGCCATGTCTCGGAAATGGTCCTTAAAACTTAATTTCACTAGTTTTCAAAAATTATCGAATATAGTCTTGATTATATTCAAAATTGAAAGGCAATTTTCGAAAAATGGGTCCTGCAGCGATTTTAAAGGCGCATAACTAAGGAAAGTCACAAAACAGTGGTGTTTCCTAGTTAGTATACACCAAGTCAATTAATTTGAGCCTAAAACCAGTCGTCTACGATAAAAATGGGCGGAGTTACAGATTTTTGAAACTTTTCGAAAATCATGATTTCACAAAATTAGTCTCAGCTCTTCCAGATTTGAAGCTAGCGGGTTGAAACTAAAATTTTCGGAATCAGCACGTCAAGACCTTTCAAATGAGCCCCATATTGACCTATTTTCGCCAATTTTGAATTTTTGGAAAACCTATGCGCCTATAAACCCATTTTTCCAAATGAAGTCATGATTATACTCATTCGAACGGTCACGAAGAGCAGAAAACGGTTAGGTTGATATGTCTAAAAAACTACTTACCGTCCCCCTGGAATCCGACATTTCCTTGCACCATCCACTCGTCCGACTCCATCCATTAGCCAATCAGCTGCATAACAACCACGATGTGAGAACGAGAAATGAGTTCCGATATCTGGAGTGACTCTTATCCATTTCTTCACCAGACATGGCAACTCATTTAACACAGAGAAGTTGCCTATCGGGTTCGAAAAGATGACACGTGGATTGATGAAGTTTTCCAGGTGTTCTATCGTCACGACTCCTTTCGAAACGAGAATTCTCGCGTCTCTTAGAGTGGGGTTACTGTAGTCAACGATTTCCCGTGGGTAAGTAAAGATTTCCAGTTTTTGGAGAGGAGAGGAGAAGGAGAATGCGTTGAGAACTCTTGATGTCTGCTGAGTGATTTTCAGATGGCAAACTGATAGCTTATAGGGCATACTGTAGTAAAAAGGGGCGGTTGGGTTGATTTCCAGCGTTCGGATGACTAGATTGTCTGCGAATATCTTCTTCAACAAGTACTTCAATACGTCTCCAAGTGTCTTACTGTACTGGACAACCTTAATTCTCTCTCCGGCAAACAACTTGATGAAATAGAAATACGGCATCCGATATCTTGGCGTCTCCTTCTCTCTTAACAAGTACGGATAATAAATCGATCCGTAATGATTGATTCTCTCTTCCAGCGCCTTCATTTCCACTGGATTCGTCTCAATCGATAATAAATGCTTTGCCTTGTAAAACATATCTTTCGAGTGTTCAATATCCAAATCTTGTCTCAGTTTCTCATGAAATCTGATGGTTGCTTCTGGTTGGTCTCTGATCCCATAGTGATCTACGTCGTGATCCCTCTCTCGAGACATCTTTCTCACGTTTCGAATTCCGTCTGGCATCTTGTCTGGAGACTCCCGATAACACTCGTACAGACACAATCGATACGTCTTCTTATTGATTCTGATCATTGTCGGCGTCAACTGGACTTCATCGATTCGCATGGGGATACTTCTTTCGGTGGAGCGGATTCCCGGACATCTTTGGCGTAACTCGATTCTGAAATTGTCTTCATAACTTTTTGTTCTCTCAACCAAGTCAATTGTAACTAAAATAGTCAGAATCAGCTCATCACGACCGTTCGAATGAGTATAATCATGACTATATTCGGAAAAATGGGTTTATAGGCGCATAGGTGACCAAAAATAACATTTCTGTCAAAATAGGTCAATATGGGGCTCATTTGAAAGGTCTTAACGTGCTGATTCCGAAAATTGCAATTTTAATCCGCTAGCTTCAAATCTGGAAGAGCTGAGACTCATTGTGTAAAATCATGATTTTCGAAAAGTGTCGAAAATCTGTAACTCCGCCCATTTTTATCGTAGACGACTGTTTTAAGGCTCAAATTGATTGACTTGGCATGCGCTAACCAGAAAAAACATTGTTTTGTTACTATCGTAAGTTATGCGCTCTTGAACTCTCATTTTTCAAAAATTGTTGAATAGTCATCGAAAAGTTTCGAACATCTATATCTCAGCTGGTTTTCGTTGGATTATATTGATTTCTAGCTTAAAATGTGTGGATTTTTGTGTGTTTTTCGTACTCGCAACCGGGCTGGGTCCGGCCCGTAACTTGCTTCAAACTGAGTTTTATGAGCTGAAAAATATTTTTTTTTTAATGTAGGTCTCGGGCCGGATGTCTATTCGTTATTTTGCCGCGCGCCGGGAAAAAGTGCCAAAAACGCGAACTTGCACATTAACGAATAACCATCCGTCGAGATCTACATTTTGGTATATTTTTCAGCTCAGCATATTGAGCTTGAAGTGAGTTCCGGTTTGCAAGTATGGTGTTTTTGAGAAAAATAATCAAGACATTGCTTACCTCAAGTTGGGATCCATAAACTGGAGCACAGATTTTGAGCATAAATACGTGAGCGATCGAGACATTTTGTGGGAGGAAGAAGAATGAGAATGAGGACGGGTTGTGTTGTGCAAACGTAGACTAAACGTTGTTTCTTCCCGACGGCTGTGTCGCCTGACCTCCAATCGAATCGCTACGAGAGACAGCCAGAGAGGGTGCTAATACAGTAATTAGGACGTCACAAATCCTGTTATCACTCACTATCTTCTCACAGATTCAGACTGAGATATTTGGGATTAGCACCTACTATCACTTACTAGGGAAGGCTCGGTCTGGAGGTATGGGTCATGACCTATATCATTGGAAAGTTGAAATCACACTGATTCCAAATATATATTCAGTTTTTCCCCCCGAGGCCTGGTATTCGAGAAAAACAAGGTCATAGTTTGGAAAATTGCAAATACATTTCAAAACATGTTTCGCGTGTCAGGAAGGCAATAATTTGTCATTTTTCCAAAGTTTAACTCTGTTTTTCTCAAATACCAGGCCTCGAGGGCAAAAACTGAATATACATTTGGAATCAGCGTTTTCTCAGCTTTCCAATGACATAGGTCATGTCCTGAAACTCCAAACCGAGTCGAGACCCTTCCCTAGTTAGAATGTCATGATCAGAGTTGCGCGGAAGTAGTTTTTTTTTCAAAAACGGAAGTCGGAATTCCGCGCAACTCTGGTCGTGGTTATTTATCTCAATAACTCCAAACCTGTTGCGCGGAATTCCGACTTCCGTTTTAAAAAAGTCACTCCCGCGCAACTCTGCCACCGAGTTACAGATTATCGAAAAGTTTCGTCTGAATCTGAGTCTGAGTCTGAATCTGAGAGAAGAGAATGACAACAGGATTTGTGACGTCCTAATTACTGTATTAACACCCTCTGTCTCTCGTAGCACACCCATTATAGGTCAGGCGACACAGCCGATGGGAAGAATCCCAGTTTAGTCCATATTCTCCCTTCTCCCATAAAATGTCTCTCACGTATTTATCCTTGAAATGTGTTCTCCAGTTTATGGATCCCAACTTGAGGTGAGTCTCTTTAAAGCAATTCCACTCTGAATGAAGAATTTCAGAATCGAGTTACGAAACAGATGTCCGGGAATCCGCTCCACCGAAAGAAGTATTCCAATGCGAATCGATGAAGTCCAGTTGACGCCGACAATGATCAGAATCAATGAGAAGACGTATCGATTGTGTCTGTACGAGTGCTATCGGGAGGATTCTGACCTAACAGTGGATTGGATGCCAGAAGGAATTCGAAACGTGAGAAAGATGTCTCGAGAGAGGGATCACGACGTAGATCACTACGGGATCAGGGACCAACCAGAAGCAACCATCAGATTTCATGAGAAACTGAGACAAGATTTGGATATTGAACACTCGAAAGATATGTATTACAAGGCAAAGCAATTATTATCGATTGAGACGAATCCAGTGGAAATGAAGGCGCTGGAAGAGAGAATCAATCATTACGGATCGATTTATTATCCGTACTTGTTAAGAGAGAAGGAGACGCCGAGATATCGGATGCCGTATTTCTATTTCATCAAGTTGTTTGCCGGAGAGAGAATTGAGGTTGTCCAGTACAGTAAGACACTTGGAGACGCATTGAAGTACTTGTTGAAGAAGATATTCGTTGACAATCTAGTCATCCGAACGCTGGAAATCAACCCAACCGCCCCTTTCTACTACAGTATGCCCTATAATCTATCGGTCTGCCATCTGAAAATCACTCAGCAGACATCAAGAGTTCTCAACGCATTCTCCTTCTCCTCTCCTCTCCAAAAACTGGAAATCTTTACTTACCCACGGGAAATCGTTGACTACAGTAATCCCACTCTAAGAGACGCGAGAATTCTCGTTTCGAAAGGAGTCGTGACGATAGAACACCTGGAAAACTTCCTAAATCCACGTGTCATCTTTTCGAACCCGATAGGCAACTTCTCTGTGTTAAATGTGTTGCCATGTCTGGTGAAGAAATGGATAAGAGTCACTCCAGATATCGGAACTCATTTCTCGTTTGCACAGCGTGATCGTTTCTCAGCAGAGAGTCTGATGCGAAATGTCGAAAGACTTGATGGTGCAAGGAAATGTCGGATTCCAGGGGGACGGTAAGCGAAATGGGCGTCAAAACTTGTTCATTTTCATCCAAAACTCGATGAAATCTATACAGCCGTTTTCAGCACGTTGAGACCTTTCAATTGAGTATAATCATGGCTATATTCGATAATTTTTGAAAACTGGGGAAATGAAGATTTAAGGACCATTTCCGAGACATGGCTGGAAGGGAGTTTTTGTCGGATCAGAAAGATTTTTGGACCAGCAGAAAGCCCGCTTTTTTCTCTATCGACATGTCCTAATTTCAGAAAACTATCCTGAAAATGAATGATGTTTGGACCATGTTTTGACAAACTGAAGAAAATCACACTTGAACTAAGGAAAGCCACAATACAGTTTCCTAGTTAGTATACACCAAGTCAATCAATTAGAGCCTAAAAACAGACGTCTACGATAAAAATGGGCGGAGTTACCGATTTTCGAAACTTTTCGAAAATCATGGTTTCACATATTCTGTCTCAACTCTTCCCGATTTGAAGCTAGCGTGTTGAAATTAAAATTTTTGGAATCAGGACGTCAAGACCTTTCAAATGAGCCTTATATTGACCTATTTTGGTCAAGTTTGAATTTTTGGAAAACCTATGCGCCTTTAAATTATAGAAATTCGCGGCCGGACCCATTTTTCCAAATGAAGTCATGATTATACTCATTCGAACGGTCGCGGTGAGCTAATTCCGAATATTTCAGTTTCAATTAATTTGGTTGAGAGAACAAAAAGTTATAAGGAATTTTTTCAGAGATTCCAATTGTCGCGCCTATATTACAATCGAGTTGAGCAATGAGGAGTCGGAAATAAATGTGTTCTACGAGGGGAATGATATTCATGTGAAAGTCTATCCGAAAGGACATGCGATGTCTCTTGAAATGGAGAACGCATTGCAATTGAACCAATGATTTCTTCCAAATACCGTGAAACCTGTATTAGGAGAGTTGTATTATTCAAATTTTCCTGTACTTCTTATCGCCTGTTATCCAGTTAAACTGCGTTTCGTTGATTGGTTTATTCACCTCCGTTAATAAAGTGCAGATAATAAGCTTTTTCAAATTTCATGACGTGGCAGCGTTACATGTCAATTCTATTTTGCACGTGTCAGTTTAAACCCACACTTTTTAAGGCGTTACCCGTCATCTATTCAAAAATGAGGTTATTTGACCTCTCAAATTTCCATTACATCTTTTAATTTAAATCAAGAGAAACATTGAAATAGGACACACCTTCTGTTGTCAGTTTAACGCCTCTGGCATACAACCTGCCAACTTAAAGGCCCTATAATTCCGGGCCACACCGATTTTCCCCACCAAATCCCCCGAAATTATAGTTCCAACTATTCTAGTCTCTTATCTCTTCTTTTCTACTTCATATTCCCTTTCTGTTCCACTAAAAACGGTCAATTCTACCGAATTCTACTAATTATTTGCGGCGCCTCTTTATTTGAACGGCGCGCGCATTTATTGTCTACGGCATACTTGTCATTTGACGGGCCGGGCCAGGGCCGGACCGAGGAAAATTTTTTAAAATTTTTGCATCCCAAAATAATTTTCAAGTGCTTTTTTATCACTAAATTCACTGTAGAACTTAACAAAATCATCAATTCAGTCGAATTTTTGCAGAAAATGCTCCAAAAATCACTTTTTCAAAAATTACTGCAGAAAAAAACATGTTTTTCGAAAAAAGTCGCTTCACCCGGGCCGGTGAAAATTTAGAAATCGGCCCGGCCCGTGACAAGTATGGTCTACGGTATCCCGTTCGTCGCGAGACCCGGATACGCAGGCAACGCGCGGCCTTTTTAGGCCAACGCGCGCCGCCGCTCGTCACTTCTCGTCACCGCACCCATGACGTTTCACGCCACGTTGCGGTCCGTTGGTTACGGATTTTTCCCCTATATTTTACCTATACTTTATCCCCTTTATCTGTTCTCCTCCCCCTCTTTTTCCCTTCTAAACCATCTACAAAACCTCTACAATTCTCTACGAAACTCTACTAACAGGTTTTACCTGACAGGAAGGAGAACCGAAAGGTTTCCTCGCATCCCACCAGGGAGTGAGGTTTTACTCCTACGTCGTCTGCACAGCTTATCCGAAGGTTTTGAGGAACCGGGTCTCATACGGCGCATACAGGGGTCTCCCTGGGTTAAGACTGTGTCCTGGTCTTCGACAGGACCTACAGGCATTGTCTACATGGTGCATCGACGGACGGTATGTTTAAGGTAGTAGAATTTCGAGTTCTCCCATCTACAAGCTCTACAACGAACCCAAGTCGGACCCGCTAGCTCTCCTGGCGTCTGAGCACCCCACAACCTCGAACTCGACGATAAACGACGAATTTCTACGATTTTCACAACATTATACTCGATCTCCAACTTCTGGCAGCCCACTGAGGCGAAATTCTAGAAATTACCCGCCAAAATTGCATCATCGGCGAGAAAATCTACAAAAAATCGATAAATCTGACATAAATATCGATAATTCTACATAAATCAGACTCAAAACGTGATAAGATGATTTTTCATACACGAAAAACTCTGATTCTTACCAAAATTCTACATTTCTAGCCAGAAAATGACACATTCCATCGAGAAAATCTGAAAAATCGATAAATTCCGTCGTTCAGTAGCAAACCCAACGAAAGTCTACTCAAAATCCTGAAAAAATCTGAAAAACAGGTATTTCCGGGCTTCATCTGCCTTCGATTGTCATTTTTTCCGAAAAAATCGGTTCAATTTACCGGAAATTCGATGTAAAAACATCGAAAATATTTGAATTCTAGTCAAATTTATTTTCAGAGGTATACGGTCGGCGAAATGCAAGTCATTGTACGCAAACACCGATTGCGTACAATGCGCACTCGGCCGCGCACAGTACTTGCTACGAAAAGTGCGTGCCGACGCAAAGAGGAGCGTGTAGTGCGCGAGGTGTACACCGTACACTCCGCACGCCCACTCTTGCTCACTCTAAAAATTTTCCGATTTTTTCCGAATAAATCCGTGATTTTATCGATTTTTCCCCCCTTTTCCCCACAAAATTCGATGAAAATCGAGTAAAATGTTGCATCCCATACTGGAAGGGTAAAAATTGAGTTTAAAAGTACTCGAAAATCTACGAAAATCGCAGAAAATGCGTATTCTACACGAAAAAATCGACAAATCGAAGCCGCAGCCCACCAATCGACAAATCTCTACAAAAAAGTCGCCTTAATAGGCGCACTCTACTCAATTGCAGTCGCCAAAATTGGTGAAAATTCGCTAATTATAGCGAAAAAATTCTACAAATCGGAGTGGTAACCCACCCGTCTACTATAAAAATTCTACTGAACCACTGTAAGTTTAACTCATTTTTTACTATTTTATCTCTAATAACGTGTTGAAATAAAACTCAAAATACGGCATACTAGCCCACCAGAGTTGCGCGGAAGTGATTTTTTCAAAAACGGAAGTCGGAAGTGAAAAAATGCCCGGAAGTAGGAAGTCGGAAGCCGGAAGTCGGAAGTAGATTTTTCCGCAAAGATTTGAAAATTCAAAATAAAATAACATAAAATTCGCAAAAATCAGTGAGAAACTAGTTTTTGGCTGAAGAAAAACCTATTTTCTGTCCTTTTAGACCATTTTCCATGTATTTCTGAGAAATTTACTTTTCCTAATCTCCACTCTTATGAAATGGCGGAAGTCGGAAGTAAAATTCCAAATCCGGAAGTCGGAAGTCGGAAGCCGGAAGTCGGAAGTGAAAAAATACCCGGAAGTCGGAAGTCGGAATTCCGCGCAACTCTGTAGCCCACAAACCCGTATCGAAATGACACGGTAGCCTCAATACAACAGTACTTAAGTTGATTCAAAGTAGAATAAAGCAGTGGAACGAGAAAACAAATCTCAACTGCACACATTCAGCAACAATCTCTACAGATCATTGAGCACCCCCTGTAAGCTTCCACGGGACCGGTCGAAAAAACCGACATAAATTGTACTACTATACAATTCTTACAGCTACATGGAGCCAAACCCGGCCGTGATCCTCCCGCCAGAGTTGCTCGCACCCCACCAGCAGGAGACTCCGACGTTGCAGCCCACCAGAGAAATTCCTCTTCAAATTCAGCATCTCAAATACTCGGTGCTACACTACGGAGAAATCGCAGCCCCAGGAGACAGAAGGCGGAACAAGCCCAACAAGTTCCGCGTCCAGACATTCCAACAATTCACAGGCCAGGCTTTGCCGGTCCCAGATGAAGTACTCCAAACATGGGCTACGTATGAAGCAGAATGGGCCGCCAATGACGTACCTCCACTGGTTTTCGATTACGGTTGTCTACGGCTACAAGTTTGGAAACAATCCATCCCAGATCCAGCAACCCACCTCGAGGAAGTACTCAAAAGAATGCCGTTCCTCGCAACACTCCCAAATCTGTGCATCTGGTTCTTGCGTCATGTAAGAGGTGCTCAAGAAGTAAATCTGGAAGCGGGTGGATCTGGAGACGCTGTCAACTTTGCGGTTCCAACTTATTGGGCATCCCACTCTCAAACCACCACCATTCCGTGTGCCTTTTCCGCCACCTTGATCGACACACTCTTATGGAATTCATGTCTATCAATCATCTGTCATACTGTCCGTTCTGTGGCAGTAGAAGTGCAACCCACACCCTCCAGGAGTGTATGCAACGAGAATGCACCTGTCGACGCTGCGGAGCACTGGAGCACATGGAGTTCCAAAAGTTGTGCGAAGAATCAGGTGTAGAGCCAATGCCAGCTGAAGAACAGAAGAACCGTGTAACCCAGTATCGTCGAGATTTCTTCGATCACTGCAGACGTCTAACTGAAAGAGGCGAGCTTCGATACCGACTAGTTTCGGATGCAACCCACCCCTACTACAATAGGAAAAACATCGAAGAAAATCTGCATTCCGCCGGTTGGGGACCCTTCCTGGACTTCCAGAAAGAATACCCACAAATTCCGCGGAATCGATATCAGACGACCCAGCTGTACACGGGTCTGGTCACGCCGGAGCAAGATGCTGCCTGGTCGAATGAATACCCTATCTTCCCACCATCAGAGATGGATGAGATCGAAAGACTGCAGTGGAGAGTGGACGAAATCCGTTTCGGACGCCAAGTGAGTTAACATTCTACTTTCATCTACTTTGAGCTATTTGCTCTGAACGGATCTACAGGATCCTTTAACTCAGTGAATCAACTTTTGTACAAGATAAGTTACAGACCAGGTTCAACCGAACCAATCCTCATCCCACCTACACCATCAACGAATACATCGGACAACGAGCCCGCATTCGTGAAGAACGTCTGCAGGCCCACAGGGTTCAAAATGAACCAATAGTTCCAGTAATAGTTGATGATTGGGCAGTGGCGATGAATGAAGACCAACAAGTAAGATTGATCTGATAAATCAGATTCAAAAAAGAGTAAGAACAGGATAATTAGTCCGTAATTTCAGCAGGAAGCGGTAGCCCACGAGCACCCACCACTGGAGGAGCACATCCCCGAAGAGATCGGTCAAGAAGACCCTAACAACCGCGATATTGAATCCAATTCGGAAAACTCCAGTGATAAAGAAAAAAAAAGAAAAAAAAAAGAAAAAAAAAGTGAAACTTCAATCACTGCGATCACAGAGATTACTGCGTCAAATGGCCTGAATTTTTGCACAAAAACTAAACAAAACATGCTTGTTTAGATGCGCATAAGCGTTTTCAGATAGCTCTTCTAGAAAAAAAGTTATGGGAAATGCCCAGTTTTGGCCTCTACCAATTAGTCTGAAACTTCAATCACTGCGATCACAGAGATTACTGTGTCAAATGGCCTGAATTTTTGCACAAATACTAAACAAAACATGCTTGTTCAGATGCGCGTAAGCGTTTTTAGATAGCTCTTCTAGAAAAAAGTTATGGGAAATGCCCAGTTTTGGCCTCTACCAATTAGTCTGAAACTTCAATCACTGCGATCACAGAGATTACTGTGTCAAATGGCCTGAATTTTTGCCCAAATACTAAACAAAACATGCTTGTTCAGATGCGCGTAAGCGTTTTTAGATAGCTCTTCTAGAAAAAAGTTATGGGAAATGCCCAGTTTTGGCCTCTACCAATTAGTCTGAAACTTCAATCACTGCGATCACAGAGATTACTGTGTCAAATGGCCTGAATTTTTGCCCAAATACTAAACAAAACATGCTTGTTCAGATGCGCGTAAGCGTTTTTAGATAGCTCTTCTAGAAAAAAAGTTATGGGAAATGCCCAGTTTTGGCCTCTACCAATTAGTCTGAAACTTCAATCACTGCGATCACAGAGATTACTGTGTCAAATGGCCTGAATTTTTGCACAAATACTAAACAAAACATGCTTGTTCAGATGCGCGTAAGCGTTTTTAGATAGCTCTTCTAGAAAAAAGTTATGGGAAATGCCCAGTTTTGGCCTCTACCAATTAGTCTGAAACTTCAATCACTGCGATCACAGAGATTACTGTGTCAAATGGCCTGAATTTTTGCCCAAATACTAAACAAAACATGCTTGTTCAGATGCGCGTAAGCGTTTTTAGATAGCTCTTCTAGAAAAAAAGTTATGGGAAATGCCCAGTTTTGGCCTCTACCAATTAGTCTGAAACTTCAATCACTGCGATCACAGAGATTGCTGTGTCAAATGGCCTGAATTTTTGCACAAATACTAAACAAAACATGCTTGTTTTGATGCGCATAAGCGTTTTTAGATTGCTCTTCTAGAAAAAAAGTTAGGCAAAAACTCATTGACTACACCTCTCATTGACTACATTATCTCATTGACTACACATTCTCAATGACTACAAAGTCTCATTGACTTCATTTTTCTCAATGACTACACTTTTCTCATTGAGTACACCACTCATTGACTACAAAATTGGAGGGATTCTCTCATTGACTACATCTACAAAAAGAACGCGATACTCGCAATTTTTTAAGTTAAAATTAGTCATCTTTGAGCATTTACCCAATCTGTGTGATTTTGTGGGGGACCAGTTTTCACCATTCTCTTAGGCTTAGGTTTCTTAGAAATTCGGAAAACAATTGACAAAAACAAAAAACGATTAATTACCGTTTTTGTCAAATTTTTTTCCGAATTTCTAAGAAACCTAAGCCTAAGAGAATGGTGAAAACTGGTCCCCCACAAAATCACACAGATTGGGTAAATGCTCAAAGATGACTAATTTTAACTTAAAAAATTGCGAGTATCGCGTTCTTTTTGTAGATGTAGTCAATGAGAGAATCCCTCCAATTTTGTAGTCAATGAGTGGTGTACTCAATGAGAAAAGTGTAGTCATTGAGAAAAATGAAGTCAATGAGACTTTGTAGTCATTGAGAATGTGTAGTCAATGAGATAATGTAGTCAATGAGAGGTGTAGTCAATGAGTTTTTGCCCGAATTTTAAGAAGAAAGCTGTGAAATACAAGAGTACAAGCTTTTAAAAATACGAAATTCGAAAGGAAGCATCAAAATTCTGAAAATTCAAGTTTTTGGGATGGCAATGGATTATAGGCGGTTAGTTCCTTCAAAACGCGTCAAAGGTACACCAGATAAGTCCGGCAGCCTTAAGATAGTTATAAAATTCAAAAAGAGCTTCATTTCAACATAATTGGGGTTTAAAATAGGTTTTTACCGTCCTAAAACCCCCAATTTTCACATGAATCTATCAAAAGTGCGTCAAAGGTACGCCAGACAAGTCTTGCAGCAGTAAGATAGTTGTACAATTCAAAAAGAGATCCACTTCAACATAAAAGCTATAAATATAGATAATTACCGTCTTAAAAACCCGATTTTTCTTATACAACTATGAAAAAAAGCGTCTAAGGTGCGCCAGACCAGTCCTGCAACTTTAGGATAGCCACATATCATGAAGGAAAACATGTTTCAACATAAAAACCATAAATATAGGTAATTATTCTCTTAAAAACCCAATTTTTCCAACAAAACTATGGAAAAAAGCGTCTGAGGCGCACCAGACAAGTCCTGTAGCTTAAACTGAGCTATGATTAGCAAAATAAGACGCATTTCAACATATTTGTATTCTTCCTAAAATTCACAGTAATGGAATGACGGAAGTCGGAAGTAAAATGCCTTATCCGGAAGTCGGAAGTCGGAATTTCATGCTGTTCCATATGTCTAATCTCATATGGTCAGAGGGGGGCGTGGGCTATTTGCTGCCATAAATTAGATGAGTCATGGAGATAAGTGACTGGACGTCTTCACATTCCTAATTATTTTAATTTAAATTTTTTTTTTAATTAAAAAAAATTTAGACGCCAGAATCAGATTCTCCGTGTCTTTTTAGCTCTATCCACTAATTTTCAGCTCATTATCTCAACTTGTCGTAAAATTTGGTGTATTGTACGCAGACACCGAGTAGATCACAGTGATTGCGTACAATGCACCGAATTTCCCGACATTTTGAGAAATGGAGCAGAAAATGGTGGGTACGGGTAAAAAGACACGGGATCTTCCTTTTTTTAAACGAAAATATCTTGATATAGCTGAAAATGCTGAAAGTTGGTTTTTATTTTTGAGAATTTTCCAACAAAAAATGAAGAAATAACAATAAAATGGATAGGGATTCAACAAAAGAGGAAAAAATGAAACAATTGATAACAAATAATGAGAAGAACAAGAATAGATGAGAAATGGGATATTTTGGTGGTGAAAATCGGGTTTTTAGTTCTGAAAACTGATTTTTGGACATTTTCAGTGAGAAAAAACTGATTTTCAGCCGGAAAAACCTGATTTCTCTCTTAAAAAACTCATAAAACCCACATTTTCGCACCAAAAACAACAAAAAATCATCAAAAATGCATCAAATTATTGTCTCCACAACTTCAACACCTTGTCCTTTCCGCCACTGACAACTTTCGTTCCCTCTGGACTCCAATCGACAGTATACACCTCGTCTCCGTGTCCCGGTAGATCATAATACAGACTTTTGGTCTTCAGCTCGAACACTTTCAGTGTCGAATCGGCAGATCCTGAGACAAGAAGACGACTGTCGGCTGACCAGGCGACTTGGTACACTGGTCCCACGTGGCCTCTGGAAATGGTAAAAAATCGATTGAAAATGCCTATTTTCAGCTGAAAACGCCGAAAAATCGCTCGAATCGGTGAAATTTTGGGCATAGCTTCCGCCTACGCGTGACTGAACGCGCTCTATTGATAATCGTGTGAAAATTGTGTTATTTTCCGTATAAAAATAGCACAATTAACACTAGAAATAGCGGTAGAGCGCGTTTGTCACAAAAATAGTTCATTTGTATAGTATTTTCGTGTTTTTCGCTCGAAAACGCTGAAAACTCGGCGTTTTTTAGCGTTTCAGTGACTTCTGAAGATTTGAAAACCGCCCGAGTTGTCAGATTAATAAAAATGATAAAATCGCTCGAAAACGTCAAAAAATCGCTCAAAAAGACAAAAATTTGGGCATAGCTTCCGCCTACGCGTGACTAAACGCGCTCTATCGATAATCCTGTGAAAATTGTGTTATTTTCCGTATAAAAATAGCACAATTGTCACCAAAATTAGCGGTAGAGCGCATTTGTCACAAAGATAGTTCATTTGTATAGTATTTTCGTGTTTTTCGCTCAAAAACACTGAAAACTCGGCGTTTCCGGCGTTTAGGTGACTTCTGAAGATTTGAAGACCGCCCGAGTCAGCAGAATTCTTAAATTGATGAAATCGCTCGAAAACGCCGAAAAATCGTTCAAAAAGACAAAAATTTGGGCATAGCTTCCGCCTACGCGTGACTAAACGCGCTCTACTGATAATCCAGTGAAAATTGTGTTATTTTTCGTATGAAAATAACACAATTGTCACAAGGATTGTCAGTAGAGCGCATTTTCCACAGAAAAGTAGGCCAGATAGAGCGAAGTGAGGGATTTTAGGATGTTGAAGGAGCACTTAACTAATTTTTTTTTCGAATTTCAGATTCTGATACTTCGGATAATTCTGAATTGTGAAAAAGCGATTTTTACAGCTGAAAAAGTGTCCAAAACTATTTTGACCGGAAATTATCCAGAAATCAGGTTTTCGGACTCAAAAATGAAGAAATTTCAGCTGTAATCGTGTCATCAAAACTGAAAAAAAAGCTTTTTGCACCAAAAATCTGAAGGAATTGCCCGAAAAACCGCGTTTTGAGTAGGATTTAAGCTGTATTTCCAGATATTTGAGTAATTTTCACTCATTTTCGATCAATTTCCAGCTGATTTCCAATCGCAAGCCGCCAAGGGCGCGCCAGATGTCTCAAAATTTTTCAAAGCGATTCAAGTTTCAGCAACATTCTTCTACAAACGCGGCAAAGGTGCACCAGATATCAAAAATCTGTCATTTTCAGCAGTTTGAGTCGAATCTTCTATCATTTTCAAACAATTTATCAGTCAAAATCCATCCGAAAAAGCGCCCAATGGTACGCCTGACACATCGAAATTGTAAATTGCAGTGATTTTTATTGAATTTAGGCCAAATTTCCGCTATTTGAGTCGAATATTTAAGCATTTTTACACATTTTCGATCAATTTTCAGCCAATTTTCAGCCAAAACCAACCTCAACGATGCGATATACTTTCCGGTCCTTCCACACCACAACTTGACGGATTTATCGAACGAAGCGGACGCAATATAACGAGTATCCGGTGAGAAGACGACTTGATTCACGAGTTGCATGTGTCCAGTCATTCGGCTCACCGACTGTTTCGTCTCTTTCGGATTCCATAGGAATAGAGTGAAGTCGTCGGATCCCGAGACGAGACGCTCACCGCCAGCGATCTTCATCGCCGCGTCGTATCGTTGTTGAGCCACTTTTTGGCACTGAAAACGACGGTTTAATGAAGAAAAATGAAAATTTTGGGCATAGGTTCCCCGGGAAAGTGACCAAATGCGCTCTATTGATAATTAGATGCCGGAAAATGCCATTTTGAGGGATTTACACTCGAAAAATGGCATTTTAACGACACCTGAATTATCAATAGAGCGCATTTGTCACAGATATGTCAGATTGAGCTGACGACACTGAATTCAATCAGAACTTCAACAATTTTCAGCGTTTTTAACACAAAACTGATCGGAAATATCGCTGAAAACTCGCCAAAATGCTGCTGGAATCGACACATTAAGAATTGAGGCAAATTTTCAGTTGATTTAACATCAAAATATGGTAAACCGCTCTATCATAAACCGATTTTCAGCGATTTCGAACTCGAAACCGGCTCATAATCGCTCAGAATTTGAGCAAAATCGAATTTCAGCTATCAGCAATGAAAATTTGGGCGGAAATAGCTATTTTGAGGGATTATAACTCAAAAAATCACATTTTAACAGCACCTGGATTATCAATAGAGCGCATTTGGCACAGATGTCAAAATCAGAATAATTTCAGTCAGAATTTCAGCAATTTTCAGCGTTTTCAACTAAAAACTGATCAAAAATTGCTTAAAATTCGATCGAAATGCTGCTGGAATCGACACTTTCAGAATAGAGACGGATTTCCTGCTGATTTAACATCAAAATACAGTAAAACGCTTAATCATAAACCGATTTTCAGCGATTTCAGACTCGAACTGACTCAAAATCGCTTAGAATTTGAGCAAAATCGAATTTCAGCTATCAGCAATGAAAATTTGGGCGGAAATAGCTATTTTGAGGGATTATAACTCAAAAAATCACATTTTAACAGCACCTGGATTATCAATAGAGCGCATTTGGCACAGATGTCAAAATCAGAATAATTTCAGTCAGAATTTCAGCAATTTTCAGCGTTTTCAACTAAAAACTGATCAAAAATTGCTTAAAATTCGATCGAAATGCTGCTGGAATCGACACTTTCAGAATAGAGACGGATTTCCTGCTGATTTAACATCAAAATACAGTAAAACGCTTAATCATAAACCGATTTTCAGCGATTTCAGACTCGAACTGACTCAAAATCGCTCAGAATTTGAGCAAAATCGAATTTCAGCTATCAGCAATGAAAATTTGGGCGGAAATAGCTATTTTGAGGGATTATAACTCAAAAAATCACATTTTAACTGCACCTGGATTATCAATAGAGCGCATTCGTCACGGATCAGCTGAAAGCGCGTCAAAGGCGCGCCAGTAACCCAATTTAAGTTATTTTCTGCGATTTTAAATGATTTTAATTCAGAAAACGTGCTAAAAAACCCATTTTAAGATTCAAAATTTCATTTTCTACCTCCTCCACACTATCCGGCTTAACACATCGCTTGCTTGGCTCGAAACACGAAGTTCTCAGTGCATAATCGGTATTTAGTGCCAATGTGTTAATCCAGTGGGCGTGGCCTGTCATATTACGGCACATGACACCATCATCGGCACGCCACATTTTGACAGTTCGATCCTGGAAGAAAATTTTCGAGTTTTTGGCTGAAAATTGATGAAAAATGAGCGAATTTGGACGATTCTGAGTCAAAAAACCGTGATTTTCACTGATTTTCAGCGAAAAATTGCAATTTTCCAGTCATTTTCAGCCAAAAAATCGGTTACCTGTGAGCCCGAATAGATCAATCCCTCTCCACCCCAACGAAGACATGTGACTGAGGCGGTGTGACCACTCAGACACCGAACGACCGCCCCTTTTACAGTATCCCAGATGAAGATGTTTCCGTCTTTTCCAGATGAGGCGAGGAGGCGACACGTCGCGTCCTTGTGCATTGGTTGCCATGCGAGACTGAAAAAAATCAGAAATTTGGACGGTTTTTTGAGATAAAAATTGAAAATTTGGGCATAGGTTCCCCGGGAAAGTGACAAATGCGCTCTATTGATAATTTGATGTCGGAAAATGCGATTCTGAGGAAAAACGGCGTTTTCAGCACCAAAATTATCAATAGAGCGCATTTGTCAGAGCTCAAATGATTTTCAGAAGTTTTTCGATGATTCTGAGCTGAAAATCATGATTCTGGTATCATTCTGACCGGAAATGAAGGGTTTTATGCTTATTTCATCTCAAAAATCTATATTTCAAGGTAAAAAACAATAAATTTGAATATTTTCAGCCCGGTCTGAAAAAAAACTAGATTCTGGGATAAATTTAGGCCGACAACCTTGTTTTTGGGCTGAAATTCTCAAACTTTCTCCAATTTTACACCGAAAAAGACAGTTTCTACTGATAAAATCGAGTTTTTGTCACTTTTCTCTTAAAATCCAAAAATTTCGCCTTAGGTCCCCTGGAAAGTGACAAATGCGCTCTACTGACAATTAGGTGTCGGAAAATGCGATTTTGAGGGATTCACACTCGAAAAATAGCATTTTCAACACCAAAATTATCAATAGAGCGCATTTGTCATGAATTGAAGCGTTATGAACACAGAAAATGTGCGCCAACGTCACGTCAGATGGGTTTTTGGTCAAAAATTAAGTTTTGAGCTCGAAATCTTCATTTTGATCGTAAAATCACAATTTCCGAGCTAAAAATGCAATTTTAATCGAAAATCGCATATTTTAACGGTAAAATGTAATTTTAGACCAAAATTTCGTGAATTTTAACCCCAAAACCATAATTTTTCAGTCAAAAACCCGGTTTTAAGCAGAGTTGCAACGGGCCGGGCCGGGCCGGGCCGAAATCAGAATTTCTCCGGCCCGGCCCGAGCCCGGCCCGGCCCGGTCGGCCCGGATTTTCAGTACTAAAAAATTCAAACTTTTTTTTCGAATTTTTTCCGATTTTTTCGGAAAGATTTTTTAAAGGGGAAAACAACTACTCCTAAACTTAGGATTTTTGATTTGAATCCATTCAGAAAGCCAGAAAAATTTTGTGGATTCATGTCTGAAAATGCGTCTGAAGCGAGTTATGAGACCTCAAAATGCCAAAAATCGATGCTAGTCATGCAATTTTTCAGTACATTTCAATAGAAATTCTTTTCGTCGTGCACGAGAAAGCAATATTTTCAAGAATTTTCAAGAAAAGTTCGAAAAAATGAACAATTATGCATGCATTTCATGTACAGACGACGAGAATTTCTACTAAAATGTACTGAAAGAGTGCATGAAAAGTGAAAAAGTGAGCGATTTTTGGAATTTTTGGGTCTCATATTCCAATTTAAACGCATTTTTTACATATACTTGAGAAACATTTTGGAAAAATTTTGGAAAAAAAAATTATTGAAAAAAATATTTCTAGTGAAAAAAATTCAAAAATTCAAATCCGGGCCGACCGGGCCGAGCCGGCCCGGCGGGCCGGCCCGGAATTTTGCAAGTCTGGTTTTAAGCACCTTGTAACCCATTGCTTGTGTCTTTTCAGCGTTTTTCCAATCTGTTCTCCACTTTTCGCATTCCAAACACAAATTTCTCCATTCTTGTCGGCGGAGGCGATTTTCGTGGCGTCCGGCGACCACGCAATGCATAAAACCCAATTTTTGTGAGATTTGCACGTGTGGAGTGGCAATTCCAGCTCGATATCCCAGATTCTCATCGTTTGGTCACCGGATCCGGATGCGAGACCACGACCGTCTGGACTGAATTGAGCAGAGATCACTGGTTCACCGTGACCTAAAAAAATCAAGATTTTGGAGAAGAAAAACTAAAATTTTTTAAAAACTGAAAAAAATTAAGTTTTTTCACCAAAAATAGGTTTTCCTGGGTGAAAAACTCGATTTATAGGCGATTTTCCGGTTAAAAATGCAATTAAACCCCTAAAAACCCACCTGGAATACTTGCGGAACATCTAGTCACGGGACGTACACGAAAAACGGCTTGTGGCTGATAAACGAGCTTCAAAGTCTGAAAAATCAATTTTTATGCAATTTCCACCCGATTTTCAGCAATTTACAGTCTCAAAATCAATTTTTTCAAGCGATTTCCGCACTGTATCCACAATTTCGGCGCCCTCTGTGGTGAAGAACGAGATTGGCACCGGGTCGTCGCTGAAAATTGATTTTTGACTGATTTTTTTCGAATTTTTAAGCGATTTACCTGTTTCCGAGCAACTGATTACACAAAATTTGCAACTGATTCGTAGAAATATCCACGGGAACCAGGATTCCCGAGCCGCCGAGCTTATTTTCGTCTTCTGACACGAAACTGACCGAAATCTGGGGAGAAGTTGACTCCTCGGTCATTTTTATTACCTGAAATCGATTAAATTAATTATTTTCAATAGTTTAAACAAGAAAAAACGGGAAATTTGAGGAAAAATGAGCGAAAATTGACATTTTTAACGAAAAAATTATTAATTTTCAGTTGATTTAGCCGTAGAGCGCGATAGCAGCATGATGTCGGAAATCTAGTCCGCGAGAGAAAAATTAAGTTTGAAAAGGTATAGCAAACGGAATTCTGAAACTAAAAAAATGAAATTTAAATTTAAAAATAGATTGAAAATCGCGCTATTTGAAAACATATTTACTTTTTGATTTGCATTGTTGCAAACTGTTGAAAATTGCGTTCGAAAAAGGTAATCTATTTCGATGGCCGAACTCGCAATGGCCTAGAAAACTGTCATTTTTTCGAAACGATTTATTTTCCATTATTTTTCAATATAAATAGTTTTTCATCAGTTTTCGACTGATTTTCGTTATGTTTTCAACTTTTCTGGGTTAAAAATCGCGAAAAACCCTAATTTTTCACTCTAAAATGATTGATTTATTGCAGAAAATGCTGTCAAGAGTCTCAAATCGAGAGGAAGACTCGATGAACAACGAGCCGACGCTTTCCGGCAAAACGATCATCGGTTTGATCAATCCGCCGCCCGATATTCGAAGTAAGGACTACAAAAATGGATTTTTCGATAAAAAAATTCTGAAAAATTGGAATTTTTCGACCAAAAATCGATTTTTTCGAAAAAAAATTTTATTTAATAAATTTTCAGCAATCGTCGACAAAACCGCTCGTTTCGTGGCGAAAAACGGTGTGGATTTCGAGAATAAAATTCGCGAAAAAGAGGCGAAAAACCCGAAATTCAATTTTCTCTCGATTACCGATCCCTACCATGCGTACTATAAGAAAATGGTCTACGACTTCTCGGAGGGACGAGTCGAGGCGCCAAAGGTGCCCCAGGCAGTCAAAGAACACGTTAAAAAGGCGGAATTCGTCCCGTCGGCACCACCACCCGCTTACGAGTTCTCAGCTGATCCATCCACTATAAATGCCTATGATCTGTAAGTTAAAATACAGATTTTCAGGGTTTCAGGATTGAAAATTGAGGTTTTTGAGGTGAAAAACAGTTCGAAACTATGAATTTCAGCCCAGAATGGATGAAAATCGATATTTTACCTGGAAGAAGTTGATTTTGACCGTTTTGCAGCGATTTTTCTCTGAAATATGCCATTTTTCGAGTCAAATTCAGTTGAAAACAGCGAATTTCTACTTAGAATTGATGAAAATCGATAGTTTTCAGTATTGTGACCAAATTCGGTTGTTATTCAATGATT
Organism: Caenorhabditis latens; assembly: GCA_002259235.3. Lineage (NCBI taxonomy): Eukaryota > Metazoa > Nematoda > Chromadorea > Rhabditida > Rhabditidae > Caenorhabditis > Caenorhabditis latens. The sequence continues at coordinate 16,926,393 of CM056093.1, read as the reverse complement.
TTAACCGAGAATTTTAGATTTTTTGAGTTGAAATAGTTAAAAACACATAAATTTCAGCGTTTCACATACGAATTTTCAGCTTTTCGACCCAAAAATCGGCAATTCTAGTCCATTTTGACCGGAATGTGTAATTTTGCGAGGTTAATCTAAGTTTCCAGCTTTTTTCTGTAATTTTCTGCGAAATTTCAAAGTTTTTCAGTGAAAAATCTTAAATTCCGAAAATTCTGATTGAAATGAGCTGTTTCAGCTCGATTTGACATACTCGTGACAAATGCGCTCTATTGATAATCCAGGTGTTGTTAAAATGCTATTTTTCGAGTGTAAATCCCTCAAAATAGCATTTTTCCGACATCGTATTATCAATAGAGCGCACTTTGTCACTTTTCTGGGGAACCTATGGCCAAATTGTTGGATTTCGAGCGAAAAGTGACAAAAAACTCGATTTTATCAGTAGAAACTGTCTTTTTCGGTGTAAAATCGGAGAAAATATGAGCATTTCAGCCCAAAAACAAGGGTTTCGGCATAAATATAACCCAAAATCTAGTTTTTTTCAGATCGGGCTGAAAATATTCAAATATATTGTGTTTTACCTTGAAATATAGATTTTTGAGATGAAATAACCAAAAAACCCTCCATTTCCGGTCAGAATGATACCAGAATCATGATTTTCAGCTCAGAATCATCGATAAACTTCTGAAAATCATTTGAAATTACGCATTTTTTGAATGAAACCACCTGAACTCTGACAAATGTGCTATATTGATAATCCAGGTGTCGTTGAAATGCGATTTTTCGAGTGTAAATTCCTCAGAATTGCATTTTCCGTCATCCAATTATCAATAGAGCGCACTTTGTCACTTTCCCGGGGAACCTATGCCCAAATTTTCTTTTTTTTCAGTCAAAATTGTTCGATTCTGGCTATTTTTAATAAATTAAGCGATTTCTTATCAATTTTTAGTTGAAAACTCTGAAATTCTGACAAATGAGCTCTGTTGATAACTTTGGTGCTGAAAATGCTATTTTTCGAGTGTAAATTCCTCAAAATAGCATTTTAACGACACCCAATTATCAATAGAGCGCATTTGACACTTTCCCGGGGAACCTATGCCCAAATTTTTGTTTTTTTCGATGAAAAACTTCTGAAAATCATCGGAAAAATCTCGAATTTTCCAGTGATCTCATCCGTCTGGTGGCCTTATTCGTCGCCCGAAACGGTCGCCAATTCCTGACTCAATTAATGACGAGAGAAGCGAGAAATTATCAATTCGATTTCTTGAAACCCGCTCATTGTAACTTCACCTACTTCACGAAGCTCGTCGAGCAGTATCAGAAGGTAATTACCGTAATTTTGAGGTTTTTCAGCCGATTTTCAGTTAAAAAAACTGAAAAAATCGAAAGTTTTTGACCTGAAATTGCATCTAAAACTTCTCCAGGTCCTCGTTCCCGCCACGAACGTCGTCAACCAACTTCTCGACGACGCTTCCAACAAAAAACGTCTTCTGGAAGACATCAATTACCGTGTTTCATGGGAAAAACATCAAAAAGGACTCAAAGATCGAGAGGAGGCGGAAGCGGAGAAGGAACGAATGGCCTATGCGCAAATTGATTGGCACGATTTTGTTGTCGTGCAGACTGTCGATTTTCAGGTGCGAAAACTGAATTTTTTCATCAAAATTCCAGTTGAAATCATCAAATTTGTGCTAAAAATGCTATTTTTTAAGCAATTCTGACAAATGCGCTCTATTGATGATCTAGGTGCCGTTAAAATGCTATTTTTCGTGTGTGAATTCCTCAAAATCGCATTTTCCGCCACTTAATTATCAATAAAGCGCATTTGTCACTTCTGCGGGGAACCTATGCCCAAATTTTTGTTTTTCAAACGAAAAACTTCTGAAAATCATCTGAAAGTTTGAATTTCTCAAATCAAAACACCGGCAAATGCGCTCTGATGATAACTCAACTGGTTTTAGCTTGAAAACTCATCAATTTCGGCTCTCTTTGATGATTTGTAGCGCTCAAATCTTCAAAAACTCTTAAAATCTTTCTTTTTTTGAGAATTCGGGCCTAAAATATCCGATTTTTCATCTGTAATTCCAAATGTCCGAACTGAAGATACAAATCTAGTTAAAAACGCTGAAAATTCTGACTGAAATTAGTGTTTTCAACTCGATTTGACATACTTGTGACAAATGCGCTCTATTGATAATCCAGGTGCCGTTAAAATGCTATTTTTCGAGTGTAAATCCCTCAAAATAGCATTTTTCAGCATCATATTATCAATAGAGCGCATTTGTCACTTTTCCCGGGGAACCTATGCCCAAATTTTCTTTTTTTTTTCTGTAAAAATTTTGCTATTTTAGGTATTAAATCCATACTTTCTGAAATTTTCAGCCGGGCGACTCATCTCAACTCCCTCCACTCTGCACCCCGAAGGATGTCGGTGCCCGAATTCTCCTGGAAGCCCGAAACGAAATGCAAAAAGCGGCGGCTGAAATGCAAGAAATGGATATGGAAGAGAGTGATTCAGAAGACGAAGACGTCGGCGACAAGACGGCTCCAGAATCCTCGTTCACCGCTCCATTGCCACCGACGAAGCAGAAGGATGTGATTGTGAGGGATTACGATCCGAAGAGAAATCAGCCGACGACACAGAAGAAGGCTGTCGAGAATTGGATTATTTCTCCACTCACTGGAGAACGTATTCCATCGGATAAGCTCGCCGAGCACGTCAGATATAATACTGTCGATTCACAGTATAAAGAGGATAGAGATCGTCATATTGGAGAGAGATCCACCGAGGAACCGGTGCTGGCGCTCGGAGCCGATATTTCGAGGTAGAAATTGCTGAAAATAGCTGAAAACTCGAGTTTTCGGGGGTAAAAATCGAAGTATTTGAGCTCAAATATGAGGTTTTCGGCTGAAAATTAGCTCAGAATCTTGTTTCGAGCTGAAAACGCTGAAAATTGCTGAAAATTACTGCAATTTCGACTGAAATGAGTTTTTCAGCTCAATTTGACATACCTGTGACAAATGCGTTCTATTGATAATCTAGGTGTCGTTGAAATGCGATTTTTCGAGTGTAAATCCCTCAAAATTGCATTTTCCACCACCTAATTATCAATAGAGCGCATTTGTCACTTCTGCGGGGAACCTATGCCCAAATTTTTGATTTCTCAGCAAAAAAGTGATGAAAACTCGATTTTATCAGTAAAAACTGCCTTCTTTGGGGCAAAAATTGGAGGAAATTGAAGAAATTGAGATTGAAAACGAGGTTTTCGACTGAAAATTAACCCAATATTAGCCCAGAATCTAGTTTTCAGCGGGACTCTTGAAATTCAGATTTTTGAGTTAAAATAAGCATAGATTCATAATTTCTAGCTCAGAATCATTGTTTCTATCGATTCCTATAGTAAAAGCTCAGAAACCTGAGATTTGGACGATTTTCAGATGAAAAATAGAAGAAAATCTTCATTTTTGGCTCAAAATCTTGGTTTTTGGCTCAAAATGGTTCATTTTTCACTCGAAAATCTTCATTTTTGAATAAAAATTATGATTTTCAGAAATCTGGGTCAATTTGCCGAACGTCGTACTGATATCTTCGGTGTCGGCGGTGAGCAGACGATGATCGGAAAGAAATTGGGCGAAGAGGACAACTCACAGCAAGGACAATCGAATAAACTGATTTGGGATGGAACTGAGGAGACGAGAGATATGATTACACGGGCGGTCCAGAATCAAGTCACTATTGGTACGGTTTTCGAGTGGAAATCAGAGATTTTGAGCCATTTTTTGAGCAAAAACTCGAAGAAAAAAAGAAATTTCGGGTTAAATACGGTATTTTTGAACTTGGTCAGCAAAAAATCTGTTACAGATCGCTGAAATTCAGCTTTATTCGAGTTCTGAGCGATTTTGAGTCTGTTTCGAGTCTGAAACTGAAAGTCACAGAAATTAGAGCGGTTTACTGTAATTTTGAAGTTGAACGTGCTCAAAATCGGGGATACCAGCAACATTTCGTTGAGTTCGACCGAATTTTCAGCGATTTCCCATCAGTTTTTTAGTTGCAAACGCCGAAAATTGCTGAAATTCTGATTGAAATTACTGAAATTACACAAATCTGTGACAAATGCGCTCTATTGACAATCCAGGTGTCGTTAAAATGCGATTTTTCGAGTGTAAATTCCTCGAAATCGCATTTTTCAGCACCCAATTATCAGTAGAGCGCATTTGTCACTTTCCCGGGAAACCTATGCCCAAATTTTTGTTTTTCAAGCGAAAAAGTGACAAAAACTCGATTTTATCAGTAGAAACTGTCTTTTTCGGGGTAAAATCGGAGAAAATTTGAGAATTTCAGCTCAAAAACAAGGGTTTCGGCCTAAATATAACCCAGAGTCTAGTTTTTTCAGATCGGGCTGTAAGCATTCAAATATATTGTGTTTTACCTTGAAATATAGATATTTGAGTTGATATAACCATAAAACCCTTCATTTCCGGTCAGAATGATACCAGAATCATGATTTTCAGCTCAGAATCATCGAAAAACTTCTGAAAATTATCTGAAATTTAGAATTTCCCAAATAAAACCACCTAAACTCTGACAAATGCGCTCTATTGATAATTTAGGTGTTGAAACTGCTATTTTTCGAGTGTAAATCCATCATAATCGCATATTTCAACACCCAATTATCAATAGAGCGCATTTGTCACTTTCCCGGGGAGCCTATGCCCAAATTTTCATTTTTTTCAGACCAACAAATCAACGAAATCCACCGTCAACACGGTTTCATCGCCGATCCGTCGAAGGAGAAGATCGGCGCCCAGCAGCTGCCACGTCATCAGACGACTCAAGGAAATGTGACGATCACCCAGGGAATCGCTAATCTTCCTGGACAAATGCCATGGCCTGGAGCGCCAGGGGGACCACCGATGGGAATGATGCCACCTGGTGGTCAAGGGGTACGAATTGGACTGAAAATCGGCTGAAAATCGGTTGAAAATGTTGAAAAATTGTCTGAAAATGTGGGAAAAACTATGTCTAGACCATACTTGCAACGGGCCGGGCCGGGCCGGGACGATTTGAGAATTTTCTGCTCATTTTTTGACTCCGGGCCGGCAACTTTCTCCACCGGGCCGGGCCGATATTTTGCAAGTATGGTCTAGACGCATTTTCTGCCAAAATGAGCATTTTGATATGTCTGGCGTGTCGTTGGCGCGTTTTCACCGTCAGTGACTTCTGGGACATTTTCGTGTCAAAAGTACGATTTGAAGAAGACTGGCGTGCTTCCGGCGCGTTTTTTTGACAACAATTGGCGATTTCGAGGCATCTGGCGCACCTTTGACGAGTTTTTGATGCAAAATTGAAATATCAGACGTGTCTGGCGTGTCTTTGACGCGTTTTCCCAATATACTGTAGCGTAGTGACCTCTGGGGGCGTTGTCCTGCCAAAAATACGATTCTGGAGAAGTCTGGCGTGTCTTTGCCGCGTATTCAGCTAAATAGTTTGGAAACATCAGAGCCTGGGGCACCTTAGACGCGTCTAAAGTCGAAAATAGAATAGTTTTGTCGTCTGGCGTGTCTTTGACGCGTTTCAACCGAATAGTTCTAGATTTTCTGTGTCTGTCGCACTCTGGACGCGTTTTTTGAAACAAACGTCGATAAATCAGACGTGTCTGGCGTGTCTTCGACGCGTCTTAAACGCATTCTCATCTAATATACGGTTTATCGAATATCTGGGGTTTCTTCAGCGCTTTTCTATCAGAATTTCCTGCTTTCGGGCGCACCGCGGACGCGTTTTGAGTCGAACTTCCTTATTTTTCACTATCTGGCGCACTTTAAACGCGTTTCAAGGGAATATTCCCAGATTTTCTGTGTCTGGCGTATTTTCGACGCTTTTCTGCTAAATTGTTCCGCAATATCAAGATCTGGCGCACTTTAGACGCATTCCTATGTTTGTTTCCCCCAGTTCAGCACGTTTTCAGTCGAATTTCCTCATTTTGCACTATCTGGCGCACCTTTAACGCGATTTTTTCCAGCTTCCACCGCACATGCGTCCACCAATGGAGTTCGGAGGAGGTGGTCCACCAGCAAAACGTGCTCGAACTGAAGAAGATTTGGAGCCAGAAGAGGAGTGGTTGAAGAAAGTGAATGGAACGATCGAGTTGATCGTCCAATTGCCACAAGCACCCGAGAATGGAATGGACGGATCGTTTGTACAATTCAGTGTACAAGTCACCGCGCCGGTATGGGATTTCGAGAAAAATTTGGCTGAAATTCGGCGGAAAATAAAGAAAAATGATCCAGAAATAGGGTTTTCAGCGTTTTTCGTGAAATTTCGATTGAAAATTGCCGAAATTAATCAATTTTAACCATGAAAACCCCTCCAAACCAGCCTAAAATCACATTCCAGGTGATTTTAGGACATTCAGGCTGATTACAGGCTGAAAATCACGAATTTCAGCTCTTTGTTATGAGTTTTAGCTCTCATATCTTCAAAAAGTCTGTAAAAGTGTCGATTCCGGCTGAATTTCATCAAATTTTGGTGATTTTTATCTGAAAATTGCTGAAATCCTGACTGAAATGAGTGTTTTTTGCTCGATTTGATATACCTGTGGCAAATGCGCTCTATTGATAATCCAGGTGTCGTTAAAATGCTATTTTTCGAGTGTAAATCCCTCAAAATAGCATTTTCCGACATCTAGTTACCAATAGAGCGCATTTGGTCACTTTCCCCGGGGAACCTATGCCCAAATTTCCTTTTTTTTAAGTCAAAATGTTCGATTTTGGCTAAGAAATTCATTTTATTGAATTTAGCGTATTCTTATCAATTTCGAGTTGCAAACTCTGAAAATTGCTGAAAATTGCTGAAATTCTGACTGAAAAGTATGTTTTCAGCTTAATTTGAGATATCTGTGACAAATGCGCTCTATTGATAATCTAGGTGTCGTTAAAATGCTATTTTTCGAGTGTAAATTCGTCAAAATTGCATTTTCCGACACCCAATTATCCATAGAGCGCATTTGGTCACTTTCCTGAGGAACCTATGCCCAAATTTGCATTTTTTCTGAAAATTTCTGAAAATCATCTGTAACTCGATCTGTAATTGCAGATGTCCGAACTGAAGCAACAAATCCAGGATCGCTACGGAATGGGCATCGGAAAGCAGAAGTTGTTGAGCGACGGCTTCTTTGTGAAAGACAATTTGAGCGCCGCCTACTATAATCTCCACAATCGATCACTCATCGTACTTCAAGTCAAAGAACGCGGTGGAAAGAAGAAATGAATTCGGATGTTTATTGATGATTTTTATGATTTCTAACTTATCTCTGATCTTTTTATTTATGAATTTGGAAAATTCCAACAGGATTCATCGATTTTTCAGCTCAAAACCCCCAAAGTTGTAGTTTGTAGTCCAAACTTCAGAGCTACCAGACTGTTTTTCAGTCTTAAATCCCTCAGAAACCTCAAAAAATCTAACTATTCGCTTAAAACTAAGCAAAATTCTGCATTTTTGACATCAGATTCGGATTCTCCGTGTCTTTTTACCCCTATCCACCAATTTCAGCCGTTTTCTTAAAATATCGTGAAATTTGGTGTATGGTACGCAAACACTGTGATCTACTCGGTGTTTGCGTACAGAACACCGAATTTCACGACATTTTGAGATAATTAGCTGAAAATTGGTGAATAGGGGTAATGAGGCATGGGGAAGCTGAAACTGTCGTAAAATTTCAAGGTGTTCGACTTTTTTCGAACGTCTGGCGCACTTTTTGAGCGTTTTCAAACCATTATAATTCATTTCTCAAAGAGATCAAAAATCCCAAAAATAAATAAATAGAGTCTGAAACCATTTCAAGATTTGAGTCCATTCTTGACATGATCGTATTCCTGAAGAAGAATCTCCGCCTCCACAAGAATCCGTTCCAAATCCGATTGTACTTTCTTCTGATCCTCTTCGACGAGTTCGAGCAGCGATTTTTGATCGGCGACCTGCAAAAATATCGATTTTTGGATTTCAAATAAAGTGTCTGGCGTGTCGAAGGCGCGTTTTCCGTCAAATCTGGTTTTGAAGGCTGGTGCGACTTTGGCGCGTTTTAAATGAAAATTTGGGCATAGCTTCCGCCTACGCGTGACTAAATGCGCTCTACTGATAATCCAGTGAAAATTGTGTTATTTTCCGTATAAAAATAACACAATTTTCACAAGGATTATCAGTAGAGCGCATTTGCCACAGAAAATTAACCGAATATTATTTTGGACCCAAAAAAAAAGAAAAATCGGCTAAAAATGCCATTTTTCAGCTGAAAATAGCGAAAATGTGCTCCAATTAAGAGATTCTAATCGAAAAATCGAGTATTTTTCACTGAAAATTGTGAAAAATTGAGCGAAATGACGAAAATCACATTTCAAGTGTTGAAAATTGAAAATTCCAACCAAAAATACGATTTTCAGAAAACTGAGCGCGTCAAAGGTACGCCAGACATTTCTAAACAACGAATTTAGGCTGTCTTAGGCCGACTGAAACTCGTTTTTCAAAATATTCCAGAAAGTAGCGCCGAAGGCGCCCCAGACAGCTGACAATAGGGGTTTCAGGTTTTTCAGGTCTTTCTTAGGCCGGTTAGGCTCATTTTCAGGCTTTTCAGGTCCGGGCTTCTTTCCAGGCCCATGTTTAGGCCCATTTTCGGGCTTTTCTGGCCCATTTTTAGACTTTTTAGGCCCACTTTTAGGCTTTTCAGGACCATTTTCAGGCTTCTTAGGCTCATTTTCAGGCTTTTCTGGCCCAATTTTCAGGCTTTTCGGGGTTCTTTTCAGGCCCATTTTTAGGCTTCTTAGGCTCATTTTCAGGCTTTTCAGGCCGATTTTCAGGTTAATTTTCAGGCTATTCAGGCCCATTTTTAGGCTTTTCAGGCCCATTTTCAGGCTTTTCGGGCTTCTTTTCAGGCATTTTAGGCCGATTTTCAAGATTTTCAGGCCTATTTTTAGACCCATTTTCAGGATTTTCAGGCTCTTCAGGCCTAATTTTATGTCAATTTTTAGGCCCGCTTTCAGGCTTTTCAGACCTATTTTCAGGCTTTTCGGGGTTCTTTTCAGGCCCATTCTCAGGCTTTTTAGGCCCACTTTTAGGTCTATTTTCAGGCCCACCTACCTGATCATCACCCAACAAGCTCTTCATATCCACCGTATCGTATTCTGGAATCGGAACCGACGACGTCGAGAATTCTGAAATTATTTTAATGATGACGTCACGCAACTCCGCGTTCTTGTCACGAAGCGCTTGCAGCAGATCCGTGGCGTGCGGCATCCTGCAAAGTGACACAATTTAAATTTTTTAAAAACTTTCAAAATTTTTTTTTCTGGAATTTTTCGTACATTTCCAGCGAGACCAACGCCCGCTGCAACTTCCTCGTCACATTCACAATCTCCTTCTTCGCACGTTTCGATTGAGTCTCCGCCTGTTGACATTTCGAGTGGTCCGAGTCGGTTTCGGCTGGAAAAATGTGGAAATTTTGGATTTTTGGCGTCAGATTCAGATTCTCCATGCCTTATTACCCATAACCACCAATTTTCAGCTCGATATCTCAAAATGTCGTAAAATTCGGTGTATTGTACGCAAACACCGAGTAGATCACAGTGTTTGCGTACAATACATCGAAGTTTACGACATTTCGAGAAAACGAGCTGAAAATTGGTGGATAGGGGTAATCGGACACGCAGAATCTGAATCAGGTGTTAAAATTGCAAAATTTAAAATTTTTGGGGCCATTTTCAAAGTTTTCAGGTCAAATTTCTCGATGTTTTGGATTTTTGACATCAAATCCGGATTTCGCATGTCCGATTACCCCTATCCACAAATTTTCAGCTCGTTATCTTAAATTGTCGTAAAATGTGGTGTATTGTACGCAATCACTGTGATCTACTCGGTGTTTGCGTACAATACACCGAATTTCACGACAATTTGAGATAGCGGGCTGAAAATTGGTGGATAGGGGTAATCGGACACGGAGAATCCGATTTTGAGCTAAAAATTCACAAAATTTGACTCTAAAACTGCAGAAAAATCATTGTTTTCTGACTTTTTCGAGCGTCTGGCGCACCTTTCGAGCGTCGGCCAGGCGTGTCTTAGGCGCAATTCGAAACAAAAATTGAATTGACTGGTGCGCCTCAGGAGCGTTCTGAGTATCTGTCAGTGTGTCCAGATGTCCAGAATACCGAGGCTGGGGCGTCATTGAAGCGTTTTTTCGCGCCCCCAGGCGCGCCAGACACGACAAATTTCGTTTTCGACCGTTTTCGACTAATCCCAGGCCGATTTTCACGATTTTTTCACAATTTTCAGCCTAAAACCAACCACAACACGTCGGTTCTCCCTTCTCTCTGAAATCATGAGTGAACTTTTCGAATTGATTCGCCAAAAAGTCACTTTGATCCATCACTCGATTCGAATCGATCGATTCGTCCTTCTCCTCAAGGCAATCGGCCATTTTTACTGAAAGGGCTGAAAAAGGGGCGGAGTTTCGGAATTTCAGACAAAAAACATATGCATAGACACGATTATAGTGAGATATAGATCATTGGCTGAAACCAAAAAGAAACAAAAAATTTTCAAAAAAAAATTTTTTTCAAAAATTTAAAAATATTTATTCCATCCGTAATTTCTCGTACAATGTACAATATTTGACGACATTTTGCACTTTTTTCGTCGAAAATTCGCGGGAAAAATCGATTTTCGAATAGTTCGAACGGAAATTGATAAATTTCAGAAATTCCAGAATGAAGTCGAAACAATTCCACGTGGTCTCACGGTATTTCTGCAAAAAATAGGGATATTGGCTGGCGTGTCGGTGGCGCGTTATCTGATTTTAAAATCTGGCGCGACTTTGCCGCGTTTTAAATGAAATTTTGCGCATAGCTTCCGCCTACGCGTGACTAAATGCGCTCTATTGATAATCCAGTGGAAATTGTGCTATTTTCCATATGAAAATAACACAATTGTCACTACAATTAGCAGTAGAGCGCATTTGTCACAGAAAATTGCTGAAATTCCAGAAAAATCGGTCAAAAACGACCAAATTTCGGCTGAAAGCGGTGGAATTTTCAAGTGGCTGGCGTGCCGTTGGCGCGTTTTTTGTCAGAGCGTCTGTCGATGTGTCTACATCTCCAGCTGTCCAGATGTAGAAGTCTGGCGCGACTTTGGCGCGTTTTAAATGAAAATTTGCGCATAGCTTCCGCCTACGCGTGACTAAATGTGCTCTACTGATAATCTGGTGAAAATTGTATTATTTTGAGCGGAAAATAGCACAATTGTTACCAGAATCATCAATAGAGCGCATTTGCCACAGAAAATTGGGATTTTGGAAAAAAATTGCTGAAATTCCAGAAAAATCGGTCAAAAACGGCCAAAATTCGGCTGAAATCGATGTGTCCGAATGTCCGGATGTCTGTCTAGATGTCCAGATGTCATTGTGTCTGTCCGGATGTCCAAAATTTCAGAAAAACCGATAAAAAATGACCAAAATCTCATAAAAATCATCAGAATTTGGGATCTTCCGTGTGTCTGGCGCGCCTTCAGCGCTTTTTTCCAAGTTCGATGCGTCTGTCTGTGTTTTCGAATGTTCAGATGTCCAGAATTCTGGCTGGTGCACCTCTGACGCGTTTTCGAGACTTCAAAGCGTCTATCTGTGTGTCCATCCGTCCAAATTAGTTAAATCTGACTGTCTGGCGTGCCTTTGACGCATTTTCTGTCTGTCTGTCACTCCGGATGTCCGGATGTCCGCACTCCTCACCGATTTATGAAATCTCTTTGTCATTTTCTCAGTTTCCACAAAAAATTCGATACAATTATCCAAATTTTCGGTATTTTCAAAGAAATACGGTCGTAAATCCACGAGAACTACACAACTGTGCCACGTGTCGTTCTCGGAAACGACGCCATTCGTCCAGAATGAAGTGACGACTCCACGGGAATCGGAGATGCCAATGTGCAGGTCGTCACCGATTTTGTAGCTGGAAAATGGAGAAAAATGGTTTTTTTCAGAGTTTCTGGACAAAACATGAATTCTTACTCAAAAAATGTCGAATTTTCAGATTTTGACAACAGAATCAGCTTCCTCGTGTCCGATTATCCCTATCCACCAATTTTCAGCTCGTTATCTGAGAATGTCGTGAAATTCGGTGTATTGTACGCAAACACCGAGTAGATCACAGTGTTTGCGTACAATACATCATATTTTACGACATTTGGAGATAGCGCGCTGAAAATTGGTGGATAAGAGAAAAAAGACACGGCGATTCCAAATCTGATGTCGAAAATCGGAAAAATCGACGTTTTTCATGTAAAAACTAACAAAAACCTATGATTATATGCTACAAATCACACAAATTCTCATTTTTCTCGCCATATTCGGATTCCCCATGATTCATTACCCCTATTCGCCAATTTTCAGCCTGTTATCTCGAAATGTCGTAAAATCTGATGTTTTGTTCGCAAACACCAACATTGCGTACAATACACCTGATTTTACGACATTCTGAGATATCGAGTTGGAAACTGGAGGGTAGGGGTAATCGGACACGCTGAATCTGATGCTGACGTCAAAAACTAGAATTTGAGTGATTTTTAACATGTAATCGAAGATTTTTGTCAGTTTTCACATCGAAAACGTCAAAATTCTCGTTTTTTGACATCAAAATCAGATTCTGCGTGTCCGATTACCCCAATCCACCAATTTTCAGCTCGTTATCTCAAATTGTCGTAAAATCTGATGTATTGTACGCAAACACTGTGATCTACTCGGTGTTTGCGTACAGTACACCAAATTTTACGACAATTTGAGATAACGAGCTGAAAATTAGTGGATAGGGGTAAAATGACACGGAAAATCTGATGCTGAGCTGAAAAAACAGAAAATATAAGTTTTTGGTGCTGAATCAGAAGTATTCTCTACAGCTTCATAATTTTGAAGCCTACAACTTCAAATTTTCGCATTTTTGATGTCAGAAACGGCATCCCCGTGCCTTTTTACCCCTAGCTACCAATTTTCAGCTCGATATCTCAAATTGTCGTGAAATTTGGTGTATTGTACGCAAACACCGAGTAGATCAAAGTGATTGCGTACAATACACCACATTTCATGACAATTTAAGATAACGAGCTGAAAATTAGTGGATAGAGGTAATCGGACACGCCGAATCCGATTCCGAGATCAAAATTCGCGTTTCTACCTCCTAAAATGTCCATTCGACGGTTTAATGACAATGGAAGCGGCCGCTTCCAATTGTGTCTCCACAATCGGACTCGGCAATCGATTGATCGTCCATTTCGGGTCCTAAAACTGAGAAAATGAGATTTTTTGCGATTTTTCGGTCAAAAATAAGCCAAAAACTCATTTTTTCGATAAAAAACGCACATTTTTGTCAATTTTCTGCTGGCACGTCGGACATTTTCTCTCATTGAAATCGATGGGTTCGGCGGCGAGACTACTGGATGGACATCCCGAATGAAATATTGCATTTATGTACATTTTCAGACTGAAAATTGGTCAAAATTCGGAAAAATCGTGTGTGAACATCAGAAAACGCGTCGAAAGTGCGCCAGCTAAAAACTTTTGAATTTTCGAATTAGAAAACGCGTCGGAGGCACACCAGTCATACAATTTTCCCAAAAATCCGAAAAAAAACGCGTCAAAGACACGCCAGATAGCTAATAACTCCGAATTTGAACCAAAAAACGCGTCTGAGGTGCGCCAGACACAACATTTTTGAAGATTTTAGTGAATTTTTTGCGTTTTCGGCCGGTTTTTTGATTTTTGAGCTGTTTTCAGTTCAAAAATCTGATCTTTCAATGAAAGTACGCTCAAAATGCGTCCAAGGCGCGCCAGACTTTCATTTTTATGGAAAACTGGACATCTGGACAGAAAGAAATCCTAAAAACACGCCAACGACGCGCCAGATGCCAAAAATCGGACATATGGACACACAGACAGACTGTCACTTCAAAACGCGTCAGGGGCACCCCAGACATTTGGAAATGGACATCCGGACACACAAATGGACAGACAGACAGACAGAAATTGGGTAAATAGAGGGAAATGGATGAAAAAACCATTAATTTTCAAGATTTTTGAATAAAAATTGCACATTTTATTAATAATTTGGCAAATAGAGATCCTGAATAATAATGATAAAAATGGAGAAACGCGTCAAAGGCGCGCCAGCTTGAAGGAGAAATGGGAACAAATATACAGGAAATTAGGGGGCGGAGCCTGGGTAAAAAGGGGCGGAGCCTAAAGGAATCAATACAGGGCAATTAAAACAAGGCAATTAAACTTAATTAAAGAGGTAATTAAGATTTTTGAGATAAAAATAAGAAAAAATCGGGAAAATTGGGGATTTTATAACAGAAAAATTGCACAATGTTGGGAAATTTGGGGAAATTCTAAAAATTCGGTTTTTTGAAGTTTTCAGATGGAAAAAATGAGAATTTCAGAGGTTTTTGAGTCTGAAAATGGCAATTTTTGATTGAAAATTTCGGTTTTTTGAATGAAAAATGGCAGAAAATGAGATTTCCGATAGTTTCATCAGTGAAAAAGGTGATTCTTAGACATTTTCAGTCATTCCTGGCTATTTTTAAGCAAAAAATGAAAAAAAATGAAAAAAAAATTTTGAGGTATAATTTCAGACAAAAAATTTTCAGCATAAAATTAAGCTCGAAAACATTTTTTACTGGGAAAAACTACTATAATCAGCCCTAATGACTCAATTTCAGCAAAATTTCAAAAAAAAAGGAAAATTTTTTTTGAGGTATAATTTCAGCCAAAAAAAATTTTCAGTCAAAAATTTTTTTCAATTTTTTTGCTTTTCAAAACCTGATTTTTTGTCAATTTAGGCAAAATACGTCAACTTTTCAAACATTTTTCAAAATTTTCAAAAAATTGAAGTTAGGTATAATTTCAGACAAAAAAAATTTCAGCCAAAAATGTTGTTTTTTTTCAATTTTTTTCCTTAAAACCCTGATTTCCAGTCAATTTCTGCAAAATACGCCAATTTTCCAAACATTTTTCAAAAAATTCAAGTTAGGTATAATTTCAGACAAAAAAATTTTCAGCCAAAAAATTTTTTTCTTCAATTTTTTTCCTTTTTTGTATCAATGACGTCTTCTCTTCGGGGGCGTCTTCTTATTAACCGTCGGCGGTCCCTCCATTCCATCCAACTGTTGTCTGACCAAAGTGACGTCATCTGGACTTCTGAATCCTCCCATCGAATCCTCTTGACTCATATAATTCGGTTTTCGGCGTTTCTGCGCCTTCTGATTCTCCAGATGACGTCCAGTAGGATTCTGAAGACTTGACGACGACGTCGACGGTGAATTCTGATGGTAGGACGACGATGAGTAGTGAGGAGCTGAAGACGTCGACGGCATCGAGTCGTCGGGTATCATCACGTGACCCGTTGAGCCGTCTTCCAGATTCAATACGTATTGCTGAAAAAATGAGAAAAAATTTAGAAAAAATCGCTGAAATTCCAGAAAAATCGGTCAAAAACGACCAAAATTCGGATGAAATCGGTGGAACTTTCAAAATTTTCAAGTGCCTGGCGTGTCGGTGGCGCGTTTTTTTGTCAAAGCGTCTGTCGGTGTGTCTGTATTTCCAGATTTCCAGATATAGAAGGCTGGCGCGACTTTGCCGCGTTTTAAAAGAAAATTTGAGCATAGCTTCCGCCTACGCGTGACTAAACGCGCTCTATTGATAATCTAGTGAAAGTTATGTTATTTTCTGTATGAAAATATAGAAAATAACACAATGATCACATGGATTGTCAGTAGAGCGCATTTGCCACAGAAAATCAGAAATTTGGAAAAAAAAATCGCTAAAATTTCAGAAAAATCGGTCAAAAACGACCAAATTTCCGGTGAAATCGATGTGTCTGTCTGTCCAGATGTACGGATGTCTGTCCAGATGTCTGTCTGTCTGTCCGGATGTCCAGAATCTCCAAAAAGTCGATAAAAATGACCAAAATCTCTTGAAAATCATCAGAATTCGGGACCTTTTGTGTTTCTGGCGCGCCTTTGGCGCTTTTTTCCATATTCGATGTGTCTGTCTGTGTTTCCAAATGTCCAATTGTCCAGATTCGAGAAAAACTGGTGAATAAGATGTCTGGTGCGCCTTTGACGCGTTTCAGAACTTCAAAGAGTCTATCTGTGTGACCGGATGTCCAGATTTGTGAAAAACTTGCTGCCTGGCGCACCTTTGACGCATCTTTAGAAGAAATTTCCGATTTTACTGTCTGAATGTCTGTCTGTCCGTCCAGATGTCCAGAATTCGAGAAAAATCAGTAAAAATGACTAAAACCGATCAAAATTCGATGGAATTTGAGGTTTGTATATCTGTCTGTGTGTCCGGATGTCCGGATGTCTGTAAAAACTTACACTGGCTCCAGTGACATTCTCCAAATGAAGTGGTGTATTCTGGATGATCAGTGGGTACAGTTCCATCCCGTTTGGTGCTGAAAAACATGATTTTCAGAAGTTTTATGAATAAAAAATGAAAATTTGGGCATAGGTTCCCCGTAAAAGTGACTAAATGCGCTCTATTGATAATTGGGCGCCGGAAAATGCTATTTTGAGGGATTCACACTCGAAAAATAGCATTTTAACGATACCTGGATTATCAATATAGCACATTTGTCAGAGTTCAGGTGGTTTAATTCAAAAAATGCGGAATTTCAAATGATTTTCAGAAGTTTATCGATGATTCTGAGCTGAAAATCATGATTCTGGTATCATTCTGACCGGAAATGGAGGGTTTTTTGGTTATTTCATCTCAAAAATCTATATTTCAAGGTAAAACACAATATATTTGAATATTTTCAGCCCGATCTGAAAAAAACTAGATTTTGGGTTATATTTAGGCCGACAACCTTGTTTTTGGGCTGAAATGCTCATATTTTCTCCGATTTTACACCGAAAAAGACAGTTTCTACTGATAAAATCGAGTTTTTGTCACTTTTTCGCTAAAATCCAAAAACTTGGTCATAGGTTTCCCGGGAAAGTGACCAAATGTGCTCTATTGATAGTTGGATGTCGGAAAATGCGATTTTGAGGGATTTACACTCGAAAAATCGCATTTTAACGACATCTGGATTACCAGTAGAGCGCATTTGTCAGATTTCAGGTGGCTTCATTTCAAAAAATCCGAAATTTCAGATCATTTTCAGCATAAAAACCTCTCAAATTGCTCATTTTTTAAATATAATTTATGAAAACGCGCTGAAGGCGCGCCAGGTCAGATTCTGTCAAATTCCGTTGATTTCGGACAAAAATGAAACCAAACGCGTGACAGGCGCGCCAGATCTTCAGAAAGCGTTTGTCAAATGTCTGGCGCGCCTAAGACGCGTTTTCTTTGATATTGAATTCAAAATGGATCAAAAACACGCTAGACAACAGTTTTGAGTCAACTGGGGCGCCTGGAACGCGTTTTACTCAAGATTTTTTATTTCTAGGTAACTTTCATTCAGAAATCGTTCAAAACGCGTCCAGGACGCCCCAGCCACTAGTTTTGAGCCGTATTTGAGCTGTCAGGGGCGCCTAAGACGCGTTTTGAGCGTTTTTATCCGTTTTTGGGGTCAAAATTCACGATTTTGACCTCGTTCTGTTAGTTTTCGTCTGGAAAAACGCGCTCAAGGCACGCCAGATTCATAGTTTTTTATGAATTCAGGCTGATTTTCATGGTTTTTCGCCTAAAAAACGCGCCGAAGACACGCCAGACCTGATTTTAGCTTATTTTAATCAATTTTAGGTCAAAATTATCCGAATTTTACAGTTTTTGGCTCATTTTTCACCGCTTTTCATGATTTTCAGCCCGAAACTCACTCTCTTTCGCCGCGTAGTGCTGTTTCGACTTGGGATCAATGTATATCTGCATTTGTTGCTGTTGTTCCAACGCGATCGCTCCCATTTGATTATCATCGCCATCTCCGTCGTCTCCACCGACAATTTCCTCGATATCCTCTTCCATTCCATCGATTATTTGATTATGATTATGATTATGGTGATGATGGGATAAATGATGCCCATTGTAATCATGCATTGATACTTCATCGAGTTGCACCTGGAAATTTGGGAAAAATTGGATCAAAATACCAAAAAATTGACTCAAAATGACCAAATTTTCAACAAAAAACGCGTATCAGGCACGCCAGCCCGCTAGAAATTCGATATTTGAGGTTAGCAACGCGCCGGAGGTACGCCAGCCTTGAATTTTTTGGGAGGACGCGTCGAAGGCGCCCCAGTTTTCTTTGAATTTGGAAATCTGGTAAAAACGCACCTGAGGTACGCCAGCTTTCCATTTTTTGAGTGGACGCGTCTAAGGCGCCCCAGTCAACTTTATTATCAGATTCTGGTGAAAAATGCGGCACAGGTGCGCCAGACTCCAATTTTCAGCGATTTTTGGTCGCTTTCAACCTAAAAACGCGCTTGAGGTGCCCCAGCCAAGCCAGATTTTAATCAAAAACGCGGAACAGGTGCGCCAGACCGTAATTTCATAGAATTCTAGAAGTTTTCAGTCGTTTTTCGTCATTTTTTATCTCAAAAACGCGTCAAAGGTGCGCCAGATTCTAATTTTTGAGCGTTTTTAGACGATTTCAACCTCGCCTCTTTGAATTTGAAAAAAAATGGTCAAACCCGCGTCTGAGGTGCGCCAGATACCGATTTTCAGGCATTTTTCATCTCAAAAACCTCATTTTTGAGCAATTTTAGCAAATTTTTCGTGATTTTTCCCGAATTTTCTCAATTTTTTTTTCATTTTTTCTCCCTACCTCCTCATAAATATTCCCATCCTCATCCTGTGTCAAGTGTCGTCTGACTCCGCCTCCTCCTCCTTCTTCCTCATCGTCTTCCACCAACTGATCGACTCCGCCCCTTCCCGTCAAGATTACTGTAGTTCCAGGCGGTGGGATTCTAGCGGAATTGGAGGGGGCGGAGCTTCCGTTATGAAGATTCCAATCGTCTACGTATCCGCCGTGCCCTCCTTTTGATATATCTTCGGTACCTGAAAAAAAAAATTTCAAAAAAAAGTTAGGCATAGTCTGAAAATTTCAGCCAATTCTATACGTATATGTGTGAAAGTGCGAGTGTGTGATCATGCAAACGCGTCTGAGGCGCCCCAGCTGCTCAAAATCCGTTTAAAATGAGCCCAAGGCGCGTCAGCGAACTTCAAAATAGTGTCTGGCGCACCTTGGACCCGTTTTCCTTGAACGAACGCGTCTCAGGCGCCCCAGCCACAGTATCTGAGCTAGCTGGCGTGCCATTGACGCGTTTTAGAGCCCTGAAACATGCAAGAATCGAAAACGCGCCAACGGCACGCCAGCCGTTCTTTTCCTGCGCTGTCTGGCGTGCCTTGGACGCGTTTTTTAGTACAATTTTGCTGAAAACGCGGCGACGGCACGCCAGAATTATCGTGTTAGGCCTTTTTTCTCGGTTTTGAGCTGGAAATCTATTATTTTTTTGTGTTTTTCATAGAGAAATCATGCAAAAACTGTTAAAAACGCGTCATAGGCACGCCAGTCGGCTGTTTCGAGTCATCTGGCGCGCCTGAGACGCGTTTTGGACCAAATTTATGGATTTTTGGGTCAAATTCAGCCGATTTTTCCAATTTTAAAGTCATTTTCATGCAAAAATCATGCAAAAACCACACAAACGCGTCTCAGACGCGCCAGATCTTCAAAACCCCGTTTTCAAGTGGCTGGCGCGCCTGAGACGCGTTGTGGGCCAAATTGATCGGTTTTTGGGTCAAATTCAACCAATTTTTTCAATTTTTGGGTTATTTTCATGCAAAAATCAAGCTGGAGCGCCTGAGACGCGTTTTCATTGGAATGTAACAGAAAATGGATTGAAAACGCGCCTCAGACGCCCCAGCCGACAGTTTTGAGTCATCTAGGGTGCCTGAGACGCTTTATGAAGCAAATTCATCGGTTTTTAGGTCAAATTCACTCGATTTTTCCAATTTTTGGGTTATTTTCATGCTAAATCATGCAAAAACTGTTCAAAACACGCCTATGGTGCGCCAGATCTTTAAAAACCCGTTTTCACGTGGCTGGCGCGCCTGAGACGCGTTTTCATTAACAATTGTCGCCCAGACAACAGTTTTGAGTCATCTGGGGCGCCTGAGACGCGTTTTACGCAACTTTCATAAAAAACTGCTAAAAACGCGTCGAAGGCGCGCCAGACACTGGGTTCAAGTCTACTGGCGTGCCTGAGACGCGTTGTGGACCAAATTTATAGGTTTTCGGGTCAAATTCAACCAATTTTTTCAATTTTTGGGTTATTTTCATGCAAAAATCAAGCTGGAGCGCCTGAGACGCGTTTTCATTGCAATGTAATAGGAAATGGATTGAAAACGCGCCTCAGACGCCCCAGCCGAAAGTTTTGAGTCAACTGGTGCGCCTGAGCCGCGTTTTGGACCAAATTTATGGGTTTTTGGGTCAAATTCAGTCGATTTTTTCCATTTTTTAGTTATTTTCATGCAAAATCATGCAAAAACTGTTCAAAACACGCCTATGGTGCGCCAGATCTTCAAAAACCCGTTTTCAAATGTCTGGCGCGCCTGAGACGCGTTTTCATTAACAATTGTCGCCAAGACAACAGTTTTGGGTCATCTGGGGCGCCTGAGACGCGTTATGAAGCAAATTCATCGGTTTTTAGGTCAAATTCACTCGATTTTTCCAACTTTTGGGTTATTTTCATGCAAAATCATGCAAAAACTGCTCAAAACGCGCCTACGGTGCGCCAGATCTTCAAAAACCCGTTTTCACGTTGCTGGCGCGCCTGAGACGCGTTTTACGCAATTGTCATACAAAAACTGCTCAAAACGCGTCGAAGACGCGCCAGACACTGGCTTCAAGTCTACTGGCGTGCCTGAGACGCGTTGTGGGCCAAATTGATCGGTTTTTGGGTCAAATTCAGCCGATTTTTTCAATTTTCAGGTTACTTTCATATAAAAATCAAACAGAAATCACTGAAAACGCGTCGAAGGCACGCCAGTTCTTCAAAAAACGTGATTCAAGTGTCTGGCGTGCCTGAGACGCGTTTTGGACCAAATTTTTCGGTTTTTGGGTCAAATTCAGCCGATTTCTCCAATTTTTAAGTCATTTTCATGCAAAAATCATGCAAAAACTGTTCAAAACGCGCCTATGGTGCGCCAGATCTTCAAAACCCCGTTCTCAAGTGGCTGGCGCGCCTGAGACGCGTTTTCATTGGTATTGACGCCCAGACAACAGTTTTGAGTCATCTGGGGCGCCTGAGACGCGTTTTACGCAATTCTCATGCAAAAACTGCTCAAAACACGTCAACGGCACCCCAGACACTGGCTTCAAGTCTACTGGCGTGCCTGCGACGCGTTGTGGACCAAATTTTTCGGTTTTTGGGTCAAATTCAGCCGATTTTTTCAATTTCCCGGTTATTTTCATGCAAAAATCATGCAAAAACGTGCTGAAAATGAGACCTTGATAACTGTGTTGTTCGTGTTGTATATAATCGTTATTGCTCATTGTCATATGTATCATATTTTTAGCCCTCGGATCCTCCATTTCCGTACATTTTGTGGCGCCCGTTTCGGTCTCATAGAAGAGGGGTTGAACGGGCGGATCCCTAGCGAATTGTGGTG
This sequence comes from Caenorhabditis latens, assembly GCA_002259235.3. Lineage (NCBI taxonomy): Eukaryota > Metazoa > Nematoda > Chromadorea > Rhabditida > Rhabditidae > Caenorhabditis > Caenorhabditis latens. Next base: position 16,904,746 of record CM056093.1, on the reverse strand, counting down.
GACGGACGTAGTTTGGATGGGTGATGTGAGGGGGTCCCGACATTTTCTTGGCTTGTCGATACTTTTGGAGAAAGATTCGCATCGGTTCGGAGTAGTTGTCGAAACCGCACGCTTCCATTGCGGTCAGCAATTCGTCTGGAATCGGAAAAAAAATTCAAATTTTTTTTTTTTTTGAAAAACTTCAGATTTTCAGGGTCAAATTCGGATTCCCCATGCCTTATTACCTCTATCCACCAATTTTCAGCTCGTTTTCTTTAAATGTCGTAAAATTCGGTGCACTGTACGCAAACACGGAGTAGATCACAGTGTTTGCGTACAATACACCGAATTTGACGACATTTTGAGATATCGAGCTGAAAATTGGTGCATAGGGGTAATCGGACACGGAGAATCTGAATTTGATGTCGAAAACCAAAAAATACACAATTTTAGACCAAAAACATAATTTTTCCTGTCGTTTTTGATCAAAATTTGGGTTTTCGACATCAGAATTGGATTGCCCATGCCTCATTACCCCTATCCAACAATTTTCAGCTCGATATCTCAAAAAGTCGTAAAATCTGGTGCATTGTACGCAAACACTGTGATCTACTCGGTGTTTGCGTACAATACACCAAATTTTACGACATTTTGAGATATCGAGCTGAAAATTGGTGGGTAGGGGTAATCGGACACGGCGAATCCGAATCTGATGCTAAAAATCCCGAAAAATCGATATTTCCCCCTCAATTACCTGCTCCGATCGTCTTTTTCCTCGTCTGATTGCATATTTCGGCGGCTTCTGACGCGATGAAACTGATGAATTCGGATACACACTCTTGGACACATTCCTTCGCGTCTTTCGCCAATTTTGCCGATGGATCCATCATTCCTTTCATTAATCGGACTACATTCGCTGAAAAATTCGAAAATTGTTGATTTTCAGGAAAAAATTGATAAAAAACGCGTCAACGGAGCCCCAGATCGTCAAAATTTGAAAAAATCGCGTCAGAGGCACGCCAGCTATTTGATTTTTTGAAAATCCAATGAGAAATGCGTCGGAGGCATGCCAGCCAAGAAGTTTTTGGAAAATCCGATGAGAAACGCGTCAGAGGCGCCCCAGCCACATAATTTTTGGAAAATCCCATTAGAGACGCGTCAGAGACACGCCAGCCATTTGATTTTTCAAAATCTGATGAAAAACGCGTCAAAGGTGCACCAGATATTTAGGTTTTGCGAAAATTGATGGGAAACGCGTCAGAGGCACGCCAGCCATTTGATTTTTGGAAAACCCGATGAGAAACGCGTCAGAGGCACGCCAGCCATATGATTTTTAGAAAATCCAATGAGAAAAGCGTCAGAGGCACGCCAGCCAAACACTTTTTGAAAACTACGATGAGAAACGCGCCACAGGCACGCCAGCTTTATAATTTTTGGAAAATCCGATGAGAAACGCGCCAGAAGCCCGCCAGCCATTAAATGTTTAGAAAATCTGATCAAGAACGCGTCAGAGGTGCACCAGCCACATAATTTTTTAAAAATCCGATGAGAAAAGCGTCGGAGGCGCGCCAGCCACATAATTTTCTGAAAATCCAATGAGAAAAGCGTCGGAGGCGCGCCAGCCACATAATTTTTTGAAAATCCAATGAGAAAAGCGTCGGAGGCACGCCAGCCACATAATTTTTTGAAAATCCGATGAGAAAAGCGTCAGAGGCACGCCAGCCATACGATTTTTTGGAAAATCGGATGAGAAAGGCGTCTCAGGCACGCCAGCCATATGATTTTTGGAAAACGCGTCAGAGGCACGCCTGACAGCTAATATCTCGGAATTTGAACGAAAAAACGCGTCTAAGGTGCGCCAGACTCCGATTTTTGCTGATTTTAGGTCATTTTAGACGGTTTTTTCGCATTTTTCAGCTGTTTTTGGTGATTTTTCAGTGATTTTCATAGATTTTCAGCCCAAAAACACCCACCGATCGGTAGATATCGTTCCTGATCCAATAGAACTGTCACCGCGGGTTTCACCGGTTGCTGAGGGGGCGGAGCCTGACTGGTCGACGGTTGGGACGTTAATTGGTGGGTAATTATCTCCTGATTATTGCAATTATCGATTGATTCCGAGATTTTTCTATTTTCTCGATTCTCCGACATCGTCGTCACGTCTTCTGAATCCCTTCTGAGAGATTCTGAATTATTTGGAATCTGTGATCCGTGGGGTACTGTAGATGATGTCATTGGGGGTACTGTAGATGGGCGTGGTGGAAGGGGAAACGTGACGGCCATCGACGGCGGCGATTCTGATGGCATTTTTTGGGCTGAAAATCGGGAAAATTGGGAAATTTTCAAGAAAAAAGCGTCAAAGGTGCGCCAGGCGATACAAAAACGAGTGTTGGGGGATCGAAACGCGTCAACGACACCCCAGTTTTACTCAAAAATTGAATATTTCGGTGGAAATCGCGTCAACGACACGCCAGACAGTGGGAAAAATGCATTTTTTGAACGTAAAAGCGTCAAACGCGCCCCAGACGCGTAAAAATCGGGAAAATTGAGGAAAAACGCGTCAAAGGCACGACAGACAGTACAACAAGTTGAAAATTCAGAATGGAACGCGTCAAAGGTGCGCCAGACAGTACCAAAACCGAGGAGGTTTTGGAATCAAAACGCGTCAAAGGCACTCCAGATTTACTAAAAATGGAAAATTTTGATGGAAATCGCGTCAAACGCGCCCCAGTCGCCTAAAAATGGGGAAATCTATCTGGAATCGCGGCAAAGGTGCGCCAGACGATGGTTTTGGGATCAAAACGCGTCAACGACACGCCAGACATCGTTTTCTGCTCCTTTATCTATCAAAAATAGGGTTTTCGCTCGGAAAAACGCGTCCCAGGTGCCCCAGAGGCATTTTTGGAGTCAAAAATCAGGTTTTCCAGCAGAGATGGTCTCAAAAAATGGAGTTTTTAGCACTTTTTTCAGGGAAAACGGTGGAATGCATGCAGTGGACTGTGAGGAAGGGGCGGAGGGGAAAATCGATAGAATCGTGTCGTCTTGTGTTCTCTCTCTCTCTCTTTTTCTGTCGAGAGGAAGAGAAGGGGAACACTAATTAGCGCTGATTAGCTAATTATAATAGGGAAATTTCCATTTTTCAGTGGAAAATGGTCTGAAATCCAAATTTTTAAAGTCAAATTCAGGATTTTGAGACAAAATCGATTTTCGCGTCTACGGCACGCCAGACTGGTCGAAAATCGAAATTTCCAGATGAAAAATGACATTTTCAGAGTCAAAAATCAGATTTTCAGACCGAAATCGGCACAAAAAGTGCGATTTTTCAGATGAAAAACGACAAAAATATCGATTTTCAGCACAAAAATGGGGAAAAGTGGGGACGAGAGACAATTCATGCAAAAATTTGATTAATTAATTATCTAAATATGGTTATGGTAGAGGGGAACCCCTAATTAGTGGAAAAATATAAAATTTCGGGTACTTTTCGAGTAGAATTAACACGATTTATGGAGGATTTTCAGAAGAACTAGAAGAGAGCACTAAAATATAGGGAAAAAACTATTCGGAGAACAATAAAAACAGAGAAAACGCTATAAGAGAAGAGGAAAGGAAACCGATGGATGATCAGATGAAAATGATGGAAAATTGGAGGAATTTTGGTTGGAAATTGAGCGATTTTTGGCTGAAATTTAGCTGAAAATGAACTAAAATGATATTTTTGGTCTGAAAATCGGGAAATCGAACAAAAACGAGTCGAAGGCGTGCCAGACGGTACTAAAACTGATGCTGTGGGATCAAAACGCGTCAAAGGCACCCCAGTCTCTACGGAAACTTGTTTTTCGAGTCAAAACCATACAAATTTGGCTGAAAATGACTCAAAAAATGCAAATTTCAGTCAAAGCTACCATTTTTAGCACTTCAAAAGTGAAAAATTGACTGAAAATGGGATATTTTCAGCGAATTTCAGTCAAGAATCACTTTACAAATGCAATTTTTCGCGTCAAAATTGCCAAAAATTCCCTATTTTCAGCCAAAAACAACAATTTTTGTATGAAAATGATCGAAAAATTAGGAGAAATGGGCGATTTCAGCCGAATAACTTCGAAACTACTCAAAAAGCTATCAAAAATGCGATTTTTCGGGTCAAAAATCACCAATATCCAACTAAAAAACACCCAAAAAAACAGAAAACAGAGTGATTATTAATTAAGCAGTCTTTGCTTGTTGAATGGCGGCCGATGGTCCGAGAAGCATTTGACGTTGTTGGGCGACTTGAGTCTTCTCCAAATCGCTTCTCTCTTTCTCGATGATATACGGTAGGAAGGCGATGAGTGAAGTCGTCGAAACGATCCAAACTGTGCTTTTTGTCAGTGAGAACTGCAAATTTTCAATAGAATTTAGAGCTTAGAACAGAATTTTTGGCTCAAAATTGAATTTTGAGACATTTTTCAGAGCCAAAATCGCGTCAAAGTCACGCCAGATAGTGGAAATCGTGAAGTTTTGAAAGGACCCATGAATAATCGCGTCAAAGGCACCCCTGACACCTAAAAATTGATAAATTTGTAACTTATCGCGTCAAAGGTGCGCCAGATACCCAAATTACGACTGTCTCACTGAAAATTCTATATTTTTTAACGAAAAACCGCATTTTTGAGTGAAATTCTACTCAAAAACCTGATTTTTTTTTCTCGAACAATGCCATTTTCCCTTGTCTGGCGCACCTGTGACGCGTTTTTCGAAGTGAAAATCGTATTTCTTGCCGAAAAAAAAAGAAGCAAAAACCGATAATTTCGAATTTTGTTTGCTTAAAAATTGAATTTTGAGAAAAAAATTGAAAAATGGGAAAATTCGGTTGTAATCGCGTCAAAGGTGAGCCAGACAGTGACAAAACAATGATTTTGGGATCAAAACGCGTCAAATGAACCCCAGATGTACTAAAATCGGAAAAAATCAGAGGAAATCGCGTCGAAGGTGCACCAGACAGTCAAAATCATTCAAATTGCGACCAAAATCGCGTTTAAGTCACGCCAGATAGTGGAAAGTGTAAAATTCTGGAAGAAAAGCGTCCGAAGTGCGCCAGTTACCAAATTTTTTGGCTTAAAAGATGGTTTAAAATTTAATTTTTGCGCTGAATATGTCCTGGAATCCAAATTTTTGAGTCGTAAAATCGATTAAACTCTTTTTCAGCCCCAATTTTCCGCGATTTCAGTCATTTTTGGCTCGAAATTTCCCAATTTTCGGTTACTAACCAATCCCTTGACACCCCACGACGACCAGGAGACAGTGGAATGAACGAGTGAACGAAGTGAATCTGGGAACATCTCGCCGAGTCCTTCGATTCTCTCAACGATTGTCTCGTGGAGATCCGAGTCTGGAATCTCATCCCATTCGTCACGATTGAGGGCCATTGCTGATGATTTCAGTGATTGAGGAGATAGTCTCTGAAAATATACTGATTAGAGGGAGAAAAAGTGAATTTTTGAAGGTTTTTGAGGCGAAAATACAGAGATTTCGGAGAAACATGAACCGAACAGTCAATTTTAAGCGCAAAAATCGGAAATTTTACAGTTTTTGACGATTTTCGAGTCGAAAATATTGATTGGTTAGAGGAGATTAGGGGGAAACATAACTGGGACCGCGTCAAAGGCGCGCCAGACTTTGGATTCTGTTCGAAACTATTGATTTCTGCTCATTTTTCTTCAAAAATGAAGGATTTTCGCTTTGAAAAACGCGTCTCAGGTGCGCCAGACATTGAAATGTGAATTTTTGAAGGTTTTTGAGGGGATAATCAAGATTTTGGGTAAAATTTGATATTTTTGAGAATAAAATTAATCAAAAGGTCAATATTAAGCTCAAAAATCAGAAATTTGATGATTTTTTACAATTTCCAAGTCGAAAATATTGATTTTGAGAAAAAGAAATCGTCCAAAATGTGATTTTTGCTCAAAAATAGATTTCCTGACTCTAAAATTTGAAAACTGGGGAATTTTTAACCAAATAAAACGAAAATGGAGTGTTTTTCCAATTTTTGGTGATTTTTCAGAGTCAAAGTGCCATTTTCAGCTTGAAAATCACATTTACACGACTATTTCCAGCCGAAATCTGCATTTTCCTGACAAAAACTTGAAAAAATAACAAAAATAACAATTTCTGGCTCAAAAACCAGTGAAACTCATAAAGAAAATGCACAAAAATCATCAAAAACAACTTAAATTTTTCAAAAAACGATTCAAAAAACTGTAAAAATCAACAATGAAGGCGGGATTAAGGAGAAATTGAATAAAAATTAGGAATTTGGGGGAAAAAATAATGAAAAATCAACGAAAAACAGTGTAAAACAACAAGATAATTCAATAAAAAGCAAAAAATGAGTTATCTGAAAGTGGGCGTGGCCTATTGTACTTTCGCCAACATCTTCTTTCGTCGATTTTTGACAGATTTCGCTCCGGTTCTAGCCGCCGCACGTTTTGGAACTTTCGATTTGAATTGAGTCGGCTTCTTGGCACGTTTCACGTTTCCAACCTGAAATTTCGCATGGATTTTTGAAAAAAAACGCGTCGCAGGTGCGCCAGACGAACGAATGGGACACTTTTCTAGCGGAAATAGAAAAAAAGCCATTCCGGCGATCACAAAATTCAAAACTTTGATCTCAAATGCGCCTGAGGCTCGCCAGACGGAAAATTGTGATTTTTGAACAATTTTCAGGTGAAAACTCCAATTTTTGTCTAAAACACGTCCAGAGGCACGCCAGCCGCTACAAAAATCGCAAAATCTCCATTTTTTTGACTCAAAAATCACGATACCAGACACTCAACCTTCCTTACCGTATTGAATCCATCGTCTTCCTTGACGGCGGCTTGTTTTGCGGCAGCCTTCTTCTGATTACGACGTTTCTTGTTGGCACGTGCTCCCGAACCAATGTTTTTCACTGAAAATTGGGGAAATTATTGAAATTTTTCACTGAAAAAGAACTGAAAAGTCTTTGATTTTGAGAAAATTGAGAAGAAACGCGTCAAAGACACCCCAGTTCATAGAAAACTGGAGAGCGCGTCTCAGGTGCGCCAGACTTCTAACTTTGAGTTTCGGAGAGCCTTTGGATCGATTTTTCAGTTTTGCCAACGCGTCAAAAGCGCGCCAGTTCACAAGTTTTTTTCTTGTCGCTTTCAGGTACGTCAGATGATTATCGCCGCGGAAAATAGATGAAAAACGCGCCAGAAGTGCGCCAGACTATAACTTTAGCCCATTCTAGACGGTTCAAGCTAGTTTTAGACCGATTTTTCGATTAAAATAAGCTGGAATCGCGCCGAAGGTGCCGTAGTGTCCGATTCCATCCGAATTGGTTTTAGACGGACTTTTCTCCCGTTTGATCTGAAAACGCGTCTTAGAAACGCCAGCCCGTCACCGATTGAGATTTGCGACGGAAAAAATCTCCATGAGTCATCAAGCCATTCTCACGACATGCCGGTCTATTAGAGTAATTAAGGATGTCTAATCTCAGTTTCCTATCTCTTCTTCAGAATCCCCTAATCTCTTCTACACATTCACTCCTTTCTAATCTCCCATTTTGGTGCAAAGCCGCTTGCTCTCACTAATAAGACGTCTGCTCAACGTCTTATTAGAGGCTGTGACATTCAGATCGTGAGAATGTGCGCACAGGACGCATAATTCCGATGTGATAGCAGAGATAGCATGCAGATTAGAGAGAGACGTTCTAATCTCTGCGTTCCGGACGCATTTGAGCGCGAGCGGAACTTCTTCAACCAAGCCAAAGGTGTGATGTAGAGAACTAGCATATGGAGAGATTCCTCCCACATTCATGTGATGTGAAGACGAAGGAAATATCACAGAGACTAGAAGTCTCTAAATCTCTAATTCCAGAGAAATAGCATATGAGCTACGGAGATTTCAGACAAATCCTCTCTTCCATGTGATATGGAGATGAGAGAAGTCTCATAATCTCTGCGTTCTCGAACGCATTAGAGCATGAAGCCGTGATAGAGAGATTCCAGAGAAATAGCATATGAGCTATAGAGATTTCAGACAAGTCGTCGTCTCCGCCCCTCTACCAGATTCCCACCGACTTCATTCCGATTTCAAGAACGACTACTGAATGACGTTCGACAAATGGTATTCGTATTTTATATGAATTCTAATTATTGCTGATTTGGTGATTGGTGGTGCCATCAATCAAACCAAAACCATGAGCCGTCAACTCGCCATGGAGGAGGTGAGTCCAATGGCGTCGTGGGGATTCAGAATCTTTCACAGCGTCATTATGATTCTAAATTCTGATAACGATGTTTTTCAGAAAGATTGAGAAATCAATTCGTCTTCCTGGCACTCAACCTGGCCTGGAGGAGAAGAGGTTAGTTCAAGGTGTCGTGAGGATTCAGAATCACTCAATGAATCTGGCTTCTAATAATGCTGCTATTTCAGAAAGATTGAGTAGGCAACTCATCTTCCTAGCACTCAACATTGCCTGGAGGAGAAGAGGTCAGTTCTATGACAAGTAGACGTCATGGGGATTCAGAATCTCTCACGTCTCAAGTTATCTCACTTCTGATAACGCCGTTATTCCAGGAAAATGGAGGTCAACTCAATGCTACCGGGCCGACGAATTCCAGGAGGATAGAAGGTTAGTTGGGATTCAGAATCTTAAGGTCTTCTAAATGAATCATAATTTCAGATGAAAGCACACCCGAAGGATCAGTGGAGGAGAAAAGGTTAGTTGACGCCGTAAAGATTCAGAATCTTCACGTGACAGAATTCCGACAAAATTCAACATTTCAGAGGTGATGATGATGATGGAGACGGAGACGGAGACAGTGCTACCGTGCAGACGAATTCCAGGTGGATAGAAGGTTAGTTGGGATTCAGAATCTTTTAGGTCTTCTAAATGAATCATAATTTCAGATGAAAGCTCATCCAAAAGATCTGTAGGAGAGAAGGTTAGTTGACATCGGGAGGATTCAGAATCTCTCACGTCTTCAAGCTGAATCTGACTTCTGATAATGCTGTTTTTTTTTCAGAAGGATGGATCCTTGCAATCGATGGAACCGATTCCGGGAGGTGCAGAGCGAGAAGAGGTTAGTTCAATGGCGTCGTGGAGATTCAGAATCTTCTACGTCTTCAGATGCCAGACTTCTGATAAATATATTCAATATTTCAGATCGAAAACTATCAAACTCTTCCGAACGGATGAGTTGAGGAGGATGAAAAGTGAGTTGATAGGGATTCTGAATCAAAATTCCAGATATTGAATTTTATGTTTTTTTCAGAAATTTCGACTGTCGTGCTACCACGTCAACGACATTGGAAGTTTTGTTGAAAAATTTTTTGTTGTTAACTTATTGTTTTTTATTTTTGTTGAAAAAATCATTTTTTTAAAAGAAATTTCGCAAATATTAGTCTTCAAGGATCATTTTCAGAATTTCCGAGTATACAGATGGGAATTCGCTGACTAGAAATCTAATAAATATGACCGCGTCAAAGGCACGCCAGACACCCTTAAAAATCGCCAAAAAACATACAAAAACGAGTTGAAAGCACCCCAGACATCGGATTCCGCTCCTTTTTTGGTCAAAAATTGGATTCTTGCTTCGGAAAACGCGTGCCGGGTGCGCCAGACTAGCGAAAATGGCATTTTTCGATTAAAAATTCGGTTTTCGATCAGAAATTGAGTCAAAAGATGCGGGTTTTCAATAAAAATATCGATTTTCAGCTCTTTTTTCGGGGAAAATGATGGAATCCATGACGAGAGCAAATTAGGGCCGATTATATCATATAGAATTGGGAATTTCAGACAAAAAAGGGACGACAATTGAGTTTTCCATAAGGGATCCGCTTGGAAACAGGAGAAAATCTCATTTTTTCGAAAATTTCAGACTGAAAACCCACGATTTGAGGTCTATTTCTGGATTTTCTGAATTTCAGACCCCGATTTTCACCTATTTTTCAGTCCTCAATGGCATAGCTGAAATCGCGTCAAAGATACGCCAGCCACACTCGAAAAGTGTCAAAAACACACAAAAACGCGTCTCAGGTGCGACAGACATTGGATTCTATTCAAACTGCTCGGTTTCTGCTCTGTTTTCTGCCACAAATGAGGTTTTCGATGTTTCAGACCCCGATTTTCAGCTATTTCTCTATTTTTCAGTGAAGGGGGACTCACTTGGCGCAGTCTCCACATCCTCATCATCATCCGACACGTTTCCAGCCTTCTTCTGCTTCTTCGTCAACTTCTTTGGAGCAGCTCCATTGACGACTTCTTCCTCACCAGAATCAGAATTCTCCTCATCTGAATCCTCTGCTTCCTCCTCCGCAGCCTTCTCCTTCTTCTTCTGTGATTTCTGTTGCGCCTTCTCCTTCTCCTTCTCCATCACCGCCTGTGTCGACATCTTCGCATTCGACAACTTCTTAATCTTCGCCACATAGAATCCGTCGATATTGTGAACGTGTGGATAGTATCTCTTCGTCATTGAAAGCGACGGATGGAAACGATAATCACGGAATCGAGTGTAGCCGTCGACACCGATCGAGAGACCTGTCGGGACGAGTTCACAGTGACGACGTTCCAGAAGGAAATTCACGACCGCTTCGTTCTCTTCGACGAGGACAGAGCATGTGGAGTAGACGAGGTATCCTGGAATATGGAAAATGAGCAATTTTCAGAGATTTTGACCCCAAAAATGCCAAAATCGCGTTCGAGGCGCGCCAGGCACTTCATATCTCGACGGAAGTCGCATTTGTGCCTTTGAAAAACGGCAATTTGCGATTCAAACATATCGAAAAGATCGAAACGCGTCTGAGGCACCCCAGACAGTCGAAATTCAGATTTTCAGCTCATTTTTCGTCTAAAACCTTCAATTTTTGCAATTTCAGTCAGAAAATGTGCCTTTTTTTAAAAGTTATTTTGACATCAAAAGTTCAAAAAATTTATTCGAAATGCGTCACAGGCGCGCCGAACATCTCAAATCTTGGCTGAAATCGCACTTTATACAACGAAAAACGACAAATTGAGATTCGAACGTTTCAAAAAGTTCAGAACGCGTCTCAGGCGCACCAGACAGTCAAAATTCAAATTTTCTGCTCATTTTTCAACTGGAACCTTTCATTTTGGCAGTTGAAATCGATTTTCAGTCAGAAAATGTGCAATTTTTAGAGATTTTATCCCCAAAAATGGCAAAAAGTTCACCCCAATCCTTGACTGAACTCGCATTTTTCATTACGTATAACCGCAATTTGTAATTCGAACGTTTCGGAAAATTCAGAACGCCTCTCAGCCGCGCCAGACACTTAAAATTCTGCTTTTCAGCTCATTCTCCGACTAGAACCTTCAATTTTGACAGAAAAAATCAACTTTTAGTCAGAAATCAAGACTTTTTCCAGCAAAAACCCCCAATATTCACCTCCATTGGGGGAGTTGGCATCCAACGAGTCGAGTGCCGATAGAATCAACTGTCTCTGCACAGTATGACGTCTCTGAACATCTTGTGAATCTTTCGACGTCTTCACAGATTGATCCTTCCAAATGACTCCAGTTCCAGAGCATGGAGCATCCAACAAGATACGATCAAATCCGTTTGGACGGATCTTTGCGAATTCCTCTCCGCCGAGATTACAGACGACCGCATTGTTCACACCGAGACGATGAAGGTTTCCGATGATGGCACGGCAACGATCGAACTGAAAATGAGGAAGTGATTAGGGAGATTTTCAGTAGAAAAACTCGAAAATATGACTAGAAACGCGTTGCAAGTGCCCCAGACAGTTAGAAATTGCAATTTTTGGCAGAAAACTAGAAAAAATTCACTCTAAGATGAGTTTAAAGCACTTCGGAACACAAAAAACCTTGAATTTGAGCTGAAAAGCGTCTGAGGCACGCCAGACTCATTTTCACGATTTTTTTCTCGATAAAAGTGAATCAGAACGCGTCAAAGGCGCAGCAGACGTCGAATTTCTATGAGCAGCGTCCTAGACACGCCAAACACTCAAAAATTCAGAAATTCTGGTGAAAACGAGTCAAACTGAACATAAAATGCTAAATTTTAGTTCAGGGCGCATCCAAGACGCACCAGACGCTCGAAATTTACAAAAATCCGTTCAAAACGCGTCCAAGAGGCGCCAGCCGCTCAAAATTCACAAAAATCCGTTCAAAACGCGTCCAAGCCGCACCAGCCGCTTAAAATTTACAGAAATTCGTTCAAAACGCGTTCAAGGTGCACCAGACGCTCAAAATGCGTCTAAAAAGCACCATCCGCTTAAAATCTATAGAAATCCGTTCAAAAGGCGTCTCAAGCACACCATCCGGTCAAAATCTGTAACAAATAACCGTTCAAAACGCGTCCAAGGCGCACCAGCCGCTTAAAATCTACAGAAATTCGTTCAAAACGCGTCCTAGAGGCGCCAGCCGCTTAAAATCTACAGAAATTCGTTCAAAACGCGTCCAAGGCGCACCAGATCCACTATTTTCGTAATTCTTGGTCATTTTTCGACTAAAATCATCCAAATTTTCCCAATTTTCACCCAAATCTCTACGTACACTGGCATCATTAGCGAACAGTGTTCCACTATTCTTCATCAACGCAGCGATATGCGACGTCTTTCCTCCTGGCGCCGAGCACATATCCAATACACGATCTCCGGGTTGTGGAGCCAACGCCATGACTGGGAGCAGCGAGTTGAGTCCTTGAATCATATAGTGTCCGGCGAGATATTCGGGTGTCGCTCCGACTGGAACTTGAGAGTCGTAGACGACGAGTCCCACTTTTGTCCAATCGGCCGCCGGGTCGACGTTCATTCCACGGTTGATGAGGTTTCTGGCGAGGTCGCGGCTGGAAATTAGAGGAATTTTAAAGTAAAATGAGTAGATTCTAGGTCTGAGACTTCTAATTTTAGAAAAAATTGAGAAGAAACGTCAAAGACACCCCAGATCATAGAATTTTACGATTACTGGTTGAAAACGCGTCAGAGGTGCGCCAGACATCTAGGTTTGCCAAAAACTAACGCGTCAAAGACGCACCAGAGTTTGCTTTTCGTGATTTTTCAATTTTTTTCTTTGATTTTTGAATTTTTGTAGAGAAAAAGCTTCTCGGGTACGCCAGTTACGTCAATGACACGCCAGCCATCTTATCACGGAAAATAGCGATTGAAAACGCGTAAGAGGTGCGCCAAACATCTAGGTTTTGCGAAAATCGACAGGAAACGCGCCGGAAGCACGCCAGCCATATAATTTCCGTGAAACCCGAAAAAAATCGCGTCAAAGACGCGCCGTACTTTGATTTGGCCGAATATTGCGAGTTTTTACGTACATTTCGTAATGTTTCGATTGAAATTCGCTAAAAACGCGCCGCAGATGCGGCAGCCGCTAGCTATCACTGATTTTTGACGATGTTTATAATATTTTTCCGCTATTTTCGGCTATATCCTTCGGCAAGACGCATCAGAAGCATTCTAGAAGCTCCAAAATCTTCCAAAAGTGGTCACAATATCCAAATTGTCTCCAACTATTACCGTTTAACCTTCAACGAATTGGCACGAATCGTGACCGGTCTCGGATTGTCGTTAGCCTCCAAAAACTCCAACAACTCTGCTCCATTCGGGAACAAATCCATGAATTTTCCCATCAAATAGTCATTATAACCGTATTGAGAGCACAAATCCTTCTTCAACACCTCCACATATTGAGTACGAGATTTCGCCGGATCACGACGATTCTTGAAGTCTCCGAGGACTTGGATGACGTCGGCAATGCGTTGTTTGATAATTTCCAGATTCGGAACCGACTTCATCTCATTCTCAATCTCTTCGACTGATGGCAATTCGAATGTCGCTTGATTTGCGATATTCAACTGCAATTCTTCTTCTCCTTCAGCCAAAATTCTCTCTTTTTTCTTATCGAGTGCCGCCGATTTCTTCTCGATTGGTAGATCATCGTCGTCTTCTGGAAATTTTGAAATTTCTGATGATTTTCAGAAGTTTTTCGCTTGAAAATGAGAAATTTGGGCATAGGTTCCCCGGGGAAATGACAAATGCGCTCTACTGATAACTAGATCTCGGAAAATGCTATTTTGAGGAATTTACACTCGAAAAATAGCATTTTTAACGACAATTTTCAGCGTTTTCACTCTTTTAGCTCGGGAATAGGGGAAAATTCTCAAAAGTTGACCTGAAAACCGTCGAACCTGCCCAATTTCATGAATTTTATATAACTTTCAGTCGAAAACATTCAAAAATTCGGCGAATTCTAGTTTTACACCCGGTTTTTCTGTCAAAACCACTAAAAAGCTCGAATTTTGATGATTTTGAGAGAAAAATTAGGCGTACAACTTGAATCCGTCAAATTTTCGAAGATTCTAAACCAAAAACTGACAAAATTGTAGAATAAGGACTGATTCGACAATTTTTTATCAATTTTCGAGATTCTCAATGCAAAAACTAGAATTTTCATGATGAAATCATAAAAAAATCTTGAAATTGATAAACTTTCCAGCGGAATCAGCCATAATTGACAAATTTTGATGAATTGACAATTTTAAGCTAACAATATCGAAAAATCGATGAGTTCTGTAGAAAAAATAACAGTTCAGCAATGAAAATTGATGAAAAGAAGTGTTTTCAAAGCAAAAAAGCGCCAATATCCCGTCGGAAACCAATAAAAATCGATTCAGAGCCTCTTTTCAGCAGAAAAATATCGATATTTCGTCGAATTTTCCAAGTTTTCCACCTAAAATCCTCCATTATTCTCTCCTTACCATCATCCGAATAGTCATCTCTCAAATCATCATCACTTCCATCGTGTTGAGTGAAATTCAGCGCATCAAGCCCCTCCTCCTCGTCATCGTCGTCAATCAGTTGAAGTTTCTCGACCTCTTCTTCAACAGGCTCCTCCTCCTGCACTTTCTTCGTCTTTTTCACCTTTTTCTTAGCCGGTCCATCACCATTTTGAGCTTTTTTCACCACCACCTTCTTCTTTTTCTTCGGAGATGCGTCGGATTCCTGGAATTTTTCAAGTTTTTTGTGATAAATTTAGTGAAAACTCACTGAAACTGGCCGTTTTACCGCCTTTTTCGGCTCCTCTACTGCTTTAGCCGGCGTGGAAACCTTCTTCTTCTTTACAATAGCCATTTCCCTGAAATTTTGCGTCATTTTATCGAAAAATAAGAGAATTTGACGGGAAAAACATAATTATAACGTATTTTCCATCGTTTTTCATCACAAAATTGGTTACAAACCAACAAAAACCTTCGAAAAACACTAAAAATCAATTAAAAATTGGGCTACCTATTTCCTCAGTTTCTTATCGATTTTTAACATTTTTCGATGAATTTTCATGGATTTTTCCGCTTGAAATTCAATTTTTATTCAGTTTTCTAAATAACAATCTAGAAAAAATCACAAAAAACGGTTAAAAACGAGCAAAAATCGATCGCCTAAATTCGAAATAAAATAAAAAATGTTCGATGCCGTGGGTGCAGCGGGGCGCGTTTGCTCGGGGTCATGAGTTTCCTCGGCCACGGGAGAGTTAGGCCACGGAAAACGGCGGGAAATTTGAAATTGAATATAATTATTCTGCAACATTTTCAGCGATTCAAATGGCGATTTGAACATTTTTCAGATATGTTTTGAATGAATATCGATAAATAAAGAATTTCGGAGTTTTTAAGGCATAGATCTTGTGGAAAAAAAGAGTTTTATTCAGAAAAAATGAGAAAAGAAAAATCTTTGGCGCAAAATAAAAGTGATAGAATCAGAATGTGAGACAAAAAATATGATATACATACAAAAAATCACAAAAAAAGCTCTCTAAGCATGAGCCAGATCAAAAATCACCGGAGAATCGTCGTCATCGTCGTCACCGTCACCGTCGACTCCGCCCACTTCGTCGGCTTGTCGATTGCCACGTGCCAAGTCTTCTGGATCCACTTCTGACGCCTCGCGGGTGTTCGACGGACGACTGTGTTCGATGGAGTGGGCACGGATGGCGATGGCGAGGAGGATACAGGAACCACGGACCACTAAAATTGGAGTTTTCATGGGGAAAATGTGATCTAGGAAGGTTTTTAACGGGAAATTCGAATTCCTTGTCATTTTTTGATTCTAGAAACGTTTTTCTGAAAAATCTGTGCGTTTTGTCGTAAGATATGGTGTATGTACGGCATTGCAGCTAGCAACCCATAAAACGTGATTTTTCTCTAAAAAAATTGGGTCTGGGATGGTTTTTCACGCCGAATTTGAATTTCTGAGTGATTTTCAACCCTAGAACCGTTTTTTTCTGGAAAAACTGTGCATTTTATCGTAAGATATGGTGTATGCACAGTGTTGGAGCCACAGTACCCCATAAAATTCTATTTTTCTCCAATAAAATGGGGCCTAGGGTAGTTTTTGACGTTGAATTCGAATTCCTCGTCTATTTTCAACCCCGGAGACAATTTTCTAGAGAATCTGTGCATTTTGTCGTAAGATATGGTGCATGCACAGGAATTGGAGCTTCCGCAACTCAAAATTTCTAGTTTTCTGGCAAAAAAATGAAGTTTGGGGCGATTTTAGACAGAAAATTTGAATTTCTGAGTAATTTTTAACCCCAGAAACGTTTTTCTGAGAAATCTGTGCATTTTGTCGTAAGATATGGTGTATGCACACAATTGGCGCTACAGTAACCATAAAACTCAAATAAATCGCTGGCGACTCAGAAAAAAGTTGTCTTAGGGTAAAATTGAGTGCTGAATTCGATTTTGCTATCAAAATTCACCCCAGACACCTTGAAATCGGAGAAACCCCCGTTTTGAAAGTGAAACTCTGCCTATTTTTTAATTTTGCCATTTCCCCACATTCCCAACTCACCTGTATTACCCAATAAGAACCAAAGAGGCGGCAAGTCTGTCCCAAAATCATGATCCTCTGCATACATCCACATATAGCCATTGAGCATTGCCATCTCCATGGTAGCAACAGCGATGTAGAAGTTTAGTCTGGAAAAAATTAGATTTTTTGAATTTTTATTGAAATTTTGACTTCAGAATCGGATTTTCCGTGTATTTTTACCCTTATCCACCAATTTTCAGCTTGATATCTCAAAGTGTCTTAAAATTTGGTGTTTTGTACGCAAACACTGTGATCTACTCGGTGTTTGCGTACAATACACCAAATTTTATGACAACTTGAGATAACGAGCTGAAAAATGGTGGATAGGGGTAAAAAAACACAGGAAATTCGATTCTAAGCTGAAAAAGCAAAAATTTTAAGTTTCGGGAGCCGAATGAGAGGTATTTTCAGAGTTTTGAAGAATAATATCTCAAATTTTTGAGTTTCTGACGTCAGAATCGGATTCAGCGTGTCTTTTTACCCATATTTACCAATTTACAGCTCAATAACTCAAAATGTCGTGAGATATGGTGTTTTGTACGCAATCACTTCGATCACCTCGGTGTTTGCGTACAATGCATCAAATTTTACGACAACTTGAGATAACGAGCTGAAAATTGATGGATAGAGGTAATGAGGCATGGAGAATCTGAATCTGGCGTTAAAAATGCTAAATTTTGTGTCAAGTACGTAGAAAACTGTAAAAAAATGTAGTTTTTTAACTAAAATTTTGAAAAAATCTCAATTTTAACATCAAAATTGAGTTAAACGTGCTTTATTACCCCTATCTATCATTTTTCAGCTTGACATCTCAAAATGTCGTAAAATTCGGTGCATTGTACGCAAACACTGTGATCTACTCGGTGTTTGCGTACAATACATCAAATTTTACGACAATTTGAGATAACGAGCTGAAAATTGGTGGATAGAGGTAATGAGGCATGGAGAATCCGATTCTGACATTATTTTCTGTTTTTATCAACGTCGAAGTATTGAAAACCGAAAAAACTTACCTCTCCCCATCAATTTGTGCATACTGTTGAGCTTTCCGCATGTCGACCAGCGCCCAAATATGAAGTAAAACTAGAATGAGCAACATGGCACTTCGATACTCGTTTGCCACGTTTCCAGGGTATCCATTTTCATGAAGACCAGTCGAAATCATGACTGTATTCAAAAAGAAGAGAACAACCAAGAGGATTCCGATGAACGATTCGAAAAGCCACAGGGAGAACATGCCAGTTTTATATGAGATCTTTTTGAACACAAAACGGCTCAGGATACCGTAAGCCAGTGAGTGGACACGTGGCTTATTTGGGTTGACGGAGGCGTGAGACATCCAGTCGGGCGATGGCTGGAAATGCGAAATTTAGAGGTTTTGGAGATCGGAGAGTGTGAAATTCGGATTCCTCGTCCATTTTTACCCCGGAAACCATGTTTTTTAAGATTTTCTGCATTTTGTCGTAAGATCTGATGTTTGGTGTTTGCGGACTTTTGGCGCTACAGTAACCCAAAAACTTCAAAAACTCAAATTCAACGCTAGAGATCCAGGAAAAAGTCCCCCTAAGGTAAATTAACGCGCTGAATTTAAATTTGATGTCAGAATCAGTGTTCAAGTAAGTTTTTCGACAGAAACTGATTACATGATTCCCAAAAACCACCATAACTCGAAATCACAAAGTCTAGGCCCATTTTTAATGTTAAAATCGTGTTTCTCGTCATTTTTTACCCCGGAAACCAAGTTTTCAGACATTTTCAAAAATTTCTGCATTTTGTCGTAAGGTGTCTGCAGACTTTTGGTGCTACAGTAACCCAAAAACTCCAAAATTCAAATTTAACGCTAGAAACACAGAAAAAAGTCTCCCAGGGTAAAATCATTCCGCTGAATCCGAATCTGCTATCCATTCTCACCTTCCAAGTGTCCTTCCACGTCAATCCATGCTTCACCACCATTTGGTATACTGTAAGCGCGGCGCCGATCACCATAATTATCAATGGAGCGAACATGATCGTGTACCCAATAACAAATCGTGGCCATTGGGGAAGCGGCAAAAAGGCCACGCCCACAGCAACATGTTGATGAACATCGTGACCGCGGCGGAGGAAATCGAAGACTCCGGCGAATTTGGCCTAAAAAATAGAAAAATTTTTTTTTGAAAATTTTCAAAAATTTTTCAACAGTTTTGTAGAAAATTTTACGCTGATAATTTTTGTTTCTTGACGCAAAACGGTATCTCTTCACGTTCAAAAGTTATAGCGGTTTTAAGTTTTGATCTACCGGTTCTGGATACTGTAACTCACACATAGCAACATGGGGACCACCGTAAACTGTAAAGTGGTCCAAATCGGACTAGTCGGTCGGATAAAATACTCAAGAATCGATGGGCGTGTGGTACTTGGTGACGTCATCAGCACGTCCTGCTCGATTTTGTGCCATCCTGTAGGGATTACGGTAGTTGTGTGGATTTACGAGGATTACTGTAGCAAGACCTACCGTATACAAAAAAAACCAAAATGAAAATTGTGATGTCGGTGAACGAGGTCTGCGAGATGTAGCGGAAGAATGTCGCGATTTTTGAGCCGAGCTGGAAAAATTTTTTTGAAAAAAAGAAGTTTTTTGGATTACTGTAGGTTACTGTACCGGCATGTAGAGAACTAGTGATGGGATGAAGAAGGCGAGGGCTATCATTCCGATGCACTGTTTTGGAGAGTTTTGAACGATGGGGAAGTCGTCGATGAAGGATTGGTAGATAAACGTGGTGTAGATCAGCTGGAATTTTGAGTTTTGAGACTTATAGAAGCGGAATTTAACAATTTTGAGGTTAGAATTGGATTCAGCGTGTTTTTTAACCTCTATCCACCATCTTTCAGCGCGCTAGCTCAAAATGTCGTAAAATTCGGTGCATTGTACGCAATCACTGTGATCTACTCGGTGTTTGCGTACAATACACAGGATTTTACGACATTTTGAGATATCGAGCTGAAAATTGGTGAATAGGGATAAAAAGGCACCTAGAATCCGAATCTGACATTAAAATTTTGAAAATTTCAATTTTTGATGCCGAACTAGTGATTTTTTTTAAACATTTTTGAAATTTTGATGTCTAAAACGTCACAATTTTGAAGTTTTGACGTTTTTCTCAGATTCCTTGTGCTCTCGTACCCCTATCCACGAATTTTCAGCTCGTTTACTCTGAATGTCGTAAAATCTGGTGTGTTGTACGCAAACACCGAGTAGATCACAGTGTTTGCGTACAATGCACAGAATTTCCCGACAATTTGAGATGAAGAGCTGAAAAATAGAGGTTGTTGATTACAAGATACGGAGAATCCAATTCTGACGTCAAAAAGCAAAAAATGCGAGTTTTCGGTGTTGAATTTGAGGTATTTTCAACATTTTCGAAGTTGTCAAGTATAAAACTTTGAAATTTTACAATTTTGGACGTCAGATTCGGAATCTCCATATGTTTTTACCCCTAACCACTAATTTTCAGATCTTTAGCTCAAAATGTCGTAAAATTCGGTGTATTGTACGCAATCACTGTGATCTACTCGGTGTTTGCGTACGAAACACCGGATTTTACGAAATTTCGAGATGTCGAGCTGAAAAATAGTAAATACAGATAAAAAGGCGCGTAGAATTCGATTCTGAGCTGAAAAAGCAGAAAATTTAAGTTTTTGGTGCTAAATAATAAGTATTTTTGCAGTTTTCCACGTACGAGTCAAAATTTTACAACTTTTGACGTCAGATTCAAATTTCCCGTGTCTTGTCACCCCTATCTACCAATTTTCAACTCACTATCTCAAAATGTCGTAAAATCTGATGCATTGTACGCAATGTACTCGGTGTTTGCGTACAGTACACCGGATTTTACGACATTTTGAGATAACGAGCTGAAAATTGATTTCCCGACGTAAAATCACACGCTGAATTCAAAAATGTTATTCATTTTTCATGAAAACCAAATTTTGCAAACTCGATTTTTGAAAAATCGGAAAAAATTTTTTTTTTCACAAAACGATTTTTTTTGCTAATTTTTTCCCCAATTTTCCACAGGTAAGCGCTTGTCTAAAATTTGTCTGAAACTCGTCCTAAACCTACCATCGGTCCCAACGAGCTATACAAATAGTGTGCCGTGAAATAGAGCGTCGACCAAACGGGACCCAAGTGTGACGTGGCGAAGCACACAGGGAGTAGATCAAACGAGATTGTCTCCTCAGTAGACGCGTAGATATGGTAGTTGGGTTGGAGGTCCGCCACGTGGCCCTCACATCCGAGTCGGATCAATGTGAGCATAGTCGGGACGCACTGAAAATTTTCAAAAAATAAAAAATAAATTTTCAGCGAAATTTTTTTTTCGGAAACTTTTTTTTGAAACTTTTTTTTTGATAACTTACCATCATCATTGGCATCAGAATAAGTGCACTCAGACCATTGACTCCGCTTCTCAACCGACTTGTCGCTAAAAGTATGAATCCTGTGAAGGCGGTGGAGTAGTCGACGATGAGGAGAGAGGTACGGAACGCGCCCTGGAAAGAATGGAAAAAATGGAGGGTCTTGAAGGGAAGGAGCGGTTTTTGGATGAAATGAATAGAAAATTTGGATTTTGGGGGGTTGATTACCCCTGGTAGTCAAAAACTCGTATTTTAGAAGAAAATATTTTTTGGCTGAAAAATAAATTTTTTGTCAGATACCAGATGGTGTTGAAGCTTGAATTGATGTGGAAGGACACTTGGAGGGTAAGAATACATAGCAGATTTGGACTCAGCGCGTCAATTTACCCCCGGAAGACTTTTTCTGGGTCTCTAGCGTTAAATTTGAATTTTTGGGTTACTGTAGCACCAAAAGTCCGCAGACACTTTACGACAAAATGCAGAAATTCTTGGAATTGGTTGAAAACTTGGTTTCTAGTGTAAAAAGTTACAAGGAATGCGATTTTAACATTAAAAACGGGCCTAGACTTCGTGATTTCGAGTTATGTCGCTTTTCACGAGTCAATGACCTGTTTCTATCAAAAAACTTCACCCAAGGCAAATTTTGACAGCAGATTTGGATTCAGAGCGTCAATTTACGGCAGAAAAACTTTTTTCTGGATCTCTAGTGTTAATTTTGAGTTTTTGGTTTTTTGGGTTACTGTACCTCCAAAAGTCCGCAAACACCAAACATCAGATCTTACGACAAAATACAGAAAATTTTAAAAAACACGGATTCCGGGGTAAAAAGTGACGAGGAATTTGAATTTTACATTCTCCGAGCTCCAAAATCTCAAAATTCCCCATTCCCAGCCGTTGCCAGACTGGATGTCTCACGCCTCCGTCAACCCGAATAAGCCACGTGTCCACTCACTGGCGCACGGTATCCTGAGTCGTTTGGTGTTTAAGATGATGAGAAAAACTATTTTTGATATCAAAATCGGGTTCTACAGGTTTAATTACCCTAACAACCCAAAAATATTTGAGAATTTTCAAAAAAATTGAAAAAAAATTTCGGCTCAAAATTTCTTTTTGGAAATTTTAAAATTTTACAAGTTTTTTTGCTGTTCACACACAAAATATCAGAGGTTCCTAATCACCCTAATTACCCAATTTAACTCAATTCTTTCAAAAATTCCCAAAAAGGTCATCACCCACCCTCATATTCGCCCAAAAGTCTTGTGGATCCAGACTGATAACAATATCGTCAAGAGTCTTCTGAATATCAGCCGTCGTGAAATGGAATCCGAATCCAGTCAGTCCAATAATCACAACGATATACAGTAAGACAGGCACCAGAATAAAGATTTTCACAAGAATATCGCCGAGACGGTCGTAGAATCTGGTGAGAATCATGTAGATCACAATCCACGTCATGAGGTGTCCAGTGACCAGAGGGATCGACGGGAGGCCCCATTCGAATGGACTGTCCTCCTCCCCAAGGTACCATGCATTTGGTTCCCATGCTGCTGGCATCTTTGTTATCATCGGGTTGTGACGGATTTTGAATCTGAAAGAACCGGTTTTGAGTCTTTGGCAGTGAAAAAGGTGACAAAAAGTGAAAATTTTCAGTTTTTAATGAAAGATTTAGATTCTCCGTGTTTTTTTACCTTTATCCACCAATTTCCAGCTCGATATCTCAAAATGTCGTAAAATCTGGTGTTTTGTACGCAAACACCGAGTAGATCACAGTGATTGCGTACAATACACCATATTTTACGACATTTTGAGATATCGAGCTGAAAATCAATGAATAGGGGCGATAAAACACGCTGAATTCAATTTTGATGATAGAATTTAGAACATTTCAAAAGTTGAGCTAGAATCCTCCACTTTTTTGCAGTTTTTCATGTATTAGAGTCAAAATTTTGCATTTTTAACGCCAGAATCCGATTCTCCGTGTATTTCTACCCCAATCCACCAATTTTCAGCTCGATATCTCAAAATGTCGTAAAATTCGGTGTACTGTACGCAAACGCTGTAATCTGTTTGGTGTCTGCGTACAATGCACCAGATTTTACGACATTTTGAGCTATCGAGCTGAAAATTGGTGAATAGGGGTAATAAGGCACGCTGAATCCAATTTTGACGTCAAAATTGCAAAATTTTTCGAAAATTGAGGAAGAAAAATACAATTTTTTGCCGTTTTCCACATTCTAGACTTAAAATTTTACATTTTCAACGTCAGAATCCGATTCGCCGTGTATTTTTATCCCTATTCATCAATTTTCAGCTTGTTAACTTAAAATGTCGTAAAATGTGGTGTTTTGTACGCAAACACTGTGCTTTACTCGATGTTTGCGTACAATGCACAGGATTTTACGACAATTTGAGCTAACAAGCTGAAAACTGATATATAGGGATAATAAAGCACCCTGAACTCAATTTGTATGTCAAAACTAGAATTTTTCAAAAATTGAGGAAGAAAACTACGATTGTTTGCCGTTTTCCACGTACTAGACTCAAAATTTTGCAATTTTGACATTAGAATCGGATCCAGCATGTATTTTTACCCCTGTCCACAAATTTTCAGCTCGCTAGCTCAAATAGTCGTGAAATCTGGTGCATTGTACGCAAACACCGAGTACATTGCGTACAATACACCAGATTTTACGACATTTTGAGATATCAAACTGAAAATTGGTGGTTAGGGGTAAAAAGACCTCCTGAATTCAAATTTGACCTTAAAAATACCAGAAATCCTATTTTTATATCTCAAAAACCCAATTTCAACTCACTTATTGAACTCCTGAGCTGGCCAAAAGTTGTCCGGATAATGATGCATCTTACCACCGTCCGTTCTTGTAACATTTGGGTCATCGAAGTCGTGGCAGTACTAAAACTCAAAGAATCTGTTTTGTAGTTTGTAGTCTGAGGGGTAATGTACCTCTGAGTTGAACGAGTGCTCACAAGAGACCGCCCATGAGAGTGTCGGACGGATTGAGTAGAGGATGTAGAGAAACATTTGGACGGCGCGGAGTGATTCGGAGTATAATTTCTCGGCGACATGCCAAGTGAGCGCCCATCCGATGCCTGGAAGAGAAAACCGCTGGTGGCCTAGGATCCGACAAATTTGGGAAGTTAGGCCACGACTCCAAACTAGGGCAATATGGGGCTCAAAACTTTGGAAATTTTGTGGAGAATCCGAATTTTCAGGTTTCCGGACGTTTTTGAACGTTTCGAGCGGTCTCAAGTGCCAAAACATAGTGGTGGCCTAGGATCCGACAGGTTGTAGAAACTCGGCCACTTTTCAAAATATATTCAAAAGTATATGAATCGATAGAAAATAAAATTCTGATCATTTTTGTAGTTCACCATTTTTTTCTATCTCTTCACCCTTCCGAGTTATACCCCAAAACTATCGGTGGCCTTGGATCCGACAAATTTGGAAAAATAGGCCACGACTTCAAACTAGGCCGATATGGGTATCAAAACTTTGAAAATTTTATGGAGAATCCGAATTTTCAGGTTTCAAGACGTTTTGAGTAGTCTAAGATGCTAAAACGAAGTAATGGCCTAGAATCCGACAAATTTAGGAAGTTAGGCCACTGCTCAAAAATATATGAATCGATAGGAAATAAGATTTTGACAATTTTTGTAGTTGATCACTTTTTTCTATCTCTTTACCCTTCCGAGTTATACACCGAAAACTATCGGTGGCCTAAGATCCGACAAATTTGGGAAGTTAGGCCACCCAGGCAATATGGAGTTCAAAACTTCAGAAATTTTATGGGGAATCCGAATTTTTAGGTTTCAAAGCTGCCGTTCACCAACCTGCTGAGATAGGCGCCAACTTCCTGAATGTCTGTACTGCGGCAGATTTCGACAAGTGTCCGATAGTCATCATGAGAGTGATAGCAGGGATAGCAAATATTGGGTAGAAGAATATCCATCTGGAAAGAAATTTTGGGGTTTTTGGTAAGAAAAATGGGATTTTCGGGCAATTTTTGGGCCTTTTTATGCCAAAAATCGGTAATTTTTACCATACCGTATATCAGCAATGGCCAATTGTGTGGCCATTGGCGAGGCGGCCAACACAATGATTGAGTATCCATAGAGTTGATCGACGTGTATCATTTTTCAGTCAGTAGTTGGTTTAATTTCACGTATACATTATAGGGATTCTGAAAAAAAGGAGTTTTGGGGCTTAAATTACGGAAATTTTCGAAAAATTGAGAAAGATTCCCTGAGATCGGCTATAATCGGTTGAAATCGGCAGAAACAGTAAGGCGCCTAGGGCGCGCCAGAGGTACAGTAACACCCAGACTACAAACTACAAACCACATTCTTTGAATTTTAGTTCTGCCATGACCAGAATATTACAAGAACGGACTGTGGTAAGATGTGGCATTATCCGGGCAACTTTTGGCCAGCTCAGGAATTAAATAAGTGAGCTAAAACTTGGTTTTTGAGAAAAAAGAATTGGATTTTTGGGATTTTTAACGTCAGAATTGGATTCAGAAGGTCTTTTTACTTATATGAGACAATTTTCAGTTTGATATCTCAAAATTTCGTAGAATTCGGTGTATTGTACGCAGAGTTAAGGCTATAGTGGCCTGTGGCGCTTGAGATCGGCTGAGATCGGTTCGCGCCTCCGGCGCGCCAGACTAGAGATAATATGTCAAAACAAAAATTCAGTTAGAAAAAAAGAGGAAAAGGGCGCGCCAGACAAAAAAATCAAGAATTCTGAATGTTCTATGTTGAAAATCAGGGGTTGTTTCTTGAATTTTTAAACGAAAAATTTTCAAAAAAGTTCTGAAAATGAATAGGGTGTCCTTGTCATGACCTAAAACCCATCACAACCACTTCAAAAACAATTTAAAAGCGCCAAAGGCACGCCAGAGAGTTATTAAAACACATTCCAGTTAAAAACCCAATATAAAATTGATGGTGAGTACTCATAATTATTGAATACTAAGTTAGTTTTACTGAAACGCGTCAAAGGTGCGCCAGACAAGTCTCTAAATCTCTGGGTTGAAAAACGTTTTCCATGATTTTAAGCCGAAAAACCACAACTTTCCGCTGAAAAACCACAATTTTCAGTCAAAAATGCAGGTTTTTCAACCAAAAAACAACAATTTTCAGCCAAAAAAAACACGATTTTGAGCCAAAAAACAGCGATTTTCCGCCGAAAACCACGATGTTTAGTCAGAAAACCGCAATTTTCAGCTAAAAAACCGTATTTTTGAGCCAAAAATCGACGGTTTACTGTCAAAAAGCCGCGATTTTCAGCCAAAAACCACGAATTCAAGCCAAAAACCACGAATTCAAGCCAAAAAATTACAATTTCCAGCCAAAACCTTTTGTAAACTTATATGGTGTACCATTAACCAACCAAGAATCTCTCATGTGACACCACCCCAAAAGTTGAGAGAATAACAGAGAAAAGAAATGGCAAAATGACAAAATAATTGATATTATAGCAACTAATAATAATAATAAATATATAGTTGTTAGAAGGAGAATAAGAGAAAAAGAACAAGGAGCACCGAGACCGAGAGAAAAAGAGCATTCGGCTCGAAATATGGAAAAACAAGGGGTGGAAGACGGCTGGGAGGGGGGAGACAAGACTAGAGAAAGAAATGGAGACATTAAAATTATCATGGCAACCAGTGGCCACTGACAACCAGAGGGCTACTAGGGGCTCAGCGGAGCAGCAGCCCGAGAGCAGCAGAGCGATATTCTGATTTGTTTTATACTAGACAAAAAAGAGAAAAAAACGGGGCGGAGCTTCCAAACGTAAAAACTGGAAAGCGGTAGGTTGCTCTAAGCTGAGATGGCTGAGATTGGCTGAGATCGGTTGAAATCGACCTTAGGTACTAAGACGCCTCCGACGCGCCAGATTGCATAAAAAAGGATTTAAAAATTGCTAGAGGCCTGCGGCGTTTAAAATCGGTGGAAATCGGCGTTGGGTAACCTATGGAGATTCTGATGAAGAGGACAAATAGAGACTGCTAGAAGCCAACTAAAAGAAAGGGAAAAAGGGCGGAGCTTAGTTTTCCAGGAAACGCGGAGCGTTTAAAGGCAGAGGTAAGCTCCCCCGTCACTCCTGTTACCTATCTTCAAAGACGTATAACTCAAAAGTGGGCGGAGCTATCAAAAAGTTGTAAACTACAAAAGTGCAGATCTCATATTGGCCTGCAGACTGGTATAAAAATTTAGCAACTTTAGCAGTGATGACAAAGTCTTATATCTCTATTCAAAAAATTGTGCTAAAATTGGCTAAAAAAGGTTCAAACGATCATAAACTCAGAGGAAGTATCTGACTTGGTACACGGAGTTACTGAATTCAATCTCTGTCTGTGTGTTTGTGTATTCGGATGTCCCCAGATAGCTTTCCTCAAAATGAAAAATATGTGCCTGATAAACTTTAATTTAATATTTCATATCGTCAATGAAATTCCAGATTCTTGAATCATTGAAAATGAGCCAAAGGCATGCAAGACTGACTGTGAAAGTTAGGAAATTCACCAACTCTCTACAGAAAAAAACGCGCTAAGATAGTTGGAGCAACGAAAAGGAGCGGAGAAAAATGAGACTGTTTTGTCCGTATCACTAGTTATGGGGGCGGCCTCAAATTCAGATTTTATTTTTAGACGGGACAAAAAAGATACGGATAGGAAATTACTATATAGTAAAAAATAATAAGCAAATCTGAATAACAATCAATGAGGTAATGAAAAACAGGAAGAAGCTACAGATAACGAAACTAGAAAACACAGGTGCGCCAGACCTTAAATGAAGTAATGCTCCTGGTGAAAAAGAAACAAAACGCCTCAGGTACGCCAGCGTCATTCCTTCCTAGAAATCAAGCGGTGGCATTTTGTGCTCGAAACTAAGGAAAAACTTGGGGAAATAAAGAAAGCACAAGAAAATTTTCAAGATTTCAGTATATGTGTAACCTATCATTACTATCTTGAGGAGTGTGTGGGCGAGTGGAAAGGATACGCATTTGGATTTTAGTATAGTCGTAAACATGCACTTTTTGGTAAAAAATAGTGAGAATTTTGAATAAGAATGAGAAAATAGACAGAAAACCAGAAAGAATGACGCTCGAAATTGGTTGAAATTGGCTGAAATTAGCTGAAATGGTCAAAAAGTCAGAATGAAGATTGTGAATTTTTTATTTTTTTTAAATTACAAGAACAGAGCCCGGCTTCCAGAAGAATGACATTAAAAACAAGAGGTTTTCCTGACTTTTAAGCAGAAAATATCAAATTTTTTGATAATGAGGAATGAAATGGGTGTCAGCGATGCGTCAGACTAGGAACAGTACATGAAATATATGAAATCGGTTGTGAAATCTCAATTTTCTTGCGAAAACAGTAATGAAATTAAAGGGAAACTCCCCTTTAGGAAATTGCATACCTTAAAGTTGTTATTACTTTTTAAACAAATGCGTCAAAGGTACGGCAGTTTCAAAATAAAAAACTTTTAAAGTATCTAGCCAGAAATTGATGCACTGTTTGTCACTTTCATTTAAACTCCATTTTCTTAACAATTTCTATACAAAACTATCAAAAATGCGTCTCAGACGCGCCAGACAGTTCGTGCATGATGTTTAGCAAATCAATTCCTATTTCGTCAAGGTTAAGACATAAAAAGATAAATACTGCCTTCAAAAACTTAAATGTCTTCAAGCATAGCCTTATTCCATGAAGTTGTATATATTTCAACATAATTGGGATATAAAACAGATAATTACCGTCCTAAAAACCTAATTTTCAAAATAAATTTCCTCATAAAACAAGAATTCTTCTAGTTTTTCGAAAAGAAAGTAATAAAAGGTAAAATATTCCCAAAAGTAAGTGGTAATAAAACTCTCTTCGCTGCCCCATTCGATTCGATTCTTGAGCAAATAATCGAGATGAGAGAGAGAAAGAGGAGACGAGAGACATAGACAGTGAGAGACTGTGAAGGGCTAGGGAAATAGTGTACGATTTGAAGAGGGTCGAGAGAAAGAGACGGGGAAATCGGTCG
Source organism: Caenorhabditis latens (assembly GCA_002259235.3). Lineage (NCBI taxonomy): Eukaryota > Metazoa > Nematoda > Chromadorea > Rhabditida > Rhabditidae > Caenorhabditis > Caenorhabditis latens. The sequence goes on along the minus strand of CM056093.1, from coordinate 16,875,451 downwards.
GGGATGGTTTTCATTGATTTTTGACGGAGGATGGAGACAGGACGGACGGCTAAAGAACATACTTGCAAAATATCGGCCCGGAGGCAAAAAGTGTGTACAATCTTCAGGAAAATAGAGTTTTTTCCAGTGAAAAATACGTTAAATACTGGTAAAAAGGTCTAAAAATCAAGATTTTCAGTGAAAAATGATGAAACTACGGTAGAAAAGTCGAAATCAAAAAAGTCCAAATTTTGAAATTTTTGTACTGTGACCCAGCCCGGCCCGGTCGGGTAAATCAGTGAAATCGAATTGAAATGTATTGTTGTGAAAGGAGAGAACGGAGGGGAAAAGGTTGTTTATATAGGTGAGAGAGAGGGGGAACTTGTTTACTTTATTATTCAATATATTTATATATATAAATGTCTGTGTGAAAAGATGAAATGAGATTGTATCTATGTTGTTAATGTTGGAGTTCTGTTTGTGAAACTACGTTAAAAAACGGTAGAATGGTCCAAAAACCAGCATTTTAGTGATAAAAATAATGATAATACGGTAGAAATCGGTCAAGAATTCAAAAGAAGAGAAACGTCTGGCGCGCCTCCGGCGCGTTCAGCTACGTGGTGTTAGAAGATCGTATCAGTGTGTGTTTTGACAGGTTTAGGTCGGAAGATGAAGCATTTTTTGGTAGAAAATATGGTAAAGATCGGGTAAAAATAGCAGAAACACGGATTTTTCGCAAACTTTCGCAAACTTCATCTCATTTCAATATTCATATTTTCGGGAGAAAATACCTTAGAGCCCAATCTGATGCACCTACTTGAGCTCATATTTTTTGTGGTTAGGCCGAACATGTGATCGTGTGTCGTAGATAGGCCAGATGTCCAGAAGAGAAAAAAGATAGCTGTGGATAAGCGGCTGTCGTGAATGAATGCGGATTCAGAAGACAGTAGACAACTGGACTTGACGTGAACTATCATAGCATAGTGATTGTCTAACCCTTAGGTCATACGTGGCAAAAAGATCTACAGTACCGCTCAAAAGGTTATCAAGTTTGGTTGATTCAGTAGAAAAGGACCAACTTTGACAGTGTATTTTGGTGTCTCCTGCGTATTGGATAAATTCAATTTTGTATGGGTTGGATAAAACAAAAACAACCCATAATTTATGTAGTTGACTATTTTTTTGTAGAGACACTACAATGCAAGTTACAGGCTGTCAAAGAAATCAGTCGAATTCAGAGTGAAATGGCTTCCTTCCCCTTTTCTGGGTAAAAAAGCGATTTTCCACTCGTACCAGACAAGAAACTTTTATGCTCGACGGGTAGTTATACCTTCAATACAACTAAATTTACTTTGTCTTACTTTCATACTATCAATTATAGTTTCATTTCCGTCTTCATTTCCGCACAGCTCCTCTTCCCTAACCACCCATCTGTAACCAACGTCCCCTATCCCCTTTATCCAATAAACCTCATCATGTGTCTATCTTGATGTATTGTTATTGTTGTACCTAGATACACATACCTATTTTGCATATCCCCCAAATACATTCCTAATCTATTGTCATTGATCCTATCTCTCTCCTTTCCAATTGTACGATTCCGTCCATCTACTCACATCATCTTCTTCGGTTGCCCTTGAGTGATCTGCGCGCGTCTCCCCCGATCCGTCTCCCCGAATGGGGGCCGTGACCTAGATTTCGTCCTCAAAATCCTCCCGTCTTCTTAGTTTACCTACCCACCCCATTCCGTATACACAATACTTTTGTTCCCCCTTTTTCTCTTTTCTTCCGGATTTCTTCCGGTATGTATCATTATCAAAGTACCTTTTTTGCATATCCTGTTATTTGCTGGGGGGCGGAGCTTAAAAGTGAAGGGGGTATCAGTTTTCATTTCACTTTAGTCGGTGTCTGGCTTTGGACGCGGCATGTCACGAGGCATAGGACTACTTTTCCGGAGAGACTTTTCGTGTTTTGTAGAACATAGTAATTTGTTGAACTGTCCAGAGTTGATTCCGTCACGACTTCCTGGGTTACTGAAAATTTTTATAATGTAATACGGCTGTATAAATCATGTCTAGCTCTCCATTTTTGTAGTTGACAACGTTTTGATAGCTCCGCCCACTTTTGAGATATGCGCCTTTGAAATACAGCAGGGATGATAAGATCGGCTGAGATCGGTTCTGAAATCCTGAATTTCATTTTTGTATTTGAAGACTTTTTTATAGCTCCCCACTTTTGAGATATGCCTTTTTAAAGTTGGAAATGTGCAAAAATTGAAGAAAACCTGCCTAAAGTAGTTATCCAATGTGATTTTTACATTAAAATAATCGGAAAATTCTATTTTTATGAATATAATTTTCAGGGAATTATACATGGTTTTCTAGATCAGCATTCTCATATCCATTTCTCCTTATATTATCTGAGATATAACTAGTTACTTTGGTCTGTTGAACAATGACAGAATGTAATGATGATTGAAAAGATGGTATTCCTCATCTATAATTCTTTAATAATTTTAAATGTCTTTTTAATGCAATTTTTAAAGTTAAATCTTAACGACGTTAACTTAAAAAATGTTAACTTAAAACTTATCATTATGCGTTCAAAAGTATACCAAAATGTAGCGACTTAATACGGGCGGGATGGAAATTAGTAATGTGCCGCGGGCCTGGGTAAAGTATCAAAAAACGCCCAAAAACCATTCTAGCTCGACTCCCGGTATTAAGTCACAGTCATAGAACTCGTCGAGACCCACATTTTGATATATTTTTTAGATCCTAATGATGATTTTTTAGTGAGTTTTGGCGGGAAAGTGCAAAGACCCAAAAAATGGCCATAACAACCATTCTAGCCCGGGCTGTAGTTAATTTAAATACAGTGACCATACTACAGTGACTAAGTTACAACGCACTCCGCTTAATCCAGTTTGTCAGTGTAACACTGTAGTTTAGATTGATGTACCGTTTTTGACCATTTTTGAGTTATTTGACACTTTTTCCTGGTCCACGGCACAGTAACGACTAGTGAGTCACAGACATAGAACTCTCTCCGAGATCTAGATTTTGATATATTTTTGGACTCAAAAGATTGAGTTTTGAGCGGGTTACGCGCCGTTTTTAGCACAAAGATATAGATTTCGTTGAGATCTACATTTTGACATATTTTTCAGCTCATAAAACTTAAATTGCACCCGCTCATTTTGCTCCGGTTGATATGAAATTTCCCTTTATAAAATCTGCCCTTTTCCAAGTACCGTTCCGTGTCTGAATTGACTGTTTGAACTCTCTCTCTTCTCTCTTTATATCCATCTCCTCTCTTCTCTACATTAGATTCCAAGAAATCAATCAGAAAAGAAGTAGGCGTGTCCTTCTTCCCTTCTAATGATCTTTGAATCACTTTCTTTTTTTTTCTCCTCTCCCTGGGTGGATTCTAGTTTCTGGGTGTACATATGTATATGTAGAGATGATGACGTCGATGATAGTGACTTTGACATGTGATTTCAGACTTAGACTTTATCAATTAGTCATTAGATTAGCTTTCGAAGGTTATGCCTACACGGGTATATAAGGTCTTAGACTGTCTTACAGTACCTCAGCTACAGTACCTCTCTGTGCTACAGTAACCCTTAGCAGCATCTCTGCCAAACAAGTTTCGCTAGCTTCTGATGATAGTCATATCACCACCATATCCACACAAAAATACTGGATAAGAGAAGTGGAAATGGGTATCTTCAATTCATCAAAGACTTGACGATACCCACTTTTGATATGAAATCTTGTTTAATCCCTTCCCTAGTAGCGTTTTCTGCCATTTCCTTTATCTTTTTATCCTTGTCATGGTGGAATTCTAGACCCCCCAAACCCTTCCCAATTTCCAGGTAATGCTCCTTTTACTACTCCTCGTCGGCGCCGCTGTCGCACAGAATCCGCTGACAAAAGCATGGAATGAGGCAGTGCCGGGAGTTCAGCCGTTCTGGGAGAAGTATCAGACCGGGCCACATGGAGTTGTGATCAGAGGATGGCAGTTTTCGAGATGTGCTAGTGAACAGGTAAGGGGGATAATATAATAATGATACTGATGGTAATTAATTAGTTATCTCTGTGAAATTGCTCTATGAACTTATTTAGCTAGTCCCTTTACGAAAAAGTAGACGATTACAACTTGCATACATTAATTATAGACACTTTGTGATTTTCACAATTTCCAATCTGAAAATTTCAATTTTTATATTTAGAATTCTTCATTCTTATAGTTTACCACATACGAAACTGCCCAAACTAGTTATTACCGTAAAGAATGATGGTTTTGATTAAGCAACGCCATAGTTATCACCACTGGGCCAAAAAAAGCGCATAACTCTCTTCAAACTCAATCTTATGAGTCCAAAAATAAACCAAAATGTAGATTTTGGCGAGTTCTATGTCTGTGACTTACTACGGACCGGATGACTAGTTGTTACTGTACCGCGAGCCGGGAAAAAGTGTCAAAAACTAGAAATTTGTCAAAAATCCAAACTACAGTGACCAAGTTACACTGACAAACAGGATTCGGCGGTGTAACTTGGTCAGTGTAGTTTGGTCACTGTATGGATCTATTTTTGCCGGTCCGCGGTTAGTCATCCGTCCTCTAGTAAATCACGGACATAGAACTCGCTGAGATCTACATTTTGGTATTATTTTGGACTCATGACGATGAGTTTTAAGAGAGTTTGCTCTTGTCAACGTGTGCCGAATACGACATGCTTCTTACAACTGCGCTCTACCGAAACCGATGAAGCGAAAAAAAAAAATTTTCCGAGAGCATTTCGGTGGAGCGCAGTTGTAAGAACTGTGCTGTTAAATTTCGAAGAATTTGAAAACATTAAAATATTTTCTGAGTTTCAGATTACCAGTATCTAGAAAACCTCGCTATAAACACTCACGAAACATTGATTTTTGAATTTGACAGACAATTTCCAAAGTTTTGTTTTGGGCCCAGACATGAACCAATTTTCAAAGTTGTGAGAATATAGTCAATATGGGGCTCAAAACTTTGGAAATTGTTTGAAAAATTCAAAAATCTATGTTTCCTAAGCGTTGAAAACGAGGTTTTCGAGAAACTTGGTAATCTGAAATTTGGAAAAGTTTATAAATCAGCAGTTGCAAGTCATTGAAAGTTTAGAAACGCATTCTATATTATATATCTATATACCTGTATCATTCTAGTGGACCAACTACGTCGTGAATGTCTCAAACATCGTCATCTGGCCAGACTACCCACGTTTCCCAGGACCAATCTTCTTCAACGTGACCATGGATGTCTCCGAAGACCTTCCATTAGACAAGATCGAAATGGACTTGGAAGTCCGTCACGCTGTCACCAACAAGCAAGGATCCAAGGGATGGCAAGTCATCCCATGTCAAGGATGGAACATTATCGATGGGTGTGACGGAGTTGGGTCATGGTAAGGGTTTAGATCAGAACAATATGTATACATTTTTATTTTCAGCCGCTACTGCGACATGCTCGACAAGTGTAACGAGGCTGTGTCAGGTGCCCACAAGTATGTAAAGGACCGTAAGGCTCTTGACTTCTTGAAGCAAAACAAACTGTGCCCACCACCAAAGGGACACTGGACAATGACTTTCTCTAAGGTGTTCAGCTCAGAGGATCTTCCAAAATCCTTCTTCGGACCACTTCAATCGGTTAGTTTACCATAACCGGAATTTTATGGGAAATGATAGTTTGAGTCGATGACACTTGGTAGAATTTTATGAAAAGAACGAAATTCATAAATTTCTAATTGCTATATCGCAAAAAAGGTCAGCTTCTATTTTTTTCAAAAAAATTGAAAAATTTTGCAAACGTTCGGAATTTCAGATTATGAGTTTCTTGAAAACCTCGCTCCCAAAGATCACGAAACGTTAATTTTTAAATTTTTCACACAATTTCCAAAATGTTGACTATTTTCTGACAACTTTTTATTTTGGGACCAAGAGGTACAGTACAGCTCAAAAGTATGTTAAGTTTCGCCTTTTTTAGTTGAAAATGCCCAATTTTTAGAGTGTGTCAAAAAAAAAAAACTGTCCCACAAAATAACTATTTATGGTATCAAACAGACCAAGCATAGAGCTTCATTTTTGTAGTTGACAATTTTTTTGTACGAGCACTTCCTAGCAAGTTACATTTCGTCAAAGTCATTTCTCCCTCAAATTGATAGATTTCGGTGCGAAATATGGCGATTTTTGAGCTGTCGAGTTAAAACTACCATAACTCTCTAGGGAGTGTCCGTACAAAAAAGGTGTCAACTACAAAAATGAAGCTCTATTCTTGGTATGTTTGATAAAATAAATAGTTATTTTATGGGACAGTAAGTTTTACCATGACGCACTCTTAAAGTTGGGCATTTTCAATTGAAAAAGGGAAAAGTTGATAGATTTTTGTCCGGTACTGTACCCAGAAATGACCTAGCTTGCAAAGTTGTCAGAAATTTTCGAACATTTTTCGAAAATCTAAGAGTCTTGGGGGGTTAATTACTCGAATTTTCAATGTGTTTAGCTCTTCTTTGTTTAGTTTTTGACCGTCTCAGGTTTTTGACCCTTCTCGCACCTTCAGGACGCAATACTTGAACATATGTCAATGGGGTTAAAAATTCTTGAAATTTTGTGTAGCATCCTTTTTTTTTTTTCATTCCCACCATCTCAAAATTTAACCAAACTATTTTCCTTGCAGAACGAATACTGGCTAACCTTCTCGTTCACCGATGGAAAAGACAAGAAGTTGGGATGTGCCCGTTTGTGGGTGGACGTCTGCAAGTACCATCTCCAGGACAAGTCACAAAAGTGTCTCCGCGACCCGAACGCCTTCAAGAACTTTATCAATGAAATCTCATCGCAAGCCGAACAGATTCGCTCTAGAACTGGAAAATAATTCAAAAATTCTTTAAAACCTTTTTCCAAAAACTTTCTCTCCGATCTATGCTCTGTGGGTATATGCAATTGTTTTGTTGTCTCTCTCTCTTCTTGTAGTTTTCTTAATATTTCATAATTTATTATTTCTCATCCACAAACCGACATGTTGTCTTACCTTTTCATGTTGACACCCTTTTTTTCTCTCGATAAAAATTGATTTTAAAAAATTATTCTCAAAGCAGTCTGGCGTACCTTTAGCGCGCATTTTTATTTAACAATGTTTTCAAAAACTACAGAAAATCATTGTTGAAACACAGCGAAATCTTCAATTTTGCAAAATCTGCCGCGACTTGGACGCGTTTTTCCAATATTGGCGATATACGAATAAATTCGATAAAAATTCAAATTTTTAATTAAAAAAGTTTCAAAATCTTTTAAAAACGCAATCTTAGGCTTGTTTTTTAGCATTTTTATTAGTGAAAAGGTGTCAAAACCATAGTTGTCAAGGCCCGGGCCGGCCCGGCAAGGCCCGGCAAGGCCCGAAGGCCCGGGCCGGGCCGGGCCGGGCCGGTAGAAAATTTTCAAGGCCCGGCCCGGCCCGAAGGCCCGGCTTCAAAAAATGACCCATTTTTTTCCGAAATTTTTTCAATTTTTCATCAAAAATGGGTCAATTTTAGACTATTTTTCTGAATTTCTTCTAACTCTTAACGATACTCAAAAATTTGACTTTTTCGTGAAAAAATTCAAAAATTTTCAAAAATTTTCAAAACATTTGAAAAAATTTGAATTTTTGACTTTCGCGCCAATTTGCCCGGGCCTTCGGGCCGGGCCTTGACAACTATGGTCAAAACGGTTATTTTGGAGTGTCTGGCGCGCCTCAGACGCGATAATTGCTCTCATCTGGCGCACCTTCTTTTTGAAACAAAAATTGAGCTTTTTTTCATAAAATTTTTTTCAATTTTTAAAAATTCGGAAAAAAATTGAACTTTTGGGGCAACATTTTGGCGCCAGCTACCCGAACCTTTTCAAGTATGAATTGATGAAACTTGCGTCTGGCGCACCTCAGACGCGTTTTGAACAAAATCAGAGCATATAAAATGATACTTGAACTGGAAATTTGATTTCAGAGAAATTATTAAAAAAATATTTTTTCGAGATTTTTCAATTTTCTCAAAACCTAGCTAAAACACAAAAACGATTAGTTTTCCATGTCAAATTTAAGGTTTTTAGCCATTTTCAAAAATTTTGAGCCCCATATTGACTATATTCTGACCACTTTGAAAATTGGTCCATGTCTGGGCCCAAAACAAAAAGTTGTCAGAAAATAGTCAATATGGGGCTCAAAACTTTGGAAATTGTCTGAAAAGGTCAAATTTGACAACGAAAACCAGCGGTTTTGTGTTTTAACTAGTGTTCGTAGAGTTTGAAAAATCAAAAATTTTGAGTTTTTGAATTTTGGCGGTTCTTCCGAAAAAAATATTTTGACCTCTCTCCCAGCGGACCCTTAAATTCAAAGCTCAAAAGTGTGTGTGTGCTCCGTCTTCTTCTCCGTCTTCTTCTTCACATTCCTCATTCTTGTGTTGTTACGGAGAGTAAGAAAAAAAAAGAAGAGGGAGAGTATGGGCTCGCCTGCGCGGAGCAGTAGAAGCAGCAAGCACAACTCGAAGTCTCTTCTCTGCGTCTCCACGTGGCTGTGTACTATTTCTTGAGGGGGGAAGAAGACCTCCATCTTCTTCTTCTTCTTCGTCCCGCTCCTTCTACTACTACTTTTCTCTAGAAAAGAGAGAGAAACGACGTCTTCTTTTTTCTTCGGATACTCTTAGACTCCCTCGCCACACACAACTTTCTTCTTCTTTTCCCCATTTTTTGGGCGGCTCAAGGTTGTTTTCCTTTTGTTTGCAAATATGTGTGTGTACATAGCCTTAGACTCTCCTGGTAGTTTTTTGGAGTCACCCAGCTGATATTTGTTTGCTTTGTACGTACTACATACTATGTAGGCATGAATACATTTGGAGGGACTGAAGATTAGAAGATTTGCAGAGGATTTCTGATACATTTTATTCAATTTTTGCAGTTTTTCCAGCATAGACATGCTTTATGATCTCTTAAAATCTATATCTAGGGTCTGGGGCGCCTTCTGCGCAGGGGTTTCTTGAAACTTGTTCATTTTATGAACTCTGTATCATATTTTTCTATCCTTATCCTTATTAAGTCGTTATGAGATTTGCAACCGACTTTATCCAATTTTTGCAGTTTTTAAATTAGTTTTTTTCCAGTATTGACAAGCTTTATGATCCCTTGACCCCTTAAAATTTAAGTAGAGGCTTGAAATTTACAGGTCTTTTCTATTTTCCTCTATTTAATAACTTCTGGGGGCACCTTTGACCTCTGTCTTGCCGGTTTTATGTTCTATAACCTATTTTTTAGGATTTCAGACCCATTTGGTTAAATTTTTTGCAGTTTTTTTTGGTACCTGACCTCTTCCTATCTATATTTAGGGTCTGGGGCGCCTTCAGCGCACGGGTTTCTTGAAATGTCTTCATTTTATGAACGCAATATCATTTGGCGCACCTTCGACGCGTTTTCTACTATAAAACTTATATGTGTACAAATATGTTTGTAGTGGCTGAAGATTATGAGATTTGCAAAAGATTTCAGACACATTTTATTCAATTTTTGCAGATTTTGTTGCACTTCTCCAATATTGACCAAGTTTTGATATCCCCTACTATCTATGTCTAGAGTTTGGGGCGCCTTCAGCACGGTTGTTTCACTTTTTCACAAAATTTGCTCAAAACCTACAGAAAATCATTTGGAACTGGTGGAAGAAGATTTTGTAAGTAACCTGGCGCGCCTTAGAAGCATTTTTTTTACAAAGACGGTTTGCCTAATTTTGTCTCAATAGATTAGTAAGAACAATTTCAATAAAAACTCAAGATTTTAATGAAAACGTTTCTTCGGCTAGTTTTTAGCATTTTTATTAGTAAAAAAAGACAAAAACAGTCATTTTGAAGTGTCTGGCGCACCTTGAACGCTTTTTTACCTCCGCTTTGTTGGTTTTATCGTGAATAGCCTATTTAACCAAACTCTAACTGTCTTCTTGAATTTTTTTAACCTCCGTTTATAATGTCTGGCGCAACTTTGACGCGTTTTCTACTATAAAAATCTATTCTAACCTGTTAATCATATGGTTTAACACCATTCGTCCATTTTTCAAGTTTGAGAGCTCATAGCTTGGCTCGAAGAGACAGAAATGGATTTCACGTAGTCGAAAGTACCTATGACCAAAACTTTTCGGTTTCTCACGGAAAAATGAGGTCTTTGTGGTCTCCAAAGCCCCCCAAATTGTATCTTTTTCCCTCTTTTTCCGAACACAAACACACAATAATTAATCCCCCCCTTCACATTTCTTATCCTCTCAATAATGTTCTTCTTATTTCAAATTTGGAGGTCCCCCCTCCTTCTTCTTCTTCCCGAGAGAAGCCCCTACTCCCCCTAATTATCTAATTCCTATCTACATACATACATTCTTTTTCCCGTTTCTTGCAGAGATCCAAGAAGAAAAAGCGGAGTTTTGGAAAGACTCTCTGGCGTGTCTCAGACGCGTTTTTGTTAGGTTGTTGTTGCAAAACCTGTTGGCTGGGGCGCCATCGGCGCGGTTCCCTTCAAAATTGAGTTGAGATGACTGGCTACCGGTCTGCATCCTTCCCGCAAAATGAATCTCTATCCGGCTGGGGCGTCGGTGGCGCGTTCCGTAGCAAATATTATTTCCCTGTTTTTTCTGTTTTTCATAAACTGGGGCGTCTTTGACGCGGGTTTTTTGAGAGTAGCCGATTTCGGTAAACACCTGAGATGTGTTTTATAGTTAGCATTTTTTAACCTTTTTTGTAGTCTAGGGTGCCTTTGGCGCGTTTTAAATTAGTTTTGACTAAATCAAACAATCTGGCGTGACTTCGGGGCGTTTTTCATGAAAAAGATACAATCCAAATCGAATAATCGCCTCGATTTAGTCTGGGGCGTCGTCAGCGCGTTTTTCTAGCCTATAATTGATTTTTCTGAGCTTAATAACCCAATTTTCAGTCGGTAATAACCAAATTTAGCCCCCGCTTATATAAGAAATCTCACGCTCTGCTTACTCGGATTTTTTGTCTTCTTCTGCTTCTTGGCTACAACATATTTTTCTTTTTTCTTTTTCCTCATTTCCTTCTATCCATCAAGTCACCTACACTGCACCGGACGGACCCATTAATATTCGAGGCGCCCGGGCGCTTCGGGTTTTTGGCTAATCCCATTTTTCTTACGGGGACCCTCTCTCTCACTTTTTGAGAGAGTGCGGGGACACACAACTGGGTAATGGGTATTGACGGGTCCCCCGCCTTTTTCGGCTATCCGGAAAAAAGTGGAAAAAGTAAGTGTGTGTAGTAGAGGACGAGGAGTTATTCCAGCAGGAAAGAAAACTTTTTAAATGATTTTGAAGTGATTTACAGTCAATTTTCCCTGTTTTATATTTTTTTCCAGGTTTAAAGGCTCAAGCCATCTGACAATTGTCTTTGAACGCTTACTGAAACCCATAAGTCTAATTTTTATACAAAAAATAATTTTTGAACTGTTTTCCGTATTTTATCATGTTGAAAATGTGATGAATGTCAATTTTCAGTACTAACTAGGGAAGGATCCCGAGTCAAGATGGAGTTACAGGTCGAGATATACATCATTAGAACGGAAATTTTGCGCTGATTTCAAATCTGTATTCTGTTTTTGCTAAACGATCCTGTGAAAAAAGTTATTAACGTTTTTGTGGCCTCTCAGTGCAAAAATGGGCATTTTCAAGACACTAAAAATTACTGTTTTTCTTTATTTTTTCAAACGTTTTTGTTCTGCACGGGTATTTCCAATCATGGAAAATGTATGGTTTGTGTTGGAACTTCAAAAAACTTTCAGACAAATTTTTTGTAGATTCGTCATTTTTGAAAATTTAAGAAACTCCACAAAAAATTTTCTGAATATATATTCTGAAATCAAACTATGCCAAAATTATCTTTACATTCATACTCATACGTGCAGAACAAAAAAGTTTGAAGAAAATAAGAGAAACACTAATTTTGAGTGTCTTGAAAATGCCCATTTTTGCACTGAGAAGCCACAAAAACGTTAATAACTTTTTTCACAGGATCGTTTAGCAAAAACAGAATACAGATTTGAAATCAGCGCAAAATTTCCGTTCTAGTGATGTTTATCTCGACCTGTAACTCCATCTCGACTCGGGATCCTTCCCTAGTAAAGCCGCGTGGACGGAAACACTTGTGAGCTAGAGTTTCTCCACCAGTTTCAACGGCTTTTTTGTGTGTTTAGGTCAGTTTCCGTAACTCTTATTATGAATCAAAACCTTTTCAATTGACCAGATTTCCAATATAAACTTTTTTAAAGGTGAGATGGATTCCCAGTGGAAAACTTTTTTTTGAAATGGGTCGATTTGAGAGGAAAATACGTCAATATGTTACTTTCTAGGAAGCGTCCGTACAAAAAAGTTGTCAACTAAAAAAATTAAGCTCTATTTTTGGTTTTGTATGATTTAAAAATGTCAGACTCTAACAAGGGAAGTACACGACGGACCGAGTTGAACTTTTTCTATAAATTTGACCATAGATACTTTCGACCCTGCTGATTCCAAATCTGCAATAAAAATCTGCTAAATGCTCACGTGAACTGAGTTATGACCCGTCAAACTTGCGCTTCTACAGTACAAGTGTCGATGAAAACGTGAAAAGGTTAAGAACGTGAACAAATTGAAAAGTTTGACGGGTCATAACTTGGTTTACGTGAGCATTTAGCAGATTTTTATTGCAAATTTGGAATCAGCAGGGTCGAAAGTAGCTATGGTCAAATTTATAGAAAAAGTTCAACTCGGTCCGTCGTGTACTTCCCTTGTAAAAGTTGGACAATTTCAACGGCAACAGTTCATATCCTTTTTATTGGTACTGTACCTTTACATATGTACCTATTCATTTGTCTGCTCTTTGTCAATCTGTTAGTGCAAATGTCCAGATGTCCTGTACTACAGTTTTTCTAAAATTTTCTGACATGAGCTGTCATAATGCATCTGCCAAGAAAATCGCATTGTCTGTCTCTCTGCCTGTCGAAAAGTTCACTTTCTTGTTTTTTATGATCTAACTACCTATCTATCAGTCCAAATGTCTGTCTGTCCAGATATCCGCCATTTGCCTAATCCCCATAACCCAGTGTGAAATCCCATGTATATAAGCTCGTCAGAATTCCCTCCCCTGAATGAAATTTGATATTTTTTCTCGCCTAGTCCCCCCGAGTCCTCCTTCCCAGTTTGTACTCTCTCTATCTTTTTTTATTCGCTTCGAGAGACCCCCTCCATCTCTCTCTCTTTTTTCCCTAAAAAGAAGAGTGGTCCCTATTTATTTTTTTTGTGAAAAGACTCTTTCCGATTGGTTTCTCACACTTTCCCCCCGTCCGCCACTCATTTCCTATTCCAACGCTCATTTCTCTATCTCTCGATCTCTCTTTTGGACCCGATTCATCTTTTTCTTGGTTATCCTATTCAAAAAATAGAGATTTGATGGATTTTTTGGGTTATTTAATTCAAAAAATTAGGGAGTTTTAGAGATTTGTCTCATTAGACAGAATGCCAACTAGGGAAGGTCATGGAGTTATGGGACGTGACCAGTTTAATTGGAAAGCTGAAAAAACGCTGATTCCAAGTATATATTCAGTTTTTGCCATTGATACCTGGTATTCGAGAAAAACTAGGTTGAAGTTCTGAAAAAAACCTTAAATCGGCTCAAATAACAATTCGAATTATTCTGAGATCATATTCAACTGATTTTTAGTAATTTTTACGCTCTTAGAACGATTTTTATGTTTAAAAAGTGTAGAAATCTGTCAGACGTCAAATTTCCAGCCGATTTGGATTATTTTTCCGATATTGGTGATTCAAAATGTCGTTATACACCTGAAAATAATTTAAAACGATCTGTCCAGCCGTCCGTGCGCCCGGTTGTCTACTTTGTTAAAATTTCTGACTGTTTGTATGTCCAGATGTCCGGACCATGAGAAACTTCGGTTCACACTGATATCCTTTTAACCAAAATTAAACAATTCCGGCGTTTTTCTGTATTTTTCTGGTGCGCCCGTGACGCGTTTTCAAAGTAACAACTGAAATGTATCAGACAGACAACTTAGACCTCTGTCTGTCTAGAATGTGTATCCAGATGCCCAAAAACTCAAAATTCACATATTTTTGTATCTGGACATCTAGGACCTGGATACTTATAAATATATATCTTCGTTATCCTTTTTAATTTTCTATGTTACTGCGGACATCGGGACAAACCGAACACACCGACCGACAGAAATGTCCGCAACCTGGACATTTAGACCGTGTCCGTTCGTCCAGAAGTCCACTATTTCTCTTGAACTTATTTTCCTCGTTTTACCTAAAAAATCACCATTCATTTACCTCTTATTTCAGAATTCCACTAGACTAGATTCCCCCCTTCCCTCCCTCACCGTGCATCACTCGACACAACCATCCGGGTCACGTGAACGGTCTCGTAGTCCGCTGCTGGCCGGTGGTGGCGGCCAGTATGAGACCGTTCCGTGTCAACCGTCCTCTTCGTCCGGAGCACCAGGAGCACAACAATATCAGCCACCCATTCACATTGAGGTATCCGTCGATTTCACCCGCCCGGATGGACAGAGGACACGCCCACTTTTAGTCGAGAATCGGAGGTTGTATGTTGATGAGCATTACATATCTGTATGGAGTCCCGTGTTACGGTGAGTTTTTTGAAAATCAGTTTTTTTCTCGCCTAAAACTCAATATTTTGCGCTGAAAATCATACCAAAATGTAGATTTCAACGATGATTAGTTGTTCGTGTGCCGCGATTGGGATATGGTGCCAAAAAACGAAAAAATGTCAAAAAAAGAAGCCATTGGCCCGTAGTCAATTGAAATACAGTGACTATACTACAATAATCAAGTTACACCGCACAATCCTGTTTGTCGGTGTGACTTGGTCACTGTAGGTTGATGTGCCGCTGGCCGGCCTAGAATAGTTTTTTGACAGTTTTTCCCGTTATTTAATCAGAAACATAGAGCTTGCCGAAATCTACACGTTGGTATATTTTTGAGCTCAAGTTTGTGGTACAGGATCCCAAATGATCTAGTTTTTCAAAAACGTTCAATTTTTCGGCATTGCAGATGAACTTTGATTGGTCGGCACGAAACTCGCTTCAAACTCAATATTATGAGCTGAAAAATATACCAAAATGTAGATCTCAGCGAGTTCTATGACCTTAGCCTACCACAGGCTGGAAGGTGAATTGTTAATGTTGGTTAGTAGTTCAAGTGATAAGTATTCCGACATGTCATCAGACAAAATGTTAAAAAACAACCTTCTAAGATGTCGTCGCCTAAGAATCGGCCCGGATATCAAGTATGATTTTGGCAAGCGGTTTAGTGTCACAGACACAGAACTCTCGTCGAGATCTACATTTTGGTATATTTATGGATTCATAAGATTGAGTTTTAAGCCAGTTACGCGCCGGCCATGTTGACATATATGATTTTTTGGAATTGTTTGAACTTAAAAGGATTTTAAGGGTAACTAAATGAGTTTCATTATTATATTTTTTCCATTTCCAGAGCGTGGTGCGTGGAGTGTCCCGACCGTGAGCTAATCCTTGCTAACGTCCAGTATGAACACGTGTTGGAGATGTTGGAATGTATTCATCCAACATACAAGGCTGTCGATGATCAATCAGTTCATATACTTCTCCCGTTAGCTTATGATTATCAGGTAGGGCGTCTCGAAAAATGAGAAAACGCGTCAATGACGCGCCAGCGCTTTAATAACATGCGAATTTAGCGCGTTTTTAAATAGCTTGGACTATGTTTGAGCAATCTGGCGCCCTACAGACCAGAGTTGCATGGAAGTGAAATTTTCTTATCCGGAAGCCGGAAGTCGGAAGTCGGAAGTGAAATTTCTTATCCGGAAGTCGGAAGTCGGAAGTCGGACGTGAAAAAAAGCCCGGAAGTCGGAAGTCGGAAGTCGGAATTCCATGCAACTCTGCTACAGACGCGTTTTCGTGCAAATTGAATAATCTGCTGGCGTGCCTCAGGCGCGTTTGGCATACTTCAAATCCACTATGAAAGTAATTGAAGCTTTGAACACTCTGGGGTGCCGCTCAGGCGTTTTCAATACAAATTTTACAAATTTAGAACAACCAAGCGCACCTGAGACGCGTTTTGTTGCAATTTTGGAAGAGTCAGGGACGTTTTTAGCGCGTTTTAAAATAGTTTTGACTAAGTTTGAAAAAAATCTGGCGTGCCTTCGACGCGTTTTCGTGCAATTTCTAAAATTTGAACAATCTGGCGTGTCTTTGACGCGTTTTCAATACAAATTCTTGCCATTGTCAAGTAATCTGGTGCACCCCAGACGCGTTTTCAAACAAATTTCAACAGTGGCTGGCGTACCTTTGACGCGTTTTCCAATAATCATATTTCCCAAATTTTCAGATGGAAGGACTGCTGCACCGTTGCGAATGTTTCCTAATCAGTCATAATTTGCCGTTTCTAGAAAAAGTATGGATAGCAGATAGATACAAATTGAATCGATTACTAGTCCTATGTCTACGAGAGATGCGTCCGAATAGTAAAGTGGATTTAAACGGTTCCCGATATTACGCACTGTCGGATCGAGTGAAAGTACTTCTCCTCGAAAGACTACACGGTGCGGCGGCGCCTGAGGAGATTCTGGAGCCTCCGTTGGATCTGGAGCCCTATCAACGGCAGTCAGATGTGAACTTTGCGGCGGTTCGAGCGAAAACCGGACGGTTGTATTATGTGAATCCGTATTATATGGCCGCGTGGAGTAATGTGTTCGAGGAGAAGTTGCTGGGCACGTCGAGTGGTGTCGAGGAGATGTTCTGTCCGTGTACACATGAGGAGTTGAAGGCTTTCCTTATGGCTATTCATCCACCGCAGTTGAGGATTAATGGTTAGTGGCGAGGGGGATGGAAAATGTACAAGTTCGAGTATCAAGATCGGTTGAGATTGGTTGAGATAGTCTAAGATTGGCTAAGATTGGTTGAGATCGGCTAAAATCGGCTGAAAACGCTAAAAATGACTGGAAATGGCAGAAAATTTATCGGCTGAACCCAAAAGTCGACATTTCGGGAATAACTTAGTTTCTCTTTTACTAGGAAAGGTCATGGAGTCGCTCTGGAGTCACATGACGTGACTTACATTATTAGAAAGCTGAGAAAACGTTGATTCCAAATATATTTTCAGTTTTGACCCTCGAGATCTGGTACTCAAGAAAAACGAGATCAAAGCACGCGAAAAATGTTTGCTTGTTCCGCATTTTTCAAATCTTTGTAACTTTTGAGAAACACAGCAAAATTTTGGGATTTTTAGAGATCCAGGCATTCGGACACACCGACAGACAGATAGACACAAAACTTATGTTTACGATCCAGCCTTAGGCGCAAAAGTCTCCAAACATTTTTTGCACAAAAAATTTCGCGTTTTTTCAAATCTTTCTAACTCTCTGAAAACCCAACCAAATCTAAAGATTTTAATATAATTTTGAAGTTCTTGACTTGGTTTTTTTTTAATGAACTACGTTTTGAAGTACTTGGAGTCTTAGGCCTCAAACGTTGACCTCATTTTTCTCGAATACCAGGTTTCGATGGCAACAACTAAATATATATTTGGAATCAGCGTTTTCTCAGCTTTCAATTAGTATAGATCACGTCCTATATCTCCATTTTTAGTCATTTTTAGGGGGTACTTGATTTTAGAACTCGGAAAGATAGAACTGCTACAAAATAAAACTCTACTACTGGTTTTGAAAATGCTTATTGGGCCGATCGAAGATAATTTTATACAGTTTTTTGTTGACTATTAAATAGACAAAGACTCTATAAAATAAGTGTTTTTAGTCGAATTTTTTCCTCGAAAATTGGTTATAATCCTTCTAAAAAGTCACGAATGCAAACGCGCTCCATTCGAGCTAGAGTTCTATTTTGAAGCAGTTCTATTTCGTTGCAGTTCTATTTTTGTCAGTTTTATATTGTCACAATTATATTTTGTTGCAGTTCTATCTTTCCGAGTTCTAAAATCAAGTACCCCCCAT
Source organism: Caenorhabditis latens (assembly GCA_002259235.3). Classification (NCBI taxonomy): domain Eukaryota; kingdom Metazoa; phylum Nematoda; class Chromadorea; order Rhabditida; family Rhabditidae; genus Caenorhabditis; species Caenorhabditis latens. The sequence goes on along the minus strand of CM056093.1, from coordinate 16,857,414 downwards.
TTTTAGCGTTCCCAGCCGATTTTAGCCGATCTCAACCGATTTCAACCAACCTTAATATCATAATTCCAGAAACCAACATCGGCCCGATCCTAATGTCAGCGTGCAAAATGGAATCCCCTGCTCTCCTCCGCAAGTGTGCGAATCTCCTCCTCTCTCCACACACCCAATTATCCGTCTTCGTGAGGTTATCCCTTCTCGACAGGTGTTTTCTTCACGAGATGCTTCCACAATGTCTTCAAATGGTAGTGCGACCCGAGAATCTGATTCAGATGACACAACAGACCACTTGTGAGTTTTTTTTTGTGTTCTGGGGAACTTTAAAAATAAAACATTCTTGAGGATCTCAGAACGCGTTAAAGGCGCCTCAAACAAAGTTCGATGTCAGGGGCGTCCTTGACGCGTGCAAAAAACTCACACTTTTAGAGTAAAACCTGGTTTTCGGGCGTTTTTTGACGTCTGGCGCACCTTCAGCGCGTTTTGGTGCAATTTCTTACACGCCAGATCATCTCTAGAACTTTTGAAATCTTGGTTTTGACCAGTTTCAATTATTTTTTTCCGATTTTTCCGATTTTTCCAAGAAAAATGGTGCATTATCCAATCTAAACTTGTTACCTAGCTAAACGCGCCGGAGGTGCGCCAGACGTTTCTCTTACTTTGGATTTCTAACAGTTTTTATACATAAAAACTATTGAAAGCCCCTTAAAATCCCATAAAAACCATTGAGAATTGCCAAAAACGCTTAAAAGTCAAAAAATTTTTTTTTAAACTTTTTCATTTTTCACCGTTTTTCGTCATTTTTTCACTCAAAATACCAGAATTTTGTCTTTTCCTTGCGTATAAACTACATAATATGACACTCCCTTCCCTTTCACATATATAACACATTCAAAAATTCCAGAAGATTTCGTTGAAAAAAGTCAGACTTTTGAGCCTAACTAGGGAAGGATCCCGAGTCAAGATGGAGTTACAGGTCGAGATATACATCACTAGAACGGAAATTTTGCGCTGATTTCAAATCTGTATTCTGTTTTTGCTAAACAATCCTGTGAAAAAAGTTATTAACGTTTTTGTGGCTTCTCAGTGCAAAAATGGGCATTTTCAAGTCACTAAAAATTACTGTTTTTCTTTATTTTCTTCAAACTTTTTTGTTTCTGCACGTAGTAAGACTGCACCAAAAACACAAATTTTGTGTCTGTCTGTCGGTCGGTGTGTCCGAATGTCTGAATGTTAAAAATCCTGAAATTTGGTAGTTTCCCGAAAGTTACAAAGATTTAAATGTTGAAAAAAAATTAACGAGCTAATTTTCGTTATGAACACCTCAAATTCGAAAAATTCCAGACGATTGCCTATCAACACGAGCGAAGGCCGCAATGATGGACCGTCTAGGCGTGCTGCTCGACAATCCGGGTCTCCAATCCCATCACTGTACCAGATGCAAAGCTACGAACACCTGCGGATCGGTCACCTGGATGTGTCCGCAGTGTAAAACCTACTCGACGGACACCTCCTTGATGCGAAACACCACAAATAATGTGTCGACGACGACAGGTACCGGCACTGGTACAGTAACCCAGTACGGTACCTCCACTGGAACTGGAATGGGAGGTACAGTAACCCAGCACCAGGGATACGGTAACACCTCGGTCAGTGGTACGATTGGCGGAATGATGAATCGATGATGATAGTAGTTGTTTAATTAATTAATTGTAATTATTAACAGATATTTAATTATTTTATTCGTATATTGTTTATGCATTTCTATAACCAACTTTTCCAGTGAAATCTTTCAGAAAATTCTGCCATTTTTTGCTTTTTTTCAGAACGCCTTTTTCAACAAGAGTAATAATAAATTATTTGGATTTTTTCAATTTTTCAATCACAAATTCATTTTCAGCGTGTCTGGAAGTGTCTATACCTAAGTTTTCAGAAAATTTCACTGTCTTGAGATTCCGTGTACTCCTCGTGGACAAGACCGAATTTTTCGATGGATTTTTTTTCATTTTTAGTCCTTTTTTGGTTTTTTAAAGGATTTTTTAATGATCAGCGTTTATAACTGACGAAGAATTCAGATTTCGTGTCAAAAACTACCCTATACCTCATTTTCCCCACCAAAATCGAATTTTAAGGATCTTTACGGATTATCACAGCTCCAATCAGTGAAAACACCATATCTTTCGTCAAATTGCACAGATTCTCGAGAAAATCCGCTCCGGGGTTGAAAATAGTTGAGGAATTCAAATTCAGCGTCAAAAACAACCCTTGACCTCATTTTCCCCACCAAAATCGAATTTTAAGGATCTTTACGGATTATCATAGCTGCAATCAGTGAAAACACCACATCTTACGTCTAATTGCACAGAATCTCTAGAAAATTGGCTCGGTTGAAAATAGACGAGGAATCCAGATTTTGCGTCAAAAACTACCCTAGACGTCATTTTATTAGAGAAAAATCACATTTTATGGGCTGCTGTAGGTATCCGCACTCTAAATACGGTATCACATCTGGAATATTACAATTTTTTCCATTTTGTCCAATCTGTTCCAAGTTGGACTTCCAATGTAAAGTAAACGTCATGCGGTATATCTTTTCCATCCTTCCACCACCACTTTCTAATTGTACACAATATCCCCCCCCCTTGTATCCACTTAACAGCCCCATAGCTAAAACAGGCTTTTTCTTGTTCTCTCAGCATGATCATTCATCCTTATCCCTCTCCATCCACTCTAACACCTTTTCTCTCTTTCTCTTCTTGTCTTTTGATGGCAGCAGGAGGGGAGGAATATATCACACTTTCACATTGATTTCCAAGCTGATTTTTTATTGGATCGCTGGTTTTTGAGGTTTTGGAACCGATATTTCTTTCATTCTGTGTGTGTTGTGAACTCACTAACCGATTCTGACTTCTCTAGAACTTTTAGAAATGTATTTCAGCTGAAAAATACTGAATTTTCCGACTTAAACTTGTCAAAACCATCGCGCCAGACTTTTCTCCTACGTTTGATTCTAGATTGATTTATAGGGTAATTTCATCATTTTTCATCAAAAATCTTAAATTCTAGACAGTTTTTGAAAATAATCATGTAAAAACATAATCAGTGTAGGGTAGGTTACTTTACCTACGAAAATTTTTTAAACGCGACAAAGGCACGCCAGACTATTGTGCGGATTTTCATAAATGTTCATAAACTTCCACCGATAAAAATTATTTTGGAACAAATTTAATTTTTCTTGTGGTGAGCAGATAAAATTAATCAGAATTCCAAAAAAGCAAAATTTGGACAAAGTTAAAATCAACGATTAACCGGTTACTGTAACTTTGAACAAATGCTCAAACGCGGCGGAGGTGCGCCAGACTGGGTTTTGGAAAATATAAATATTGAAATAAGATAATTGAAAATTAAGTCCAGGACGCTCCAGACTTGCCTTATCTTTTGTGAATACTATGTTTCATACTTTCACACTGAAAAACTCTTTTTCTGCACTATTTTAGCCAAGTTTATCGTTTTTTTACTTCTCTAGAACTTTTTGAAATTGATTTCTAACCGTTTTTCAACCAGAAAAAACATGTTCCTGCTATTTTGACCCTCTCTTCCCCATTTTTACTGAACATCCAAATGTCATATTTCTCAGCTCTTTTTCCTCTCAACACTCAATGTTTCAGACCTTTCCCAGTATGATCCCCCAAATTCTACTCCTCCTCCTCCTCCCCCTCATCTCGTGTGACTTCTCTCCCCATTTCCGTAAATTCCTTCATGACAGCTATGGAATTGCCATAACTGATATGTTGGAGAGGACGGATTTGGGTATGGATGCGTCGTTTGGAGGAAAGGATAGCGCGGCGGATGTTCCACGGAATCAGGCAGTCATTATAGTGCATGGAATCACTAATAAGGCGTCGAGGTTTGCGGTAAGTGATTTTTTCGCGTCAAAAGCGCACCAGACAGTCTAGATACCGAAAAACTACCTTTTGAATTGAAAAACGCGTCATAAGTGCCCCAAAAATGCCTTTTAACCAGTTTTTTTGCATTAAAAACGCGTTATAGGCGCGCCAGATTGAGTTTTGATGCTTTTAAACCAATGTTTTGGCTCTGAAACATGAAATAAATCATTTGGGTACCTTATTTTCCATTTTTTGTGCCTGGCGTATTTTAGACGCGTTTCCAAAGACTATCTGTAAATTTTGCAAGTTCTTAATGCAAAATTTCCAACATTCTGTGTTATTTTATTGGGAAAATTCTCATTTTCAATTTTTTTTGCGCATTTCTGACGTCTGGCGCACCTTAGGCGCGTTTTCGGACAATTTCTTATACGCCAGATCTCCTCTAGAACGTCAAAACCTTTTGAACTGAAAAAACGCGTCGTAGGCGCGCCATTCAACCGTTCTTTTTTGTTTTTTTTTAATTAGAAAAAACCATTTTTTAACTTCCAGGGCACTGCCGCATTTCTAAAATCGAAAGGATACAAAAATGCGGAAATTTACGGAACGACGTGGGGAGACGGTGGGCGGACACCGGTCGGGTTGGTGGAGATGAAGTGTAATTATGTGAAACAAATTAGGTAGGTCTGTCGGTGTGTATGTGTGTGTCCTGATGTCCAATTTTTTGCAGAGCGATGATAATTGCAGTCCGACAGTATACCGGACAACAGGTCGACGTGATCGGCTACTCGATGGGAGCACCGTTGGCGAGAAAGGCGATTTTGGGAGGACAGTGTGTCGATACGAGAGAGATTTTGGGTAGGTGACGGACATCTGGATGTGTGGACAGACACACAGAACCGTTTTCCAGGTGCTCCTCTGACCGAACTGGTGGATACATTCCTCTCTGTTGCCGGCGCAAATTATGGAAGTGTTTTGTGTATTGTACCGGTTCCTGTTGGCACGTGTAATAAGTTAGTTTTTGAAAAATATTTATTTTTGAATTCATTTTTGAGCTCAGCGTGTCAAGAGCTTTCAGAAAAGTATAATCATGTCTAAGTTTGGAAAAATCGCGAAAACTACAGTAACCCAAAATTTTGTATTACTGTAATTTGCGTGTCGGGACCCAATCTTGTTAGAACCTAGACGTGATTACACTTTTCTGAAAGCTGAAAATCTGCTGAATCGATTTATATCAATTTTATAAGAATTGGATCAAAAATAAGCGAGTTATAATGGAAAACGCATTTCGATGTTTTTGGCTACTGTAGTTGTCGTGGCGAGACCCAACCAAGGCATGACTATACTTTTCTGAAAGCTGAAAACACGTTGAGTCTAAACATCTTAAATTTAATCAAATCGGATAAAAACTGACTGAGTTACAACCAAGTAAAAAATGTCCTATTTTCGAAATTTTTCGAAAATCGGTACCTCTGTCAGTTTTTGCCCGTTTTACCTGATTTTGAGGTCAAAATACAGGAAATTTGATAAATTTATTGATATAAATGTTTCTTTCAATCAGTTTGAGCTCAAAATGAGAAAATGACAAAAATTACTTTTTTTTTGGGTTTTTCGAAAATTTTCGAAAATCCATAACTCACTCAGTTTTTCATATTTTTAGTTGATTTTTAGCTCAAAACTCGAAAATTTTCCTGCGACTATCTAATAATTGTTGTAACCCAACCTGAACGTAAACTACAGTCATCCAAAATTCTAGGTTACTGTAGTTTTCGCGTCGAGACCTAACTATTTCCAAACCTAAGCATGAATATTCTTTTCTGAAAGCTCACCACTTCCTGAATTCAAAAAATTCAAAAGAACTCAAAAAAGTCGTTTTCCAGACGAAACGGTCTCCACTGTGACTCGGAATTCCTGAATGACATAAACAACCAACAACGATACGAAGGGTCTCACACGTTCTCCATATTCTCGACTGCCGACGAGAAAATTGGATTCCGTTCGTGTGGTCGACCAGTGTCTCCGATCAGAGGAGGTACTGGATTCGTGAAGAGAGACGGGTTGAATCATGACCAGTTGATGGACACAACTCATCCGTTACAGAGGAATTTCATACTGTATCACTCACCGAAAGCACCGAAACATAATCGATTTTTGTTGTAATTGTTCTATGTTTATATAAAAATTATTTATGAGTTTAAGAGAATAAATTATGTGGAACTGCCAAACACTTACTTCAAAGCTACGCCTTATAACTGAAAATTGAGTTGCCCGTATGAAAAATTCGATTTTTCTATAACTTATAAATAAAAAGTGCTAGAAATTTGCCAAAATACTAAATAAAACATGCTGATTCAGAAAATATAAAAATATCAAAAATTGGGCAAGTGGTTTTCGAGATACACGACAAAACGTGGTGTTTTTTCTGTGTTTCTTGGGGAAAACTGTCTGAAAATTGGCTAAAATAGTAATCAGGATAAGATGATTTTAAATCTGTAAAAAAGTTCAAAATCGGTTTAGGGGTTGCAGAGATATTGTACGGATTTTATCAAAAGTTCCAAAGTCTACCAAGCAAGCTGAAAATTGGTCTGATATGCTAATTGTAAAAAATATACATTGTTTCCACACCATTTCAGCCATTTCGAGAGTTTTTTTTCAATTGAAAAGTGGCTGAAAGTTTTTTATTGAACATTTTTTCTAAAAATTGTTTTATTCCGCTTTTCGCTATTTCGAACTAAAAAAACCTTCCAGCTGCTGTTTTTTCAGATTTTCTTTGAAGACACACACTTTTCTGACCTCCAAATAGTTTCTATCATCTTCAAACATATCATCTGTTACGTAGTAATAAAATGATTCATGTGATAACATATTTTTGTTGTTGTAAACCTACCTTCATTATCGATTTCTTCTAATTTTCGCAAAAATTGATTCAATGCAATTCTTATTCTTTTTATTCTGTTTGACAAGTTTTTTTGGTTATGGTAGGAAAAAAAATCCAAAATTGAAACAAATCCACCTCGATTTTTTTCCAGTTTCCCCACGAACCCTTACCGACTTGGTCTGTAAAATCAACCCTTCTCGATGTGAGGACTTTAGAACTTCCGGAGGTTCTAGAAGAACGGGGGCGGAGCCTCATTACCATCCGAGCCCACTTGGCGCACCATCACTAGAGGAATTCAGAAGATGGAATAATTATGAGGAAGAGGCGCGGGGAACTGGTTTTCTGAAACCGGCAAGTGGAAACAATCCGGTGCCGTATGGACAGGGTGAGTGGTTTTTTGTGGGAATATTTTACCGATAAATTTATAAAATTCCCAGTGTTTTGAGCCCAAAAACAGATAAAACTAGCAAAAACTGAGAGAGTTACAGATTTTCGAAAATTTCGAAAAATTTCGAAAAACTGAAATTTTAATTTGGCTGTAACTTAGCCAGTTTTGATCTAAATCACACAAAATTTACATTTTTGAAATCACCGTGTTCTCAGCTTTCAGAAAAGTATAATCATGCCTAGGTTCTGACAAGATTGGGTCTCGTCACGAAATCTGACTTTAATGGGTTACTGTAGTTTTCGCGTCGGGACCCGATTTTTTCCAAACCTAGGCATGACTATACTTTTCTGAAAGCTCGACACGCGCTGAGTGTGAATGTAGTAATTTCAGACTCCGAAAATGGGGTGGACGCATTTTAGGACCCTGACTGGGGTCCAAAAAATTAATTTTTCGGAACATAAACATGATTATACTTTTCTGAAAGCTGAAAACGAGCTGAATTCAAAAATATCAATTTTGAGCGTTTCAGATCAAAATTGACTGAGTTACAGACAAAATAAAAATGTCAGATTTTTTAAAATTTTCGAAAATTTTCGAAATTCTGTAACTTCGTTCATTTTTGCTCGTTTTAACTGGTGTTTAGCTCAAAATGACCGAACTTATCCAGTTTTTTAGGAGAAATGTGAAATTTATTCGTTTCTAGATAAACAATTTCAATCTGCACCGTTCTAGAATTCTGTATAGTCTGAAACTTTAAAATAAAAAATATTTCAAAAAATTTTAGGCCTCGGTGACATTGGTATCTACACGGGTGTCGGTGTGCAACACCCATTCGGTGGGCTTGAAATCGAGCGGAATTTCGGAATCGGAATGGGCGGAAACGGGCGGATCGGTGGGATTCCAGTCGGTTGGGGTAACGGGGGGACACGGAGTGTTGGCTCCGCCCCCTGGGCTAATCCATAAATTTGAAAATTTCATGAATAATTCCAGATAATTACAAAAAAATCAATAAATTATCATATTTCACACAAAATATGGCTAACAGACACATAGTTGTTGATAAATTAAGTAAGAAGTTGAAGAAAGCACCAGAAATTCCGGGAAAATGTGTAGTTTGTAGTCGCCTAGAGTGCCGTGGAGATGACTGAAGACACTCCGTGGACTAGAAGAGTTGGTGGAAGCGCGTCGGTGAGGTTACGCACCATTTCGAGGTATCTGGAATGAGAAATTATCGATTTTTTGGGGAAAAAATTAGAAATTTTTTGAAAACTCACCGATCTCCATCATCTTCTGCGTTATCCGGTGGTACTGGAAGATTCAGAAGAGTAATTGCCGCTTCTTCCGAGTATCGCTTCACCATATCGTTGAATGCACTGATATAGGCGGCTGGGAGGTCCACAGAGGGGCTGAAAATAGGGGAAAATAAAGTTTTGGAGCTTGAAGAGTGCAAAATTCGGATTCTACGCAACAAAATCCAAAGTTTTGAGCCCCATATTGACTAGGTTTTGTTAAAATTGAGAATCGACAGAAAACCGCGACGCGGCACGCGTCGCACATGGAGAATTTTTTCGAAAATTCATTTTTTGAGCTAGTATAGTCGATATGGGGCTCAAAACACTGAAAATTAAACGGAGGATTTGAAAATCATGATTTCCAAATCTCCAGGTGCCAACCGACCGCGACGCGGCACGCGTGGCATACAAAAAATTTCGAAAAATTTCAAAATTTTTCAAATAATGTCAATATGGAGCTCAAAATTTTGGAAATTTAACGGAGAATTTAATAATAACACTCACATCGTAGTATTAGCACTCGCCGCGCCATTCGCCGGTTGATAATGGCACACCACGTGGTCCCACGGCACCACTGAAGACTCTCCGTCAATTCTGAGCGTCTGGAGCACGGTTTTGAGTTGTCGCTCTCTTCTATGCATGTCTTGAAGGGAGTTGACACAGATGAATACTCGAAGTTTGGTGTAGGATCGCCAGCGGGATGACATCGAGAGGATACAGGCAAGCTGGAGGAGGAAAAGGGAGCTAAAATGAGAAAAAGTGTCAAAAAGAGTTGAAAATTTGAATTCTACGTTGAGTTTTTGGAGTTTTGAGCCCCATATTGCCTATAGTCAAGATTTGATCTACGACCGCGACGCGACACGCGTTGCACCTCAAAATATCAGTTTCGAGGTAAGCTGGTCAATATGGGGCTCAAAACATCAGAAATTTAGTGCTGAATTCAGAAATTATAATAATTTAGCCCGTAGACCTTTGAATTTTCCAAAACTGAATATTTTTTTTTCAAGATTTTTAAAAATTCTCGAAAACTAGCCAAAACACAAAAACGGAAAGTTTTTCATGTCAAATTTAAATTTTTCAACCATTTCCCGAAGTTTTGAGCCCCATATTGACTATATTCTGACAATTTTGATTTTGTGGCCAAAAGGTACCAAAGTATGGCCCAGTATTCAAAGTTGTCAGAATATAGTCAATATGGGGCTCAAAACTCTGGAAATTTTACGGACATTTTAAAAATTGCAATATTGAGCTACCTATGACCGACTGCCACTAGTTAGAAAATGAGCGACCGCGACGCGACACGCGTCGCACCTCAAAAAATGTTTTCCAATTTTGAGATAACCTAGGCAATATGGGGCTCATAACTTTACAAATTTTACGGAGATTTCAAAAATCGCGCTTTGGAGCCACCACTGATCAACAGCCGCGAGTTAGGTTATGAGCAACCGCGACGCGACACGCGCCGCTTCTCAAAACCTCGAATTTAAGCTAATCTAGGCGATATGGGGCTCAAAATTCCGCGTTTTTCACGGAGAATTTGAAAATCTGAGTTTTAAGCCAAACCTGTTATCCCATCCCAGTCCAGTTTCCTGTGGTTTCTGCAAGTCGACGGGCCACACATCGATATATCGCTTCTGTCCATTCCATCCGCGCGACAACGCTTCCTTATCCAATTTCGAAAAGTGACGGGCGACACACAAATTCTTGGTCATATGGAGCACGTCCTTGAGCACATTCACGTAATCCACTGGGCTCAGTCTCTCCAGATTTCCGTCCAACTCTTTCGGCATATAGTCGCCGGCGGTGAAGTACTCCACCACCGCTGCTCGATCGATTTTTGAAAATCGGAGATCCTTGAGAAGTTGAGACTCCTGAAGGGTGACTTGGCTCGGTGCCAACTCGTGGAACCCAATGACTACGGTATTTGGCTTCATCGCGCCGAGACCCGATAACCGCATGAGTTGTTGAATACCATGACGGATGTTATTCGACATTGTCAACTCCACAAACGCTTTGAGTTTCAAATAATCGATAAGGGATAACCAATAGGGGAAAACTTGTTGGAGGGGGTCCACCGGTACCGACGAGTCCATATCACCTTTTCGGACGTGGCCTACCACGTACAGACCGGATTTTTTGAGATCGTTTACAAAATCTAGAAGAGAGCAGGCGGACGCTGGACGGGAGACGAGAAGGAGGATTTGTGGACGCCAGTATCTGAAAAAAAATTGATGAATTGAGGTTTTTGAAGATTTCAAAGCTCAAACTCAAATTCTACGCAAAAATCTAACGTTTTGAGCACCATATTGACTATATTCGGTGGAATTTGAAATTTTTGACCTACTGACCGCGACGCGACACACGTCGCATGCCGAAAACTCAATTTAGAGCCAGCATAGTCAATATGGAGCTCAAAGTGTAGCAAATTTTGCGTAGAACTCAATTTTTCTATTGTCCCGTTGCTGAAAACCTAAAAAACCGGAAAACCGCGACGCAACACCAAATTTCAGATAAATAGAAGTAGAAATTTTAATTTTAAGCAAAAAATCCGAAGTTTTAAGCCCCATATTGCCTAGGTTAGATCAAAATCCGGTTTAATGGATGCGACGCGTGCCGCGTCGCGGTCGGTAGATCAAATTTTGAATAAGAGCAACATGGGGCTTGAAACTTTGCAACTTTTGCGTAGATCACAATTTTTCCTAAAAATGTCACTATTTACTCACTTGACGTGTTCTTTTCTGACATCCAACAGAAGTAGGTACTTTCTGACTTGATGGTAGATCAAAGCTTGAGAAATTGAGCCGGATGATACGCTGGGCGCCTGAAATGTAAAGTTTTAATAATTTTCAATAATTTCAGGACAAAAATCCACTTTTTAATGAGTTTTTTGATCGGAAAAGCAAAAAATTTTCAAAAATTCCAGTTTTTTACCTGATAATGAAGCACCATAATAAGTGTCATTAGTACTACCACTCCGAGCGCACTCATGGACGCGTCGACCACCAACATCATGGTTCCAGTGGCTAATACTCCAAGTGCACATGTTTGCCACGAGAAATATTTGAAGGTGGGCCTGAAAATTCAATTTTCAGCTTGAGAGACATCAATTTTTGAATTCTACACAAAATTTCCAAAGCTTTGAGCTCCATATTGCCCATATTTGAAATTTTGACGTACCGACCGCGACGCGACACGCGTCGCACCTCAAAATCTTGATTTTACGCTACCCTAGGCAAAATGGGGCTCAAAACCTTACAAATTTTGCGTAGAATTTGAATTTCCTACTGTACACACCTGAAATTGGGTGCACTTGTCAATTCCAGCGCCAACGTGGCCACATTCACTCCCATATAACTCAACAAGAAGAAGATCGATGTCAATTTGGCGATTTTGTTCATAGCTCCAACTAGGAACACCAAAACGACACAGATCCATGTGATGACGACCGACACCACAGGATTACGGTCTCCGATCTCGATTTTCGCGGGACGGAGGAGACATCCGAAGAGTTTGTCGTGAGAGAGACGGTTCAGGACACGGGAGGAGCCTGGAATACGAAATTTTGAACATTTTTGAGCCCAAGAAGTTGTTTTTAATGTTTTTAACATACCAATAAGATTACTCATCGATGAGAAAAGTGTTGTTGAGAAGATTCCGATGAGGATGAAAATTCGATGGAAGTTGGTGTCCATCATGACCTGGAAATTGAGAAAAATTGATTTCTGACCCCATATTCAGATTCAGCGTGTTCTCAGCTTTCAGAAAAGTATAATCATGCCTAGGTTTGGGAAAAGTTGGGTCTCGACGCGAAAACTACAGTAACCCGAAAATCGACGATTTTCGCGTCGAGACCCAACTTTCTCCAAACCTAGGCATGATTACACTTTTCTGAAAGCTGAGAACACGCAAATTTTGAAAATCTTAGTTTCGAAGTATTGAGATCAAAATTGAGTGAGTTACAGCAAAATGAAAACTTTCAGATTTTCGAAATTGTCGAAATGTTTCGAAACTCGGTAACTTTGTTCGTTTTCGTCCGTTTTAGCTGGTTTTTAGCTCAAAATGATTGTTATTTTCCAGTTTTTCGGCAAAAATAAGAACTCACTCACCGTATAATCATTCTGCAACAAGTATCGACTCGACGTGGCGGCCATCAAGAACGCCGTGGCAATATAAGCGAACAACGTGGTGAACACCGCTTGCACAGTTCCACGTGGAATGGATACAGACGGTCGGGCGAGCTCTCCAGACATGTTGGCTCCGGCCATAAGACCAGTGACTCCGGAGAAGATGATGGCGAACATCAGGGCAAAATCTGTCGGTTTCTCAGTGGTGTAATCCATCGTGTAGTTGGGGAACATGTTTTCGCCGAGAGTGTGGAAACTGGAAAATAAAAATGAAATGATGATAAGAATTCACGAAAATATACAAAATTCTGTGCATTTTGAGCTGAAATTCGAAAAAATATATTGAAAGTTGGTAAAGTTATGGGGATTGGAATTCTTAAAATTATGAAAAAATATTTTCTCGAAAAAACCAAAAGGGCTGTGGTTTTTCTTGGAAAATACCTCTATAACATAAATTTTTTACTTCAATATATTAATTAAGACGGTCCGAATAAGTCAAAAATCGGCAAAAAGTGACAAATTTTTGCATTTTTGACAATCAGACTCCACTCAAACTACCGTAACTCCTGATATTCCCTACCGAGACCGAATCAACCTAGATTGTCATTTCAAACTCATCAAGACGGTCGAAAAATGCCTAAAACTGACTCAAAATGTCAAAAAATGACTGATTATTGAAAGAACAAAATTTCGAAAAAAAAATCTGAAACATTTTATTTTGATGTAACTCACTCAGTTTTGGCCTGAATTGTTTAAAATTTGGATTTTTAAATTTAGCACGTTCTAAGCTTTCAGAAAAGAGTAATCATGCCTAGGCTTGGAAAAATTCGGGTCCCACCACGAAAACTACCGTAAGCCAAAATTTTGGACTACTGTAAATTTCGCGTCGAGACCCAACTCGTTTCAAATCTAGGCATATGGGTACTTTTATAAAAGCTGAGAACACTGTGAATTCAATAATCGTAATTTTCAGGGATTCAGGTAAAAAAGAGTGAGTTACAGCCAAATAGAAAATTTCAGATTTTCGATTTTTGTTCATTTTTCTCCGTTTTAGCTTATATTTAGTTCAAAATGATTTAAATTTAAATTGCATTGCCGCTGAATATTACTCTATATACTATACTCACCTCCATCCAGTATAATTAGCTGTCAAATTCTGATTGAAATCCTCCACCATACCCTGCGATGGGTCGGAGACGTTCACAGGTACTCGGTAGGCAGGGGTGTTCACCTGAAATGGAAAAATATACAATTTTCAGTCAATTTTTGAGTTTGAAATCCGATTTTCAGCACGAAATTACCCTACTCACCTTGGGAATAGCCACTTCCATGTGTCCGTTGAAGCAAACTGATAGAATCCATGTGAAATAACAAATCGAGATGAGCATAAATGTGATTAGAGCAGTTTTCGCAAAAAGGGCGGAGCCAAGGAGGGAAAGGATCAAAAGGACCAGTGAGACCAGCACACAGTAGAGGAATCGCCATGTCGGCGAGTCGGGGAATTCTAAAATTGAGAAAATTCTACTTTTTTGAGCTGAAAATTAGCAGAAAATAAGAACATTGGGATTATCGAAAGTTTTCGAGTTGTCATGATTTTGCTATTTTTGGCGCAAACTGATTAAAAATAACGTTTTCAAAATCACCGTATTTTCAGCTTTCAGAAAAGTACCCATTAGCCTAGGTTTGTAGCAAATTGGGTCTCACCACGAAAACTACAGTAACCCGAAAACACCTAAATACGTTTTTCATCATTACTCGGTTATTTTTGATTTAATCATTTTGAAATTTGTTTAAATCAATTTAGTAAGTTGAGAGCTTTCAGAAAAGTACCCACAAGCCTAGGTTTTTATCAAATTGGGTCTCACCACGAAAACTACAGTAACCCAAAAATTAACGATTTTCGTGTCGAGACCCAACCTGCTTCAAACCTAGGCATGATTATGTTTTTCTAAAAGCTCACGTCTTGCTGAGTCCAAAAATTTATACTAAAAATTTTGGACCACTTTTAAAATATTTTAAATAGAAAAGTGATTTTTTCAAACGGTCATAACAAGCTGAATTTGAATTGGCCTGTTTTTGACCAACTTTTTCCAAAAGTTTTGATCTACTCACGTCCATTCCCAATATTATTCATCAGCGCTTCCGTGAAACCAGAAATATACAAAGCGCATGAAAACACGTTGGCAACAAAGAATAACACTCCGATAGCACCACCAAACTCGGGTCCCAACGATCGGGAGATCATGTCTGCAAAAATAAAATTGTAGATCACAAAAAAATTCCGGGCTCACAATAGACTCCGCCTCCTTCCACAGCTCCATTTGAAGAGATTGCACATAATGAGAGTACGGTAAGCATGACTATCGCGTAGGCCATCGCTAATTGAAGGATCGTCATGAGGAAACCCAGTTGGCCGACAACGAATCCTGAAATTCAAACGATAGTTGCCGGTGGCAAGGTACCCCCGTAACCCTGTAGTTCTCCGAGTCATCACAATAAATACGCAACGACACTCCGCCAAAGACTCACGCGCCTACCGTAACCTCAGCGTGTCAGTTCACGTGGACACGTGTACTCCACGTGGAAAAAAGTAGTTTCTGAAGTCGGTTGGCTTTCAGAGTTAGTTCTGGTTTTAGCTTTGGTGTTTTGACTTTTGTTTTGTAAGTTTACGCTCTCTTATTATAATTTCTTGCAATAAAGTATATTTATTGTGAGAAACTGTGTTCATTGTCGTCTTATTTTATCCGGAACCTATCACCCCGTATTTATACGCGGGCGACTCGATTTTGAAATGGAAAAATATGGGAATTTTTGAGAAAAGAATGTGAATTTAATGGCAATAAGAGTTTTAAAAAGTTTACGGTAATTTTAAGCCTAAAATCATGTTTATAGGTCTTCAGGAAGTTAAGATAGTCAAGAATAACGGGTTAAGACAATTACAGCTTCCAGAAGGCTTCGAATCCTACACTTGAGAGCAAAATGACCGGAATAATAGTCAGATCTTAGAATTTTATGTAATATCTAAAATCTGCAAAATATTCCGGTCATTTTGAACCAAAAACCAAGTTCCTAGGTTCCGTAAAGCTGAGATACAGTAAATCAAAGTGAAGGGCATATCTCGAAACCAAGTGTAGGGCATATCTCGATTTTTGGGTCAAAACAACCAAAATCATTATCAATTCCTTGATTTTGATGTGATTTCTAAAATTCATATAATATTCCGGTCATTTTAAGCTAAAAACAGTGTTTCTAGGTGTTCTGGAAGCTGAGATACAGTGAAACCAAATGAGGAGCATATCTCCGCTGCAAGAATACATAGAAGTCAAATTTTGGTGTCAAAATAGCTGAAATTATTATCAAATTTTTGTTTGACTGAAGTGTTTTAGGAAAAACACAACTTCATATTATTTCCAAAAATTTCAATTATTTTGAGGTAAAATTGGAGGTACAAGACCAATTTTTTCATACACAATTTTCCCCCTGATAACCAACCAATAAAAAACGTACCCATTCTCAAAAAGAGTAATATACTGAACATGCTCAATGCAACCGGTGCAAATACACCAGAAATCGTCGATAGACCCCCGGGTCTCGAGTTCGCGAACTCCATACTCGGTGATCCGGCACCCCCGTCTCCAGCAGTACTGCCACGTGGCGTTGATTGCGAGTCTTCGTCTGGAAATGTAAGAATTACAGTTATTTTGCACTAAAAACTGAGAAACTCTCTTAAAAATGCTCTAGAATCAGTTAAAAAAGTAAAAACTGAAAGTAAGCAATTTTGCGTCAAAGGCGCGCCAGAGAATTTCAAAAGTTTGTTAGGTATTGTTCCTTTTCTTTTGGATTTTTGCATTTCAACAATTTTTGTCTCAAAATCTGCACAATTCACTTCAAATCTGGCACATGTTGCGTCAAAGGTGCGCCAGACTTTTCCGATTTTTTCTAATTCATTTTTTCTACGCGTTAAAGTCACTCCAGCCATTTTTGATTTGACAGCCTCTGCTTCAATTTCGCGTCAAAGGCGCGCCAGGCAGTTCAGACTTTGATGTTTTTTTTGGCTGCCTATCAAAACAGCGTCAAAAGCACCCCAGCTACAGAAATTCTGAATCCCACAAGCTTTTCGCGCCAAAGACGCTCCAGTCAGATTAGTGAGCTAACATGCGTCAATGTGTTTTGACCGATTTTGAGCGATTTGAAACTATTTGAAATATCGGCGCGCCAGATAGGTTTTTTTCTGGATTTTAGGATATTTTTGACAGATTTCAAGCGATTTTTTCAATTTCATGTCTTTAAAACTTACTATTTGGTTCATGTACAAAATTGGGGTTATCAATAAAAGGGCCATCTGGTATGGGTACCCTCAAATCCATTGAACTTGTGCTCGGCCCGAAAGGCGGCGGATCGTTTTGATGGTTGTTGGAGGAAGAAGTTGATGGAGTACTCATTATGGAGCTGAGAGAGATCATAGAGAATTGAGAGAGTGTGGCGAGAGAAAGAGAGAACTGACAGTCTCCTCGAGAAATCGAGAAAATGTGCCAAATGTGATGATAAAATGTGTAAACATTTCAGAGAGAGATAAGGTGTGGAGGTGGAGACGCAGACACTTATTGGAAATTGATATGAGTGTTTGATCGGGAATAGGAGAATAGGGAGTGAGTCAGTGGGTGTCTTGGAGGCACAACGAAAAAAATTTCCTGGAAAGTTTTCTATAGAAACGGACCTTAGTAACATAATTTTAGGTTACCTGAATACCTATGTCTAAATATTTAAATTTAGATTTTAAATATTAATTCAAATGATTGTTTTTAATTTTACAAGAAATTAATGTTATTTTAAGCTAAAAACCACGTTTGTAGATTTTCTAGAAGCTGAGATACAGTGAAGCCAAGTGAGGAGCATATCTCAACTAGTAAACGGCAATGGAGTCAGAGTTTTGTGTCAAAATGACCAGATTCATTTTTAAATATTGATTTTTTTGTGTTTTTCAAAATTTTTAAAATATTCCGGTCATTTTAAGCCAACAAATTAATTTCCAGGTGTCTTAGAAGCTTAGGTACAGTAAAACCAAATATCTCAAGTACTAGAAGGCATAAGGATCAGATTTTTGGGACAAGATGACCGGAATCATTTTTCAACTTTTGATTTTTATGTTATTTTTAAAATGTGCAGATTATTTCGGTCGTTTTAAGCCAAAAACCACGTTTTTAAGTGCTCAGAATATCTCAGGTACTAAAAGACGTAGGAGTCAGATTTTTGTGTCAAAATGACCGGAATTATTTCTCAACTTGTGATTTCTATGTGATTTTTAAAATGTGTAGAATATTCCGGTCATTTCAAGCCCAAAACCATGTTTCTAGTTGTCCTGGAAGCTGAGAAACAGCAGAACATAGTAAAAACAAAACTTATGTGACGGATTATAAGAAATATTATAGAAGTTGAAAATTTTTTTTTGGACTCATATGTACTCTGTAGACTAAGATACAATGTTTTCGTCACCAACATTTTGAGTGTCACGAATAGCACACAAAATACGTTTTTTGTACTGCGAAAATCCAGATATAACGTTTTTGCAGTGAAAACTTTGAAAAATGTTCAAATTTAAGAATTCACAACGAAATGACAAAAAAATCAGTTGTTCGAAATCAAATAACGTTTAAAAAAGGTTTGCCAGTCGTACAACCCGTTATTTGAAGAAACAAAATTGGAGACGTAACGTAAAATAATATACACGGCTTAGAAATGAAGAAAATGCGGGGGTTTCGAAAAACACAGAGCTGGAAAGAAGAGAAAATTATATGATAGATATGGAGCCAAAAAATTGTAAATTCCATGGTTCAAAAAATGAAAATTTATAGTTGTGTGCTATTTTCAGTATAAAGTGGTCAAATTTTAGCATTCTGACACGTTTCAGCACGTAATTTCTACTCCAAATCAATAATTATAGAGTTGTAGCTCGAAGTTGTGCAAAAATTTTCTAAAAAATACACATTCGACACGTTCTGGCATCAAAAATACACAAAATTTGGAAATTTTTCAATTAAAAATGTGCAAAAGTATTTCAAAAATATGAAATTTGGACGTTCCTGACACGTTCTGGCAACTAATACACACAAAATTGTGCAATTTTAAATCAAAATCAAAAAATTTCTATTATACTGCTAAAAATGAGTCACCCTGTTGGTCTTGCGAAATAACAATTAGTCTTTTTTCCAATTCCAGTAAACAAATGAAACAAAACTAAAAGAACCAGGCGTGGGATAAAATTGAATTGTTTCATGAGAAAAAGGATCTCCCTGAAAAAGGAAAGAAGAGAAGCACACACTCAAATAAGGGGTTAGGAGGGAAAGGAACATTTGGAGGCTGAGAGAGAGAGAGAGAGAGCTCAATGAGCCTCCCGACACACCACGCGGAGCACAAATAGAGAATTGAGAGAGTAGAAGAGACGCGGAGAGATAGAGAGAAGGGAAACGGAAGCCCCGTTTCCCCTTTTTATGACTTATGATGGTAGTGAGGAGGAAAGGTGGAGAGCATTATTATGAAAGTGGAAAAGGGGAGGCACCTGGACAGACAGATAGACAGACAGACGGAGGGCGTAAAAAAGGCATAGCATAGGAAAGGTGGATAACAAATCTTGCTTGATGATGAGTAATTTTGCTTAAGGATAAAAAATTTTGGAAAAAAAAACTTCTTAATACATGGAACCACCTCTATTTCAGTTTGTTTGGATGTCTGTCTGTGTGTTGGGATGTCAGATATCTATGTGTTATTTTCTGTATTTTTACCAAAAATTTCGTACCGAAAAGTTCGAAAAAAGTTTCCAGACAACTGACTGAAAAAAAAAATTTCGGAGGCAAAAATCTTGGATTTGTATGAAAACGTGAAGAATAAAACCCCCAGAAACCTGTTTTTAAGTTTTTCTGATCCTTGATGAGTTGTTCATGTGTCTGCTTGCATCTTAAAAGTCCCTCGGACATTTGGACACACAGACAGACAGACAGACATCTTCATAACAATGGAATGTTGATTTTCTAGAGAAAAACTCGTTTTTAATAAGTTTTCAGACGTAATTTATTTAATTTTTTAATTTTTCAATGACGGTTTTTCATGATTTAATTTTTTCCGTTTGATTTACATCGTTTTCTCCAGGAACCAAATTTCGGTTTCTTGAAATCCGTCATACGGTAGTTCGCGTGTCTGTCTGTGGGTTCGAATGTCCGGATGTCTAATCACCAACTGGCTACCTATCTAGCTGGCGAGCCTGCGGTGTTATCATTGTGCTTTGAATATTTGAACTGTCTGGCGCACCTTTGACGAGTTTTCTCCTTTTTTTGTTCAATTTTCAATTTTTTACACATTTTCCAAATAAAAAAGCTCACCAATCAACGGCACTGCTCCCTTCTTCGGACTCTTCCCGTTGGCTGAGATGGGCGGTCCGTCGACCGGTCCACCACCACTATCGAACATCTCATTGACGATTCCACCGTAAGAAGTGACACTCGAACCACCGCCACCACCGAATATGGTACTCCCGTCGTTTGACATTTTAGGCTGGAACGATTGGGATAATTTAGGGTAATTAAGGAGTGATTAGGAGAAATATAGACGGAAGTGATAGAAGAGCTGGTTGAAAATTAGAAAATTGTCGTCTTATTTTGCTAAGTACAGAGAAACCATTTTTATAAGAAATGGAGGTCAATTTTTAAAAGGTTTTTTATATTAGCACATCTGGACATTTGAACACCCAGACAGACAGGCAGTCAGAATTCAAAAAATTTCAGCACCCTAAAATTAGCACTACTGGGTTCGGAAAGTCAAAAAACAGGCGAAAACACGTCACTCTCATTCAAATGAGTACCAAAATAACAAATTTTACAAAAACTAGATTCTCCATTTTTAGAATCTCAGAATAGAACTGTCTATCAAGGTCAGTGGCCTATAATTATTCATACTTTTGGAAAAATAGGCATTCGAATTGGCTTATGGAGGATATCACGTGTGGGAGTATGTTTTTATGCGTTCTGGGCTTGAAATCTATGATTTTGATGGAAAATATGTGTAATTTTTGACTAAAAATGACGTTAAAATACAGTTTTTTGCTTGAAATAGCGTTTCGAATGAAACGCGCCGCAGGCACGCCAGACAAATCCTGTTCATCCATCTTGTAGGAGCGTTTTCAGGGATTTCAGCAGTAAAAAAAATCCGGTATTTAAAAAAAATTATTTTTAAAAACGTCTGACAAGACCGGGGCAACGTTCTGAATCATGTTTGAGAATGAATCTATACATACAAAAAACAGCGACATGTTGGAATAGAATGGGGGAAAATGGGACAATAGTTTGGGTGGAAAACCTTTGAAGGCGTAAATGAATAGGAAGGGGACAGCAAAAAGTTTTAAACAAAACGAGAATTGTTTGGAAGGGTTTTGGCTCATTGATCGACAGAGGTGGACCGGAATTTCAATGAGCAAGGAAAAGAAATATCCAAACATTTTGAATAAACTTTGAACGAGCTTCAGCTAATTTTTCAGTGGCTGTTATTGAAAATACGATATTTGTTTCATTTCTATTAGTGGGACCTCAGATGACAGAAATGAAAATTGACGAAAACTATGAACTTCTAAGCGAAACACAGCTAAAAACTATCATCGGATTCAAGTAATCAAGAAAATTTAGGCCTGGCGCGTTTTTGACGCGTTTTCTCACATTTACGACGTTAAGTTTCACTGATTACTTGAAGTTGTCTGGCGCTTCTTAGACGCGTTTTTACAAATAGGAATCACAAAAAAGTTAAAAAATAAAGTTGAGGTTTAGTTTTCAGAGAAAAAGCAGAACCATGGTATATAAAATGTGAGAAAGTATGAGACTTATGGCAAAATCTTTCTTGATAGTCAAAAAATCTCAAAAATACATCAAAAACAGCTTAAGCAACTTTTTTTTTTGGAAAAACACCTCCTGATTGGGTTCCCAGACCATCTAGACCATTCTATTTCATTTTTAAGATCTAGTTAGTTCGAAAAACTTCGAAAACGTGTAAAATTCATTTATGACTATTTTCCACCGGAATTGTTGGCATTATTCTCTTATAAACCGTTTTCTACGTTTTCAGACACACTAATCCTCAGAAAACTCATAAAAATCCTCAAAAAAAGCGATAAAATCCAAGAAAATAAGGCGTGTAACACACTGTGTGTGTACAGGTCAGTCATTCCGCTACTGCGGGGTGAGAGAAGAAAAAGGGATCACTCGGGAGAGAGAAAAGAGGAAAGAGATAATAGGAATTGGAGAGACGGAGAGAAAAAGAGAGAGACCATTGGCCTTCTGTGTCCAGTGTGGGAAGACATGAGGAGGAGGGAGGAGAAGGGAGGGATGAGTAATTGTTCCCGAGGGGAGACACATAGCGGGCGGGAAGAAATGAGGAAGAAATAGAGAGAGCGAGGAAGAAAAATTAGAAAGGGTATAAATTATTTTCAGTGATTTATAAGGGTCCGAGGTTTTGGACTGTTCAGAAGGGAACCTGATGAGCGGTACCCTGGGACAGTGAGCTTCCCAACAGTAATCCCGGAAAAAAAATTTTTTTTGAAAGTTTGTCAAAAAATCGAAGTTTCGGTGTCATCAGGGTCAAGCGCCTTCCTCCTAGAGAATATCAGCTTGAAAAATTGATTTGTCTTCTCAAATTTACTGATGTTTTGAAGGTTTTTTGAGATTTTTGAGATTCTTTGCAGCATAGGCTTTTAACAACAAAATTAGGACAAAATCGTCTTCTAAATAATGACTATGTGTTCCATATGGCAAATGACTAACCGGAACTCTTCAACTATGGGATCCTAACAAAATGGTCTTGATATCAAAATTCTAGCAGACCAGCCGAATTTAGCAAGTGTGATATCCCACACTTTGAAGATTTTGAATTAGAGATCAAAGTGGAGACGTAGAAACATATTTAAAAAAAACATTTTTTTTATGTATGATTTTCTTACTGAAAAAAGATATAAAATAAGTTTAAAGTTTTTAAATATGTGAAAAACTCACATGAGACTACTAAAAAGTAGTAAGCGAAGACATCCGGACAAAAATATACGTAGGTGGACTTCCGGTGTTGCAGAAAAATGACAAATGTTCCGGATTCTGTGCTTAGAATGCTCAAATCTATTAAAATTTGGATTCCCCATTGAGTTTCCAAAATTTTGATGGTGGCCTAACTTCCTAAATTCATCGGATCCTAGGCCACCGCTAGTTTTTTGGGTATAACTCCAAAGCTTGCAGAGATAGAGGAAAGTGGTTAACTACAAAAATAATCAGAATTAAATGTTCTATTGATTCATGTATTTTGGTGGCTTACTTTCTCAGTCGGGTCCTAGAACATCATTTCAAATCGGTTATAACTCAAAACCTGGGCCACCTATCAAAAAATGGTCAACTACAAAAGTGATCAGCACAAATTTCTCTAGTATAAAATATATGTGTATCTATTCTATGACACATACACCACCCGACGCCTCTCCCATTCAATTCTCCATAAATTTCTAAACAGATCAAGTTTCTTTCGTCCCTTCGGTTATACAATCAGAATGACTTGATGAATTATATAATAGAATGAACAAAAATTTATGATTGTTTGATTTTCAGACGGAAAAAACCAAAAAAAAATCGGTGAAGATCGGTCGAAAAATGGTCGAAAACTATCTTGAAGGTATCTGGCGCGCCTGTGACGCTTGTAAAGCTTATGGGAACGTCTGGCGCACCTCAGACGCGTTTTCATCATGAAACCCTGAAATGACCTCTCAGAAGTCTTTTTTGCACTTCTTGCCAGCTGGCGCACCTGTGACGCGTCCCCCCAGTACCGAACATCAGGGTTGGGAAATTCCGGGCCGGGCCGGGCCGGGCCGGCCTGACTGAAAAATTTTCCTCGGCCCGGCCCGGGCTGGCCCGATCGGCCCGGCTAGTGTGGAAATTTGAATTTTTTCGAAAAATTTTGAATTTATTTTTTGAATTTTTGCAAAAAAACGTCGAATTTCGTACATTGTTTTGGAACATCGATAAAAACTGAAGTCTACGAGAATGTTGACTACTTTTCAATGGAAGTTTCAAAAAAATATTGAAAAATTGTGCACCTTTTTTTAATCCGGGCCGATCCAAAGCTGACGAGCCGGCCCGGCCCGGCCCGGGCTGGCCCGGAATTTCCCAACCCTGCCGAACATCTGTCTGGCGGGAAGAAATGAGGAAGAAATAGAGAGAGCGAGGAAGAAAAATTAGAAAGGGTATCACATATTTTCAGTGACTTATAAGGGTCCGAGGTTTTGGACTGTTCAGAAGGGAACCTGATGAGCGGTGGGACAGTGAGCTTCCCAACCAGTAATCCCGGAAAAGTAATGGGACATTTCAAAAAACCGATTTCTAGAAACTTTGAGAAATTAAAGTTTGCCAAAAGGAAAGGGAGTTAAAAGTGAAGCGCCTTCAGGATATCAGCTTGAATAAATGGTATGTCTATTCGAATTTTCCTATTTTTTGAGGTTTTTTGAGGTTTTTGCAGCGAACGTATCAGTTTGGACCGAGAAAACGAAATTTAATACATATTTAAACATTTTAATAGTTTTTAGGTCAAACTCGTCTTCTAAGTAATGATTTTGGGTTCCATTCGGCAAATGTCCATTTGGAACACTTCAACAAAGGAATCCTGAGGAAACGGTTCTTGATATCAAAATTCTAACAAACCAGGTGGGTTTTGTAAGTGTGATAACCACTAGAACACATAAATATAATATATTTTTTGAAGAAAGTTCAGAAAAGGATCCGAGTGAGGATATAAGAAGAGTAGAATTTCAAAAGTTTGCGATTTTCGTCAAAAACAGTAATTTACGTTAAAATGTGTAGTTTTATACACTTTTAGACAATGATGCTTTCTCGGTGCAGAAATTACGGAAAAAAACTACATACTTTGTAATAATCTTGTGGATATTTGTAACCGAATATACACGGTCTTAATGCAAATTGACAATTACAAGGTTTGAAAATTGTTTTTGTTTTTTTTAAATTATTTTGTCTAACCTCAATTTCTTTATTGTAAGGTATTCTGTCGAAACCTTAAGCCTATCCCGGCTCTTAAGATTTATCTGAGTTTCTAACACACACAAAGTGCTTATTTTCAGGTCAAAACTGCTCGCTTTCGCTCACAGTCTCTTCACACAATTCCTAGGCCTGCAATTGTCAACGTCGCTGTCGTCGCGCCTGCCGTCTCTTCAGTCGCCGACGCTCTCTCGTCATCGCCGCCACAACGACAGTCCGCATCCCGCTCTACAGGCTCGGCGCCACTAATTTGCATACATTAACTTTCCATGCCTATATAAGCCGACGTTTCTCTCACTCTAGGCAGTTCTTACGGGGTTTATGCCCGAGACTGATTTCTCTTTGTTTTCCCCTTTCACCCCTTTTCTGTAAACTCAAAGTCGCCTAATAAATTAGTAGTTTAATACAAATCGTCTTACGTTCGCTTACTGGTAGCAGCGAATTAGGTTTTTCTTCATTTTAGATTAACTTTAAAGACCCACCCACGCTTCCCACCCGTATTTTACTACTTTTAGTTTGTTGGCTCGGGACCATAACCCGTTTTTCTTTCTGTTTACCCCTCCCGCCCGCCCCTTCTTGTAAAGTGGCCAATTTACATTAAGTGTTTCCGCAGGCGCGTAGGATAGTGATAGGTGTTTAGAAATCCCGATAGGGGAAATCAGCGTAAGATGCGCGTCCGTTTGGTTAGTTTCGTTTAGATCTTGTCACGCATCTCTTCGTTTCTTAATCCTTTCGGTCAGCGTTTTCGAAGGTAGAAATACCAACGTGCTGCCTATGGATAAGAATTATTATTTTTATCCGGATACCAGGCTTCGGCCAAACCGCTCCTTTTCCGGCAGCACATGGGCTGCTGGAGTTAATTCGATTCCTATTTTTCAGGTAATTCTTAGTTCGATACACCAGTCGAAGCGTTCAACATGTCCCATCGTGGACACAACGATACCCGCCCTCCGTGGGCAGTTATGGCGTCGGCCAGTCGAGTCACGGACCAGTCAACGGTCACTCCGCAGCACATCTCCGCAATCAAGAGAGCAGTGGCATCTGATCTCACGTGGATCAAGGACCACCTGGAGGACTCTATGGACGAGAAAATAAGACAACTCGAAGGAGCAAACAATATGACACAACAACAAGTCAAGGAGGCAGTGGGCAAAGCAGTTGCCATGGAGGAGAAGCTGGTGGAGATAGCCACTCAGCTTGGGATTCTTGCTGAGAGTTTCAAGAAGCTTCAGGAGGCTGTAGTATGCGAAGGCGTTAAACCCGACGCGGCAGTACCTCTTGAGAAATCCGTTCCTCATCCAATGTCCTTTTCTATCGTGCTTTCGGCAAATGGTTCTGCATTGAACCCGGATCACTGTACTAGTGAGGAGCAACCGAGGGCGTCAACACCAAAGTCAACCAATGGGATCAGCGGCGACCACGAGATTCAAGTGGAGATGCCAAATGTTTACTATGACGGAGACAAGGAAATTGACATTTCCGCAATCGCGGAGGAAGTCGTGACAATGGCTGGGATTCCAGCACAACCTGAATCTGGTCTGCAATCAGTACAGAATGAGATGGGATCAGTGGTGAACACAATGCAAGCAGCATTGGTTGGACAGGCGCAAGAAGCGTCAGTGGTCAGCGAAAGCGACGGGACTCCAGGAGTCGGTGAGGAGGGGTGTTCCCTTGATAATCACGATAAGAAACAGTCGTCAACAGTTGGTTCGACGGCGGTTCTGATGGAACCTGAGCTTACTTCGAAGCTGAGCAAAAGTGCCAAGAAGAAGCTGAAGAAACTAAAGAAGAAGAGAGATGTGAAGGCGTTCACACTGGACGATTCTATACCGAGCGGATCGGAGGAGAGTCGTGAGAGCACTCTGACAGACGAGTCCTCGTTGAACATCGCTCCTACAACAATCGGAGCTGGTCAGGAACATGGTCCTGTTGGGTCTTCTGGAGTTGGAGACGTAAAGGTAAGCCCTGTTATCACTGTCACAGGATTCGAAGGTCGCAAGACTAACGTGGTGACTAGTGATAACGAGAAGGGAGATTCTGAAAACATTTTAACCGAGCTTGGCTCAAATACTGAAACACTTCCACGTGTTATGGCAATCACATTGGCGGATGCTGCACAGATCACGCCGTACAGTGGATCCAGCAAAGAGGATCTGAATACATTCATCCGGTCTTTTGAAGATAGATTCAATCTGACGGAGGATGCTACGAAAGCTGGAAATAAGGTGAGATTTCTGTTGGCGTATCTTCGCGAGGAGGCGAGAGATACAGTTCAAGAAATCCTGGATAGCAAGGACGATGCTACATTCGACGAACTGGTCGATGAACTCAAGAAGAGATTCGCACATCCAGCGATGGGTGATCGTTATCGTGAGCAACTTCGTTCAAGAAAGATGCGTTCTGATGAGACGGTTGAAGAGTTTTACAGAGCTATCACACGCTTGGTGAAACAGATTCACAACAGTACAACAACGGAAACTGCTAAGGACAGCATTTTCGAGCATTTCTTGTTCGGTCTTCGGGATAATATGAAGATGGGTGTCAAGCTACACAAACCGAAGACACCTCGTGAGGCTCTGGAAGCAGCACTCGATGTTGAAGCTATGTTGCCACCAACAAATTCTGAAAGCGAATTGTTGGCTGAGCTGAGAGCAATAGCAGCTAGTGTTCAAGGGAAACCTTGGAATAATGGTTCCTCAAATACACAGGAAGGCGGAAGCAATCAGAATCGCCTCAACAGTAGCCAAGGAAGCAGTAACTATAAGAAGAAAGGAACATGTCACTACTGCAAGAAGGAAGGGCATTTCGTGAGAGAATGTCTCAAGAGGGCTAGGAATAACCAGGCAAGAAGCAGAATGAATCCGGTGGACAATCATCGTCAGCAACAGCCTCAAGTGAAGCAGGCAAGCGCAGGGACTACCGAGTTGGAGTACCTCGAGAAAATCAAGGCGCTGAATGAGCAGGTCGAGATGCTGAAGAAACGCAATGATCAGATTACTGCGAGTCAGTTTGAAGCAGGAAGATCGGAATGCTACATGCTGCGACACTCGGACAAGAAGCAAGCCGGACAGAAAACGTCGCTCAAGCCGGGACAGTGTATGGAAGCGATAGTAAGCGTTAAAGCTGGCCGCGTACCGTGTTTCGCACTGATTGACACAGGAGCAAGTGTATCAATGGCCACTCGAGCGACCGCCAAGCTTCTAGGGATCTGGAAATTTCAGTCGAGCGGCACTAAGGCTGTGAGAGGTGTCGGAAACAACAGAGTTCCGATGATCGGATCTGCGGAAGTCACATTCAAGATTGGGTCAACAACGATCAGACACCGGATCCACTTCACTGAGGACCCGAGTACACGCTCGTCTCCTGCAGATTTCGACTTTATTCTGGGAAATGACATTTTGTGTCGGATGTCGTTGCTGCAGGTGGATTATCGCAACTGTAGAATAATCATGGGTAATGAAGTGTTGCCTTTGACTACTGGATTAAGAGGGCCGTTCAGAATGATTGGCAGCGAGAAGATCAAGAAAAACTCTGAAAGAGGTACGCAAAATTGCGGCGTAGTCAAGGAAGGAGAGAAGGCAATGACTCTCGGCGAGATCAAGCTGCATATTATCCAGGACGGACATTCCGTCACAGGCACCGTTTGCGAAAGTGGAAACACTGACGCGGAGTGCTCAGTCACAAGAAAAGAAAACAAAAATATTGATAACAAGCCCACGCGGGTAATTAATTCACTTGGAGGAATGAGTGGATCGGCTTATAAGAGTAGCAAACGCAATTTGGCAGAGAAGTTGATGGGAAAAACCGGTCAAGTCGTCGCAAAAGTTGAAGAAAATGAGAAACTCCGGAAGTTCTCTGACGGAAAGCCATCGGAGAACAATAACAAAGCAAGATGCGAGGATTGTCAAAGGATCTGAATGCTGAAAATTTACGAAATCATGTTCAAGCAAGTTTACGACTTCCTTCCGGTTGTTTAACAGTTTAATTCACGAGGCGCTACAGTAAAAAGTTTTTCGACGAGGAGTACGGTATTAAAGGCGCACGCCCGATGTCGAAATGGTCCCGCAACGACAAGTCGGCCGAACAAAAGTGGCGCGAAAGGCGCGCTCTCGAATTGCGATTTTCGCGTGGCCCAACGTGTTTATTTGTCATTAAAAGCGTATTTTCTGGGCTTTTGGGGCAAATTTTTCGGAAAATTTTTTCCGAGCTCCCGTAAAGCGCTCATCGTTGAGTTTAAAAGCATTCGTGCCACCGGTAAGCTTCAAATTTCGGCGGCGACGTAAATTAATCCTTTTTCACCTGCAACCCGTGCTTTTAACGTATAATTTTGCTGATTTTTGCAGAAAATCATCTTCGGGCAATGTCTCCTTCATCAAAGAAGAGAAAAGGTAAGGGAGCGGACGCCGGTTCCCGACCGTCGCCAGACGGCAGTAAGGCGAGTTTAGCGTCTTCGGACGATCAGGGTTCCGGGGAGGCCACGGGATTCGAAGGTAGCAATACCGACGTAGTGGCTCTCTCCGGGGTTAAGCCCGCAATTAAACCAGTTAACCAGCTCAATGAGCAAAACCATGTCATCAATGGCTACGATTCAAGCAAAGATTCCAAGATGGACGATTCGAGTGCTGAGTTGTTGAAGAGAAAAGTGCCAGATCAGGTAGAAGTGAAAGAACAGGTAGAGAAGAAGGAACAGAGACCACCACCGGAGGATGATGACATCGATTTTGGTGTCTATGATAGCGAGGATGACTCGTTCCAGTACGAAGAAGAGCCGGTCACGGATGTCCTCGATGGTCCTGATGCTATGGAGATACAGGCGTTGTCTATGGAGGAGGGGACAGATTCAAGTACTCATTCGAGTGAAGAGACAACAATGGTTCGGGCAAGATCACCTATCAGAGCGCCGTCTCCGGAACCGATGCAGCAGGAGCAGTTGCCAGATGGAGAAATGGAAGAAGAAGATCTGGAGGAGATCATGAATGCAGACCATCATAAGTACGAAAGCTTTTACCATTTTGCTGAGGAGGGTGAGGAGAAACCGAAGGATCCGAGAAGAAAAGCGGTAGCCAGAGAAACATCAACAACAATTCAGGCGTTCAGAAAGTACACGTATAATATCAGAAATACGCCATACGAGTCGCCGGACGCGTTGCCTCAAAGTTTGCAGGATAACAAGTTTGTGGTGGTGCCGTCATCCAAAGTATACGCTCTGTACATGGTCCTAGATACAGCGGGTGGTAGTTATATGCTCTCCCCGATTCACAGGGAGGTAGTAGCTGATGACCGTCCGGACTTATTCGGAATCCTTCTCGACGACTCGGCATACGATACAGCTTCAGGTCGAAACTTCGACATGACAGACGTCGTCACCACGGATATCATCTTTGTGGAAGCAGTCACTGTTCGTCCTAAAGCGATCCCTGGCGAGTACATCAAGAAAATTTCGGAGGCTGGAAATATCATGGCTCACAAGTATTGGAAAGTTGCCAGGTGCTCACGATTGATTAGGGACGCGCTCCATAACGAAACAGGAATACACATTCCCGAGTGTGATTCTAGAAAGTCGAAAAGTTTCCTGGTCAATAATGTTGCTGAGACAGCTGTCGCTCATATCAGTCTGTTTGCAAAGAGAGTTGATTTATCGACGTTCGTGGCACTGGACGTGGTACGTCCGATTGTTCAACCAGGAAAGTGGCTCCCGGGATTTAAACCGCCATTCGAAGAAGAAGATAAGGTGCTGAAGAAGGTTCAATACCACCTTGATTTACCTCACATACTGCCAGTAGTGACAAGAGTGTACGAGTTGGACAAGAAAAGAGCTGAAATTCTGGATAAAGCACCGAATGTGTTCACTGAGGATATGGAGCCGGTTCAAAGTGACTTCTTGCAGTTGCAAAACTTGACGAAGCTCGGAATCTTCGGGGCGGAAGCCATGGCGTCTGCTTATTATGACGCACACAAGTTCTACGGTCGAGTTCTCAAGGTGGTACAAGGAAAGATTACTGAGGTATTCATCCGACTGCAACTACCAGAAGGTCTGGGCTTCGCCAAAACCAAATGGAGACAAGGAACGAGACTTTCGTTGAGATTTGAGACATGTGCCATTAAAGCTGTTCTTTTGTCGATTACGGTGATTCAGAAGACTGCTGAAATCCGAGTCAAGCCCTTGCGACGAAACGAATTTCCGTTCACCCCAGCCGGAGCAGTAAATCAGCCAGTGTTTGCGGCGCACATGCTGGAGAATCCGCGTCATCGAGTGTTCCGTTTGTTAGGAGTGAAGTCTATTCCGAAGTACAAGGATTGGATGCCGGCCATGAAAGCGTTGGTTGCGATCCACGGCGGAAGTCCACCTCCAGCAATTCCCAAGTTTGACGGCTCGTCAGCCTACGAGGTGGCGGGACTGATGTTGACTGAAAAACAAGGAGCAGTTCTGAGACTTTTGGAGTCTGAGCAGTACGTGGCGGCCACACTTTCGTGTGGCCCCGGAAGTGGAAAGACAACAACAATCGTGTCAGCAATGGTGCGGTGTACCGCGAAAGAGAAAGGCGAGTTCGCCGTCTTTACGGGCAACAGTAACGCGGCGGTCACGCAGGGTGTTACCACCTTGCTGAAGCTCGATCCGAAACGGACAATTCCTGCAGTACGATTGATCTCCAACGCTCATCGTCAAGTCGTGGACGAAAGCGCCCTTACGGAAATTGACTTTCCGGCCTTGTGGCCGTCGACACTGAAGAACCAGGTCATGGAAGAGGACAGGTTCAATGGTCCGCCTCGCCAATACACCCTCTCGGCGGTGAAGCACTTGAAAAGATCCCAGCTCATTTCAAAAAAGGATCTGAGGAATAAATATCTGCGGGAGGCAATCTCTGAGGTCGCTGGTCAGAAGCCGGAACCACCCGTACATTCTCTGTTAGAGACTTTCTTCAGAATTTTGAAGCCGAAAGTGGTGTTGGGCACGGCCGACACACTTCGACAAACCTTCAAAAATGAGAGTTTCCTCGATAATTGGAAACATTTGGTCAGAAACGTCATCATTGATGAGGCTTCTCAAGTCGGACACCACGTCATCACCAACTTGGCTTTCGCGTTTCCAAGAGGAAAACTGCTTCTCGTAGGAGACGAGAGACAGTTACCTCCGTTCAGTGAGCATGCGTTCCCTTCAAAGTTGTACAAGATTCATTGCGGTCCCGTCTTCAGCCAAATCGTAGGCATGAATCTATTGCCGAACTACACCCTCAACACAGTCTATCGCTGTCCGGAACAATCGGTCAAACTGATTTCGGATCTCTACTATGGAGGAAAACTGCGAGCAGCCAAGAAAGCTGAGGAGCACTGCAAAGTGTTGAAAGTAATGGGATTACCAGATCGGACGCCTACAGTGGTCATAAATACCAGATCCAAGGAGAGAAAGGAAGGTACAAGTTGGTCAAATCAACTCGAACTGGAATTTGCAGTGAAGCTCGCGGAGCGATTCTTGGCGACACCGGAGTTGGAGGGCAAGACGATGGCGATCGTGTCTTATTATCTTGCACAGGTTCAGGAGGTGGCGGCGAAGGCACCGAATGGAGTCACAGTGGCAAGTGTCGATGCTGTTCAGGGAAAAGAATTCCATCTTGTAGTCCTACTGACCACTAGGAGCCAGCAGTTCTCGGAATTCATGCGCTCGGCGGAGAGATTCACGGTGGCCGCGTCTCGTCATCAGGATGCACTCATCGTTCTCGCCAATACCCCATGCCTCCTCGGTTCGCCAAACTGGAAGGCACTATTGGATTCAACAGCCAAAACGTCAATCCTAGACGCCACCGCGATCCCATTCCTGAGATCACAACCAGGGACATCCTTGCGAAAGTAGAAGATACTAACGCGTTCCCTGCATTCTTCATTTTTTTTTATACCAAAACAACACATCATCATCCCGAAGTCTACATGCACCACCCCTCCACAAGTAATCATATAACGTCGAAACTGTTCGCTGCGCTCTCAGTCTCTCCCACAACTCCTAGACCTGCCTTTGGTCGACATCACCGAGGTTGCCGTTACGACACTCCACTATCCCGGACTTCCCGCTCGACACCCGAGGCGCCACCAAGTCTAACTAGTAAACTCCGCCCTCTTTTCGCCCTATATAAACCGATGATTCTCTTCATCTAGGCAGTTCTTACGGGGTTTATGCCCGAGACTGATTTCTCTTGTTTTTCCCCTTTCACCCCTTTTCTGTGTTCATAAAGTTTAGTCTAATAAATTAGTAGTTTAATACAAATCGTCTTACGTTCGCTTACTGGTAGCAGCGAGTGGTTAGATCCGCCACCTTCAGATTAACAAAACTTCACTGTACCACGTTCAACAAGCATTTGCTAGTTTGAATAATATGAAGATACCAACTACAGCGTAATTGAGAGAGCAAGCTCAGAGAGAATGCTGGAACACCCTGAAAACTATCAAAAATCCACTTGTCTATGAAAGAAAAATCACTGTAAAAATTGAAGAAATGAGTTAAACTGTTCCTATGTTTTGTCCGTGAACATTTTTTGATTGTCTGTTTTCATTTCAATATACGATAGCAGTTGTTTGGTGTGTATTTTTTGAAGAGCAATAAATAAAGCACATAATTCGCATTTAAAATCAAGAGTGAGCAAAAGAAAAAATAACCAAAACATTTATTGAAAAATTCATAAGGAAGACCTGATGGGGACAAACAACAATCTATCGGACTTTCTTTGTTTTTTGAGATTTTCTGTTCAAAAAGGTCGTTTTACATTAAAATGTTTATAAAAAGTGATACAGAGACAAAAACAACGATATTATATTTTGAAGTTGTAGTATTGTAGGATTACTGTATAAATATAAAATGTATTGGTATGGTTTTGCTCCTCTTTCACCCCTCTCTCTAAAAAATTGATAAGAAACATTCTCGGAGGCAGCTTCAACAATTTTTCTCTTATACTTGCTTTTTTTTATTTCAATTCAAATTTCAAAATGTGGTCGTTGGAAAATGTCATAGGAGCAAAGACTCAGGATTACGATTTGAAAAAGTCGAAATTAGAACTTGAAAGGAGTCTGCATGAAACTTTTCACATGTTGATGATTGAAGAATTGGAAATAGAGAAAAAAGAAAAGGTGAGTTTCTTACAGCAAAGAGTAATCATTTTATATTTCCCTTTTAAGATACATTTTCAAAATAAAGACGTTTAAGCCCTGAAAGCTGATGCATGCCGTAATACTATTTCACTGCTCAAATTTCGTGACGACTACGTTCACATCATACTTTTGAACAACTCAATAGAGTATTTAAAAGAAATGCATTTAGAGGCAATCCAAGTTTTCAATCGATCAATCCAATACTTGGGGTCAAAGAGGAAGGAATGCAATCTAAACGTTTTGAGAAGTTATCTTGAAGAATTGAAATTGTTGTTGAGAACAATGAAATGGCAAGTCAGAGAAATCGAAAGAAACGGTCAAAATGTGAGAGGTTTCCATGGAGTCGGAAAATTGCAGAGAAGCTCCCATTATGTAGAGAAATGGATTTGTGTATTCCTGTTGCAGTTTAAAGAAGTGAGTACTTTATCGAAAAATTGAAAATTTTAACCACTGCTATGTTCTATTTTCCTAACTGTTTTCTTAATTTAATCTGAATTGCAAAGTGAAAACAAGCCACAATTATAATTTCCAGAAAAACCGCATAACCTGGAACTTTGAAAAA
The DNA here is from genome assembly GCA_002259235.3 of Caenorhabditis latens. Lineage (NCBI taxonomy): Eukaryota > Metazoa > Nematoda > Chromadorea > Rhabditida > Rhabditidae > Caenorhabditis > Caenorhabditis latens. The sequence continues at coordinate 16,823,098 of CM056093.1, read as the reverse complement.
GTGGATAAGTTTACAAAGGAAATGGAAGTTTTCTGCAAAACTGTAAGAACACAAGTTGGCTATGAAATAATCTTTTTAATGATTCAGATTGATCAAGTGGAATTTGTCACATTGAACTACAATAGAGTCTTGGAACAGTTCATAGGAAGACAAGAAACAACAAGATTATAATAATTTTCAAATGATAAATTTAATACCATATTTTGTCAATATTTAAAAAAAATAGATTAGGCAACTAAAGTTTGATAATAGGTAGTTATTGTACCATCGAATCGTCTGGACATAGGAATGTAAAGCTGAAATAAAGTCCCTTCAATATTAAAAATTTGTTCAACAAGATGAAAACTTACAAATTTAGCCAACTCTTCCAAATGGGACACCAAACTCTTGATATGAATATATTTATTTTCCAAATCGTTCTTTCTTCTCAAAATGTTTGCATTGGAAAAACCAAAAACTTTGTTCCAAATTTTTCTCGAACTTTTTCTATGAACTTCCAACTCAATAATGAGTTGCTGAATGCTGAACTGAATCTCATTGCATTTTTCAATTATTCTCTTCTGAAGAATTTGGTAGTCGAAAAGTACATCTTCATTAATAATGATTTGTAGATTTTGGGCAGAGTTGGAGAAGTTCTGCAGGTCACTGATGGCGTCAAGAAGTTGTGTTGGTGGGGGCTGCAAAGGTTGAGTTAGACTGAATAAAAGAACATTTTTAAAAACAGACAGACAGACAACAAACATAACGGCAACGTTAAAATAATTTCAACCAACCAATTTCAAGTTACCGTACTTTCCATCCTGCAACAATTTGTTATCGACGAAATGTTTTTGAAACTTTTCAAATTGTCTGGCAAGGCGATGGCAAGCTATACGAAACTCATCAAATGTCAGTTCTCGACTCCAACGTTTCATTATTTTGTATGCATTGGTCACTGGAAAAAAAAACTCTGGTCAGGTGTTTCTAGGTTTAGTGACTCACAGTTCATGTGACGAAAATTGAGTTTTTCGTCTAAAGTTTTCATTTCCAAACTATTGTGGTCTCTCAGAATTCCAGACCTTGTTGTTTCACTTTCCAGCATAATTTTGGCATTGTCGACTTGCAAATTCCATAATTTTTGTTGATAAACTTCAGCGATTTGTTCTTTTGAGGCCATCCTAGCGATATATCAGCACCAAAAATTGACGATTTGACGAGTTTAGGTTTTTTGTAATTAGCAATAAAAAGTGACGAACCCCGTTGTTGTATAATTACACTGATAAAAAATGTGACCAGAGAAAAAGGAAGTAAATAATTTTATGCTCCATATTCATTCTGATAAGGAGTATTATACTATTCTATGGTTTTACAGAATTGTAAACAATGAAAACTTTCTCATTGTCGTTTTTACTCTCAGAGCTCTTATCAGTATAACTTTATGACTCTGTTGGTTTCTACTCGACGATGAAATTGAAACGTGCATCAATTGACAGAATTGTGATTAAACTGATGTTTATGCAAAATGAATCAAAGAAAAATCAAAGTTCTTCTATTTGCACAACAGACGCCTCGTTCTGATAGACTGCTGGCTGCCCAATGTTACAGTAATCGGCCCATTCTGCTTCCAAAGATTCATTCCTGAGTTGCCATGTAGAAGGAATAATGAATACGTTCAACTGACAGAAAGATTCACGAATATGTTCGAATGTGACTGGAGTCTTCTGAAAACAAAAACAAAGACAAAATCATAGCGCGATACACACTCACATGAAAATCATCAATGCTCCTCATTACATCGCATAATCTATCGCAAACTGTGACTAGATATTTTTGAAGAATAAAAAGGAAAATTCGATTTGGAAACGTCTCACATAAAGTTCTCACGTCTAACCATGCTTCATATACACGATAGTAAGCGTTGTACGTCAAATTATGAAGTATGGGTAGTTGCTCCTGAATAATATTAACATAAGTGTCAGGCGGAATCAGTAGTTTTACCATTAAAATTTCCGTTTCCTCAACTATCATCATTTCATATTTTTTGAAGGAAATTAGGGTTTCGAATTGGGAAAATCGGGTTTTCGCAGTGGATATTTCATTTTTCATATTGTCTAGCCATGCTGACCATGAGGTTTCCTCTTTTACAAAATGATGCTCCAAGTGGACACATTGTATGAATGCTGCTGTAGTGGCTTCCCATTCACATATACGCTCTTGTCGAAGTCTCTCGGTTTCCTTCTGTAAATTTTAAGATTTCAATGCTTCCGAAGGAATCTATGTTAAAAACCTTTACCTCATATTCCACTCTATCTCTCTTTCCATCTATCGTTTTCTGGCGAGTTTCTTTTGAAATTTCGCTCAACTTTTGCTTGAATTCCAGAGTATTTTTTCTGAGGTTTTCTTCCTGTTCATTAGCCTTCTGAAATTCTAGTTTGATACTATCTAACAATGAATTTCCCAATTTCTCGTTAAACTGTTCTTGGCTTAATTCTGGAGCAAAATCTTCTGGGTTGTAGCCATAATTCTGTCCTTCCCACCATGTGCTATTATTTGATTCTTGCGTGTTCCAGTTTGGAGAAGATGGAGAAGATAGAGAAGTGTCTGAATTTATATTTGGTTTTTGATCCATCCTTTTAACCAACTCTGTTTGGTCGGCACTATCTCCTCTAGCCCATCTCGAATGTTTCTCATTCTTTCATCGTAGTCTGCATGGATGTTTGACAAGTTCTAAGAACAAGATTAACCACAGCCACGAAATTAAATAACAACTAACTGTCTGAAAATTTCTGTTGGTTGTATTTGAACAAGATGGACTAGTTGTATTTGAAAACTCGTGTGACGCAGGTTCTGCAAAAAATGTACATTTATGTTTTTGACTGGCTTTTAATAGTAATTACCTTTGCATATGATGCGTGTATGAAGCGGTTCTTGTATTACTGAAAATAGGGAAACATATTCAAGTGCAAGAATAGATAAAGGGCAATACCATCATTTTTGAATTCAGTGGTTGAGTTCTTGATCAAATCCACAGCTCTGATCATTAATTCAAGTTGAATAACATCAACGTCATTTAGTTTTTCAGACAAGCTCTCTCTTAACTCATTAATGTTTTCTGACTCAAGACATTTCTAAAAAAATTAAACATTAGAAGTCGATTTCTTAGAAACATTACCCGTAGCTGACCATTCGGTTCATTTTTCAACGTTTTTATCGCTTCTTGCAGTTCAGCGAACCCCTTTTTCAAGTTTTTCTCCCATTTTGGCACGGTTTTCAGAGAAAACCAACACATTATCTGAAATACTCAAAATATAGTCGTGTTTCGGTGGGTTGTTTGTCGGAGAATATTTAAGAGTGAGGAAAAAAAGCGGAAGTTTTTAAAATGTTTACGCAACATTTTTACGGAGATCAGTGTTTCCAAAAACGTTTACTGATTAGAAAATTTTAATTAGGAATTTTCTCGTTGTTTACTATGTCATTCAAATTGCTTCATCTTATCAATTCTTACCGAGAACCTTTAAATCCACCCTTTATCTTGGTTTGACAAGTAGGCTCTATTACAGTTTAGATGTCCTTTAAAAACTAAAACGTCCCTTAAAACACTTAAACGTCCCTTAAAACACTTAGACGTCCCTTGAAACACTTAAACGTCCTTTCAAACTCTAATTTTCTTAAAACGTCCTTTCAAAAGTTTAGACGTCCCAAAAAACGTTTAAACGTCCCATAAAATGTTTAGACGTCCCTTGTAATCCCAAAATATAGTTCTGAAGATTTAAACGTCCCACAAAACATTTAAACGTCCCAAAAACATTTAAACGTCCCAAAAACATTTAAACGTCCCAAAAAATATTTAGACGTCCCTTGAACACTTTCAGTGGCTTTTAGTGTTGAAGGGACGTCTAAACATTTTTTGGGACGTTTAAATGTTTTTTGGGACGTCTAAGTATTTAAAACCAAATTTTCGGATTTCAAGGGACGTCTCAATATTTGATGGGACGTCTAAACGTTTTTTGGGACGTCTAAATGTTTTTTGGGACGTTTAAACATTTTTGAACATATTTGGAATCCGAAAGGACGTTTAAATGTTTCAAAGGACGTCTAAGTGTTTCAAGGGACGTCTAAGTGTTTTAAGGGACGTCTAAGTGTTTTTTGGGACGTTCAAGTTTTCAAAGGACATCTAAACTGTAATAGAGCCGACAAGTATATTTTTTGTCAATTAACCAGTGAAGTATTTTTTTTACCGTTTTCATAGAGTAATCTTAGACAAATAATGTTTTAATGTTCAATCCAACATCTCACAATAAAATGTTTAGTAAAAAACAACAAAAACAGATGATTTTCAGAATGGCGGGCCTTGTCTCTAACGTGGCCGGCAGATTTTTAGACCTGTTTTCTTCAGAAACCGAAAATCTCAAAACTGAACTAAATCGCGAAAACGAGATTGAGCACAATCAGATTATGAGAGAGAAAAATGAACGGCTGAGGTGAGATTTAATGGTTTTTAACTCTCTATCTGCTATGCCGGTTTTTTTCAGGGAGTTCGAAATAAGCCAACGGGCAATACAACAACAAATGATGCAGGATCTACAAGGAAAAAGAAAGCAAGAAATTGATTTAGTGCAGGCAAAAGCTAGACGAGACATTAGAGGTGAGATTCTTCGAAATTTACATTTTTAGTACCCCTCAAAATTTATCAACTTTGGCTGTTTTCAGTGGAAAATGACTTTATTTGAGAGTGTATTTCGGTGTTATCTGATTGCCCAATGAACTCAATTTTGTAAAAAAAAATGAACCGAGCAAAAAAAGCACATATTTTTTGTAGTTGGCCGTTTTTTTGTAAAGACACTATAATGAAAGTTAAAGGTTGCCAAAGTGAAAAGATCCAAAATTTCGATAATATGCACTGAAATTAGTCGGTTCCAGGGATAAATGACTTTGATAACCTCAACTACAAAAATCATGTGCTATTTTTGCTCTGTTCAGTCCATACAAAATACATGTTATCGGATATTCGGGTGACACCGAAATACACTGTCAAATTTGGTCATTTTCCACTGTAAACAACCAGAGTTGATAACCTTTTAAGCGATACAGTACGAATCAAGTTACAAAATGTATTGAGTCACTTCAGGTAGAACAAAACAAAGTCTACATCCCCCTTTTAGTGAAATGGATTGTTATGTTTCAGAAATCACAGAGAAGATTGAATCGGGTGAAGCTAAACTGAAAGAAGAGAATAGAATTGAGATTAACAAAATTGATGCAAATAATATAGAAAAACTGGAAAAATTGGAAGCAGTGATGACGCAAAAGATTAAAGAGATTGATGACAATTATGGACGTTTAAAAAAAGTGAGTTATCAACCAAGAACATGCGGTAGTGTATTGAAAATAGGACCTGAAAACGCGAGAGGAAGAACTACTTAATGTCCGTCAAGAGCAAAGAAACCAACAAATAGCCGATATTAAAGAAATTGAAGCGTTGTATGAGAAGTTATCACAATCTCGAGTTGACGTGAGAGACAAGCAATTTTTGGAAATTTTGAGAGCTACTAAAGAAAACTATGAGGACGAGTACAAACTGGAAAAATGTATCAATGATGAAGACAACAAAAATTTTCAGTTGGTAGGTCGGTCTAAACAACGATTTCAAAGAAATTAACAACTTTCAGAAAGTCCAACAAAACAATTATCTAGGCGCTCGGAGAATTGCTCAGATGGAGATGTTGCTGATGGAGCAAGTGAAAAAATTAAAAAGTGAACAAAAAGATAGATTGAAAATGGAAATCATTAGATTATATTCTCTGAAACATACAATGCAAGAAGCGATCAATTCAATTATTATGACTGGTTTCCCAACTAAGAAAAATGAAAAAATAAAAGCACAGAAGCATTTAGAGAGCGTTCTGGCTCAAATTTATGGGTTATCCGCTTACATGATAGTTCTCGAGAGAAAAGTGGCAGAGATAGGAGATCTTGATGAGATGAAGAGGCAGATTGTGACTGTGAAACAAGGAATTACTAAAAGTGGAATGGCTATAGCAACACTTTTGAAAAATTTGAAGGTGAGACTGGGTGAATAATATTATTTGTTTCAAAATTCAGCATTCAGAAAGGGGAAGAAGAACACTGGAGAACCTCGGAACAACTTTTCATCAAAGAAATGACAATAGTTTTTGAGAGCGTAAGTTATACAGATAACACATGCCTTGATTAAAACTATTTCAGATAAATACAATTGCGATGATTGATTCAGGAAAACGTGATATGAACAAAGCATTACAACTCAATATACTGAAAGTAGAGATCCCCAGACAAGAAGCGAATGCTCAGAGATAAATTATTGTCATAAATTTTTAAGAACAATAATTTTTCTGTTTGTTTATCCAGTGGGTTTGCTAATCCCCGTACTCTTTTTGTTTTGTCTTATTTTCATTTTGTAATATTTTTAAATACGCTTGTCTTTTTAAAATCTCATTGGTTGCCGACTTCAGTGGTTAGAGCATTGCCAAAAAGTTCGATAATTGCTAACAAAAATTTCTCATCATTATAGAATGGGCAGAACCCAGGATCTAAAGAATCTCCGTAGGGAATATGACCAAAAAAAGTTCAAGATTGAAGAAAACGAAAGGATTTCTGAAGAAAAAGAGATAAATGATATTCGACTGGTAGGGAAAAACAGTGACGTCCAAATATTCAATAATTTTCAGAGAGTGGAATCAAAAGTAGCAGAAATTCAACAGGAAATCGAGAAGGAAGTGAAAGCTGAGACTGATAAACTAACTGAGGTTGTGGAGAAGAAAGTCAAGGAGTTCAAGAATCTGCAAGCTAAACAAGACGAGGAATTGAATGCTTATAAACTAGCGTCCAAAGCAAAAACTACCAGAAAAGGACAAGAAATTTTAGATAGGGAGAAGGATGTCATCAAGGAAAAGAATTTGAAATGTGAACATGGAAAGAAAAGACTAGAAGAGCTGAGAAAGGAGTTAGATGGAGGTAGGACCTCTTCAAGGCCGTCGCACGGCCGGCCGCGGCCCTAGGCCTTTAGGGCCGCCGAAGCCGCGGATTAACCAAATGGGCTGAATTTTCGTACATCGACTAATCTTTTGGTCCTCTACAAGGCCGCATGAAGAAGCCAAAATTTTCCATGACTGGGAACTGAGATATAGAATCGGCCCACGGCCTTTTTGACAGCCTTGGACCTCTTATAAAATTCGAAAACACGAAGATATATAATGTATCTTTTTTGCAGCTAGAAACCAAACAATTGTCAATATTCAACAAGGATTTAAAACTCGGCAAGATCTAAGAGCTGACCATGACGCGAATTCTGGTAGACAAACTGACGAGTATCATAAGCAGTTGCTAGCCTTGGCAGAAAGTAGACAACGTTTGATGATTTCTCAAGAAAACAGATTGAAAAAATTGACGGAGAAGAAAAGAGATATTGAGTTGACCTTCTTGGATGAGAATGCAAAGCTTGATTATTGGAATTGTAGGTTGTTGAAATCATGATACAAAAAAAGATTATCGTAAATCTAGAGGTGACATGACTTTTTTACAAGCTGTTCACAAACAAAATAGGTTTTTAAAGGCGTATTGTGGTCTGTTGTGATGTTTTCATATCATAATGTATGAGTTTCGGTGAGTTCATTTTCATAGTTCAAGAATTTTTTAATTCGGTCCACAGCCCGCTGAGAGCGAGCGCCGGAAAGTTTGGTCATTGAAAGGGTCGCGGAAAATTGGGGGCCGTGGCCTAGAAATTCGACAAGAAATTCGTTGATTTTTTCAATTTTGACGGTATTTTCGACTATTTTTGTTGTATTTCTTCAATAAATTCGATAGGATACAGCGAATATTGATAGAAAAACACAAAAAACTAACAAAAATAACGCCGGAAATGGCAGAATACTGAAAAAACAACTTCACCGAAGTGAAATTTCTAGAACATTCTCGCTGACCAAACTTTCCGTTGGTTTTTTCAGTATTCTGCCATTTCCGGCGTTATTTTTGTTAGTTTTTTGTGTTTTTCTATCAATATTCGCTGTATCCTATCGAATTTATTGAAGAAATACAACAAAAATAGTCGAAAATACCGTCAAAATTGAAAAAATCAACGAATTTCTTGTCGAATTTCTAGGCCACGGCCCCCAATTTTCCGCGACCCTTTCAATGACCAAACTTTCCGACGCTCGCTCTCAGCGGGCTGTGGACCGAATTAAAAAATTCTTGAACTATGAAAATGAACTCACCGAAACTCATACATTATGATATGAAAACATCACAACAGACCACAATACGCCTTTAAGCAAAATGAGGTACAATTATCGTATTCCCTTTAATTGAAGCGGTTAGAAGTGCACCTCTTATTGGAGCGAACCCTCTAAGAAAGAATACGGTAAGTCAGGATGGCCTAACAACAATCAAGTTTTCAGTGGAAACTCGGAAAGACCTAATGAGTGTCACTCATTTGGAGATAAAAAACGAGGAACGTCGTATTGATCACCACAATATCAATTTGTTGTACGGAAGTTTCAAAACTGTGTATAATAGAGAAGAAATGTCGTTTATCACAACATTATTGGAAGCAAGAAAACATGAAAGATTGGTGATTAGCTTGTTATTTTTAAATATCTCAAAAGCTTTTTGCAGACTAACGAACCAGAGACAGAAGTACTTACTGCATTGTTTGTGCTCACTGACGCTTTAGAAAACTTAAAAATCACAGATCTAGGCTTGGTTGAGTGTCGAAAACTCATACTGGAGAGTTCGAAAAAGTTGAGGGAGAATTTCGAGAAATTTCTGGCGAACATTGCAAAATATAAAAGTTCGGTAAGTAAAAACTTATTAAAGTTTGAAATATTCATGGTACTCAGAATACGACAAGTGAAGATAACGGCGTTATCTATAAAAGCATGACTCATGAGTATGAAAATGTGAAGGAATCGGTGAAAAATATTGGGGAAATGGTTTTGGAGGTCAGTTTGTTTCTTAGCCGCGGAAAAAAGTTTATAACAATTTTTAGTTTAACGTCGAGCAAGCTAAGGATTATGACGCAGTTTTTGAAAAACAGTGGAATGCAATCATGCAGATGAATATTTCGACAAAACAAATTACAAATGAAACGGAGACTGAGACACCGATAGTATCGAAAACACTGACAACATTCAGTTCTAGAATCGCGTCTTTTTTCCATCCGGATGGTGCTGGAGAAAAAGAAGAACGTATCACCGTTGCGTTGTGAATCTGGACTTCAGTTTGGTATATATTCAAATGTATTCGGTTTTTCTTTTGTTTCAACACATGTCTTCTATAATAAAGCTCTTATTTTGGGAAAATTGAAGACAGATTAAAAAGGAGTCTGAGGGACAAAAATACTGTTCAATTTGAAAACTTTACTTTAATAATTTACAACTTTGCTGTGAATCATCTTTCAAAGCAGACCATTTGATAAGAATTTGTGATTTCACTTTATTTATCACTGGAAACTGAAAGAATACAATGTTTTTTTGACTAGGAGCATTTTCAAAAAAATTTACATTTATAAATAAGATTGAATCGGAAAACACGTTTTCTTTTGAGATTATGACCATGCAAAATAATTACGAAATTGCAAAAAATAACTTTTAACTAACAAAATGTTGCTAACAGACTGTTTTCAGTTCAGGGTAATGAATAGAGTCTATCAGACTTTAAAAAAAACATCTGTGCATTCGGGCACGCACATAGAGAGAAAGGTAAAAGAAACGATACTTGTACAGTCTGGGTTAAAAAACATTTTCCTCAAAATCAAAAAATTGCGGTGAATAGATCTGATTTCTCATATAAACTTACACCTTAATAATGTTTTAGGGCTAAAAAAATTCTGAAATTGCTACATCCGTAAGATATAGAAACCTGGCCTAGCACCCTAGTTCACGTGCTCTACTTATTGAACTTGTTATTTCCTATGAAAATAAGTTTGTAAATATACCTGTTCTAAATAACTCGCTCACGGCTCGATTGCACAAATGCAACAGTGGCGGTCAGGATGAGATGTTGGCCGACGGATGTTGTGAATAGACTGGAAATGAGAATCGCTTACGAAAATCGCTTACGGCTCGATCGCACAAACCCAACAGAAATCTTGAATAGCTTTAGGACTTTTCAAAACTAAATAAAAGAATGAAGTTTTTAATAAAATCATTTGTCGGCGAAGACATTGTTTATTGCAGACATTGGAAAATTGAAAATTCTTTAAAATATCAATTTAAAAAAGTATTTTATCATTTCAGTTTTAGCACTTTGAAAGTACTACATATTAGTCAATTGTTGTAGAGCATCATCGAGATTTGCGTTTATGAATCTAATTTCATCGACATCTTCTGAGAAGTTATTGATAGAAATTCTCAAGTTCTCAACATGTTTTTGTTCCCAAGTGGACGGTTTGATCTGGAAAAAATAAACTTTACGGTTTTTTTTCACAGAGATACATATTGTCAAAAATTCTACCATGCTAATTTGTAATTTGAACTGCTTCACCATTTCATCCATTCCTGTCTCATCTTCCTCTCCACAGGCCCTCATGAACTTCAAATTTTCAGACATAGTTTCATATTGGGAAATCATGGCAACCCGTTTCTCGGCGTCCTGAAGATTGTAAAATCAGTTAACAGTGCCATACAAACAACTCACCATGATCTTTCTCACAAAGAATTTGATCCACTGCTTTGATAAGGAAATATTCTCGTTTAGCTGTCCAGTTCCAATGAAACTATTCAAAATCGAACCATTCGTTTCTACTATCTTTAAATGGTTTTCAATATCTTCCATCTTCAAATTCAAATACTCCACACCAACTTTCGCCTGAGTAACATCTTTGTCGTCTTCAATTATTGACTCCAAGTTTTCCGACACTTCCCGAAACTTTTCCATCAAATCTTCTTTTAATTCTCGGAGGATTTCGATAGAGTCATTGAACTTGTTTATCAGATCGGTTTCTTCTCTTGTCTTTTGAAAACTGTTCAGGGCTGACAAGGCGTGTTTTTGTTCGGATTCTAGATTTTGACGGCGGATGTCAATCTGAAAAAATTGTCTTATAATAATCAGTAATTTGTTTCAGTAAAAGTCTGAAAAATAAATTAAATATTTAAATTTAAACAAACTCAAGAACACTCGATTTGTTGAGTTGAATCCGGCACTCAGTAAACTACAGTATCGGTCAAAATGTTGCAAACTTTGTCCGTTTTTATTTAAAATTGTCCAACTTTGAGAGTGTGTCATGGTAATACTAATTGCCCCAACAAGTAATTTGATGATTTATATTAAAAATAGAACTTCATTTTTGTAGTTGACCACTTTTCAGTTAGAACACTATACCGACAAAGTAATTCCTTTCTCCAAACGACAATATTCAGTGTAAAATAGTGCAATTTTAGAGCTGTCGTCTTTAAATGACCATAACTCTCGAGAGAGGGTCCGTACAAAAAAGTTGCCAACTACAAAAATGGAACTATATTTTTGATCAGGACAGTCAGAATTACCATGACACACTCTCAAAATTTCTTTGAACTGAAAAAGGCCAAAGTTTTCTACCTTTTGTCAGGGTAACTTACTCGGAATCCGAGGAAAAATGTCTTAACAATAGTCTTCTGCAAGTTTAACTCACTTTTTCCAATCTCTTGATACTTTCTTCTTCAGTATTTGATTGAAGTGTGGTAGCTACTAGCTCACTCATCCTTGATAGAATGGATATTAGAAACTAGTATAGAATTTGTAAGACACGAATAAACCAACCGTAAAAGAACAACATTATTTTGAATTCAACTGGAAAGTGACAGGTACTTCAAATTGAATGGCTTGTAACCAGGGTTAATAACTATTAAAATTACACAATTACAGTAATCCCACTTTATTTTATTTCTTACAAAATTATCCCAAAACAAAATTGAACATTGATTTATTCCGTTTCCTTGGTCAACTCCATAATTGCTGTTAACAAGTAACGGATTTGTTTCATTTCGTCATCATCTTCCTCTCCTTCTCCCAATAATCCACTCAGATCGGAAAACATGTCCCTCATACTCTCTACAAGATTTTGAACACTTTCATCACTTTGATCTCTCTCCAAAAGCCCACTAAAATTAGTGATAGTGCCCATTAGATCTGAGAGCATGTTCATTTGCTCTTCTTCTCTCACTATCTCAGTTTGTTCTTGGAGTTGTTTGTCGTTCAGTTGACTATTACGATCTTCATCTTCGGTTCCACGAACCTCTGTTATTTGTTTGTTTTGCAGAGCCTTCTGAGCGTTTTCTGTAGTGATTTGTGGCATTGCAGACGACAATATTTCTAATTGATGGCAAATTACTCGATCGAGACGCTTCGTGGCAGGGATGTCAAACTGAATTGAGTGTTTATTCATTTTTAATCGCACACACTAACCATTGGAACCAGTGTATTCAACTCTTCTACAGTAACTTTTGCAGTCTCGTAGTGTTCTTTTATTCCATCCAACTTTGTTAGCTCTCCTTTTTCCAGAGAAATTTCTATTTCCATTATGATATCCGTGATTGTGGATCGCAAGTCTTCGCTTTTCTCGACCATAATTTCTAGATCAGTCATTAACTCCGATGAAACTTCCTTGTCATTAATTATTGTAAGTGATAGAAGGCAATCATTAAATTTCAGAAGAGCTTCCGAAGCATCCATCAATTTTTCAGGTTTCTTCTGTAATAGAATTAACAGAGTTACCTTTAATGTTCCAACGTACCAGTTTAATTTCAGAATTACCAAAAACTGTTTTCACATCGTCATTAAAAAGCTTATGAAACTTTTCAAATTGCCTGATTAATTTTTGACAAGAGGAGCGAAATTCGTCGAACCGTTCTTTTTCAGTCATCGCCAATAGTATTTCATTAACACTGTTCACTGAAAACTCAGACATAACTTTAACTTTTTCCAATCTTAAAATACTCACTTTTCATCTGGCAAAAAACCATTTCTTGATTCAAAAGTTGATTTTCTTTCTCACGCAACTCCTTCATCATTTCACCTTTCTTCTGTTGTAACTCCAGCATCTTTTTAGCATGTTTTTCTTTTTGTTGTAAAAGATTCAGATGTTTTTCTCCTTTTCCCAGAGCAGTTGCAGTTTTAATCATTGTGGAGTTTTCTGAAGATTGTGACCTCAAAAATAGAAGAAATCACAGTTTTGCATAGATATAAGAACAGTTCCAAGAAGACTGTTTAAAAAGCACAAATGGGTAAAATATTTCATACGTATATATTCATTTTTGAGCAAAACTGATGATTAAAAGTTTCTTATTACTGAAAAATTTCTTGAATAACAATTTTCGAGTTTTTGTACACCTTTGGTTTTTCAATAACTTTATAATCCTCCAGTTTTGCAATTTTCGACAGATCCCTGAGTTGCACAGTTGTCGGAATGTCGTGCGTGCTTAGCTCTCGAAAAGATTGATAAATTTGGTCAATAGGTTCTTTCCGGATCTGAAAACTATTCAACTAAAACATTGGACAATTTTTGTCACTATTTTCTGACTATCGATATTTACCATTCCATTGTCAATAACTTCTAAAACGTTATACAGCTTGTTGGAAATGTCCACAAATCGCTTTTGTAGTATCAACAGAAACATTTTGTCCGACACTTTCTCAGCCAACTCACTGACAGAACACCAAGCTTCGCAAACCATTTCGTGAGCTGGTAGAACTAATTTGTGCAGAGAGGTGAGCTCATTCTAAATAAAAACTAAATAACAAACAGGATCAATATAATACTAATACCATTAATATTTTCTCATAGCTGGCTCCACTTTTGTTGATATTTTCAGTGACTTTTTCAAACAATCGGAATCGGATTATTACATTGGAAATCGAAGTTTTCAAAGACTCCAGCCACTCAGCCCAGGATTTCGCTTGTTCTTTAAACTGTTGCTCGAGTAGAATGCAGTTGTAGAAAGCAATTTGATTGGCTTTCCATTCATTTATACGTTGTTCTAGAAGTCTCCTTGTTTCTTTCTAAAGTTAAGGTTTTCTTTTACAAAATATGCTCTCACAAAAAGCCCACCTCAAAGTTGTTAGTCTCTTCTTGAGCCTTTTTAAAGTTCTCCTCATGGTCTCTGGTCTGATTTTCCAATTCTTGTTGATATTTCAAATTTGAGTGTTCATCATATCTAGCCTTCTCCTCTCGCAGTTTACTCTCTTTTTCTTCATTTTCAATCTTAGTCAAATTCAATTGACGCTCGAATTCCTTCTCTCTTTTTTTTTCTTCAATCTCATATTGATCGTTTTCATTTTCCTGTTCACCCAAAGGATAACGTTTTGGTTTTTTAGATTTCTCTCGAATATCACTACTCGGCTGTGGCTTTTGTCTCAGTACAGCTGTCCGTTGTCGAAGTTGATCCCGGAAAACTTCGGATGCTCTTGAGCTCTGCTTTGAAAATAAGTTTTCTATTTTTTTCATAAAACAACAAGCATACCGATACATTTGGTATAGTCCCATACACTACTTCTGGTTGTGTTGGAGCAGGCAAAACCTCCACTAAATCATCTGAAAGTTTAAAGGTGCTGGAAAAATGATGACTATGTACATACTCACCTGCTTCAGTTTCTTCTCTTGCCGATTTCCAACCAAACAAATAGCTAAATATGCACATGACCTGGCAAATATAACATGAGTTAAATGCAATAAGAGTTGGAGATAATTTAGATTGACGCTTGAACGGGCCACAAACTTTGAATTATCTTTTAAATCGAAAAATAGATTTATTTGAGCAAAATTACATCGATTAAATACCAAAACGATGGTCTCTCATTGCAAGTAACCTGCAGTTCCACTTGATCCTCCTGCGATTTGTTTCTGCGAATCTCCATACAGTTTTGCCATTTGCTGGTTGATCTCGTCGTCTACTGCTCTTGATGTTGGAATATCGAGCTGAATGTTTTCATATTTGATATTTCTGGCAGATAAATACTATACAAACCTTTTTGATTGTTTTGTTTAATTCAATTATAGTTTGCTTCATTTTTTCAAATGTTTCTGTCGCTTCTTTGTGCAATTTTTCGAGTTTCTCTTCGTTTTGAGGGGTTTCCTGTAAAAAATCCAATCGTTGAATACCACGCTTAAAATATTCTCTATAAAAACCAATGTACAAACTTTCTGGGTTTTTTGATAATCTTCGATGCATCCTTCAACGTCTACAAACAAGTCATTAATGATTTCGATATTGGTCATCAGTTCCTCAAGGGTCTTTTCTAGGTTTTTAAATTCAGTAGGCACGGAAAATTGATCAGATTCTCTCTTTAGCGCGTCAAACGTGCTGTAAACGATTTTTGGCTGAGGGAAAGTTGTCTGAAATATATAGTTATTAAATAAAAATATAATATTTCAAAAACATACAATTAGATTTTTTCGTTTCATGTTCGCTATGAGCTTTTTTAATGGCATCTCCTGGTCACTATACGCATTTTTGAAGGCGGTATAGTAAATGCGTATTCCCTGGCACTTGGTTTGCACGTCATCTTGCAAGTTTGCAGAGCTTATTTTGTCCATTAAAATTTTCCCCCCGATTGCTGAAAAACTACAAAAATATGTATAATGTTTTCAGTTTTTTCACTTACCTCTAAATTGCTGCACCTCCAGTTTTTCATCTAACAAAGCTTGCTTCTGAGCTCTCCCACTTGCTGCCAATGCTTTCTTCTCTCCCTGTTTATCCATTACGAATTTGTTTAGATCGGCGTTTGCATTCAGAATATAGTTTTGATGATCCAACGCCTGCTTCGCCGTGATCTCGTTGTGTTCTTTTTGCATGTCAGTTCTTCGTTTATTTCCCTCTTCGAGCATTTCCATCAGCTTCGTTCGTTCTTTAAACAATCATTTAATATATAAATTTATTATGAATATACTACATACGTCCATCCAGAGATCGCTTCATTTCCTCCAACTTTCTCGATTCCTCCTGATGCTCTATTTTCTGTTTGGCAATCACGGCGTCGCCTTCAGCTGTCAACTGTGCTTTCATTTCAGTTCCTCGAGCTTGAACTGTTGCTTGCCATTCCAAAAGTTCCATTTCCTGTTTCTGTTTGAGCCCTTCAACTTCTGCAATTTTCCTCTCAACCTCCGCCAGGTTGCGCTCAGCTGCTTCGGCAATTTCTCTTTCGTTCTGCTGCTTTTGGGCGAGAACTGTTCTTTGATGCTCCTAAAACTGATATTTTTTACATTCTTCAGTTTATCAACGTACCAATTCAATTTCTCTTTTTCTTCTTTCACCATCTTCCACAATTCGCCGCCTATCATCTGCCTCATCTTTTGCATTCTTTTCACGCATCTCAGCCTTTCTTCTCGTTGACTCACCGTTTCCCATTTTGATAAAAAGTTGTTGTTCAAATTCTGGAAACTATTGTTAATTGGGAATCCCATTTTTAAAAAGGCATAGAAGGGTGTTAAACTGCCCTTTTGCAAATAAAGAAATCAGAATGAGTGAGAGAAATACATGATGTTTTTTAAAATACTAAGCATTATCTATTGTTCCAACGTTTGCTGAGTTCTTCTTTTAGACTCTGTCTCGCATCCGATAGCTTCTTTTGTTTTGTCTTCATTTGAGCTTAACGGTTGGATATTGTTGATCTGTGAATATAAAGTCTGTATTTGAATATATACCAAAAGTCAGCTTACAGCTTCGATGACTTGGTTCATCTTTTTTTGAATCTTTTTCTGTAGTTTCATGTTGAACTCGCGATTTCTAGCCTGAAATTGATATATTTTTTATTTAAATTCATGTTGATTATGAAGATTCATCCAGCGGTCTTTGGTATTTAAAAGGTTTTAAGTTATAGGAAAAATCTTACGTTCAACTCTCTTGACACGTCCGAAATGCAATTTTTCGCATCAGTAATCGTCTTTTTTACTGCAATGATTTGATCCACCATTGTTACTCTCATTTCGTACTGATATTTTGGTAGTCTTTCTTTCTAAATCATCTGAATCTTTGACAATATTTGTCAACTGACTTAAAAGAAGTTTCAATCTAGGTTTCATTGCCTCTCGTTCATCCGAATCCATTTCTTTTGAAAGGTTGGTTGAAATTTCTTGGAATGCTTCGTCCATTGCATTTGCAGAGGCTTTCAAGATGGAAACTGTAGCGTTTACATTTCTTATAGCGTCATTTGAAGAATTGAGAATTTTGACATTGAGCAGTTGTCTCTGACGGTCAACAATGTCTTTGCTGATTTCAATTTTTCCTTTCAAAACCTGAAATCTAGACTTTATTAAAAATCTTAGTTAAGCTGGTTTCACCATTTGATAGTTTTCTTCTTCTTTGTCGAAAACTTCCTTCTCCATTTGCAGACGTGTTTCCAGCGATCGTGTCTCCGTTTCATGAAATTCTTTGGAAATTTTCGAGTTCAACTCTTTCTGCTCATCTCGAAGGCGCTCACGAAGATTTTCGGTCTTTTGGGTTTCGTTGATCTTCTCATCCATATGTCTTTTGTTGACTTTATCTATCTCGTTTTCTGTCAACTCTTGTTCCTAAAATAGGTACTATTTATACATATTAATTGTAGAAGGTCCATGACACTTATGGTTCACCAGAAATTGGGAAATCACCGGAGAATATTCAAGAGAAGGTGTTAAGTAGACTTGACGGTACAAAAAAGAATAGAAAATATGATGGACCGTATATCAAAAAACCCTATTTTTCAATGTTAAATGGTTTAGCATTGATTTACAAAAAAATGAGCGGTGGGGATTAAAGGCACATCTCATGATCGAATTTTTAACAGCACTGTGATTCATAAAGCTTGCAATTTTTTTTCTGAAACCAATACTTACTTTTCATTAATTTTGAAACTAGTTAAGTTTTTGTATTTCCCCGTAACATTATAAACCTCTATAAAGGAACAAGAAAAATATCTACATTCAAAGCAAAGTTTTAAAATTGTATTGAAACTGGCTATTTCAGTCTTCTGCGATTAAAATAATGATAGCATTCCTAAAGAGTACGGTAGAGACCATTCAATGCAATTTTTGAAACTTTACTGTGTTCCTAATAATAAATAAAAATACCTTCACAACTTTTTTGGTCCGTTTTTTCTCTTCTTCTTTTTTCAGCGCGTTTTCCATCTTGATATGTTCCAACTCTTCCTCCTGCTCAGCTAGTTTTAGACATCGGAATCTATCCGCCTCTTCTGCGAGTGCCCTCTTTTTCTGGAAAGCGTCCATTTCCACTTCTGAACAAGTTTAATTTTCCCTTTCATGTTTTGAAATGTTTCTATTCTCACCTTTTAACTGTTCTCTTGTCGCTTCATTTATAGCCTCGATTTCCTCAAGTTTCTTCTCGTGTAGCTCTTGTTGATATCGGTGCCGTTGGGCTTTCAAGTCACTTTCATGGTTTCTGAAAGGAATTTTGTTTTTATTTGATTTAAAACCCACAAACTGCAATTACTCACTCAACATTGGCAGTTACGCGCCTATTATTCTCATTTGAACTTTTGATTCGAGATTTTTTCAAGTCCCTCTCCACATCTTCTTCATCAGATGACCACAATCCCATTGTTGCACTAAAACAAAATCATTTTTTCACACAAAATAACAAAATTTAAATCATTATTCGTTAATGATTTGAGAAAATTGAAACGATTGAAAACAGAGGGGGAAATTGAGAGCGAGGGGGGAAGCGAGGCACTTGCTAATTGTTAGAATTGTGGGTGGAGCCTAGACAAAAGGGTAAACAAATGTTGTTACGAGGACTCATGAATTTTGCTCACTGTTAAGAAGACGTGAGTTTCGTTGGAATTTGAATGTGAAAGGGCGGAAAAACCGAAAACGTTTTAATACATCGAAAACACCTACCGTAGTTTACAAGCTAGATTACTCAGAACATTGACACCGATTTCAGAAATTTGACGGAGGAAGTTTTTTAAAAGTCTGAAATGTTGGACATCGGATGAGCATTTAACCACGGCTGTGGCTTAAAAACTCGTAGCGTACCAGTTTCGGGAATATCCAAACTTGTAGCGGGTCGGGCCAAAATTAGAATTGTTCTCGGCCCTGCCCGGTCCGGCCCGAGGTTTGAAATTCAAAAAATGTTTGAACGAAATTTTAAAATTGTTTCAATAGCCGACACTAGTTGTGGACAAAGGATTAGAAAATTCAACGGGGATAGTACTGGGTAATTTTGAAAATTAATTTTTGATTTATCAAAAACTACAATTGAAATGAAGAAATGACTATGCCATTACATATGCTGCCTCACGCACTTTACCGTATTCATTGGCTCCTCCTATTCCTAATAAAATACGAATACACAATGTTACGTGTGATTAAACAACAGAACAAACACAAATTTTGACAGTAATTATGATAAAGAAACTCTATTTTCTGTTGTAAGCTATGATTTTTTCTCTATTTCTTACAGAAAATTACAATTCTCTAAGGAAGAAGATAAGAAAGACGGAAGAATGGAGTGTATTATATTCAAAGCAAAACCTTACTGATAAGAAACGTTTCATGCTAAGCGTAAACATGTTTACTGTGTCGTATGACATTGAAAAATTGACACTGAGGAAGAAATTACATGAGAGAAACTCCTCCTCTCTTCCTTCTCTTTTGCCCCTCTTCTGCATCTTTCATTTTCTCTGATTATCTCTTGCACCAATTGAGTTTTCTTTCTAACAATAGATGTTTCAGAAGATGAGTTGGAACCCGTTTGCACAGAGTACTCCTCAATTACCACTTTATCTAGAACATCTGAAAAATGGATTCGATGAGTTGGTAACAAAACTTGCAACTGCTGATGATGAGGTGTGTTTTGTTGAAAATTATGGATAACTTGAAAATAATTCTATCAAAACATTTCAGGCTGTTCAAGAAGAACCACTCAAAAATGCAATCAGAGCGGAATTAGAGAAAATGGATTATGATCAACTGAAAATCACCTATGAATCAGTACTAGTTATCAATAAGGCTACGCAAGGAATTCAAAATCGAGGTATTCCAGCAATCCCCAAAATGGAACAACAAAAAAATGATTCGTGGGATTCGAGCTTCGAATATGTAAAAATGACCGAGGTAGGTTCCTTCCTCATTGTTAAACCCCTCCCCCTCTCGTTCTCTTTCGAGTGTTCTCTGATTCTTTGTTTACGCCAAATATTGCTATGTGTTAATCGAGAATTTAGGAGTGAGGAAGAAGATTGTTATCAGTTCGTTTGCGTTTACCGGTGACGAATAGAAAATTCCTCTTTTTGTGCTTCAAACTTTTACACATTGCAAACAGTTGCTTTCTAGAATCCTACTCCTGAAATGGATGAGTTCATCGATTTTCTACTGAATTCTACATTTGACTCAAACGGCAGTGCTGAAAAAGTTGTAACAAAGTTGATATCGAACAACACGGTAAAATGCAAGAAAATATTCTAACATCTATGTTGTTGTTTTCAGTCACCGGTATACAATTCGCATTTAACAGAAAACATCCAATCACTGCTGAATGGAAAAAGCTTACTAGAATTGAAGGAAGTGTTCCAGACTGCTGTTGCCATTCGAATAATCACAAACAACATACCATTTTTGAGAGGTGCTCAACAATTAGCCTCAGATAGATATATAGATAGATAATATTTATTTCCAGGAGATCATGAACATATGGGACCTGCTCACTCGTCGACGGAAAGCACATTGAGCAAACAACAAAGACGCGAGAAAGAGATGGTAAGATGTTTCAGTATCATGTAAAAATAAAAAGTTCCTTTTGAATGACATAATTTTAGACCAGAAACGAATGAAAACAAAATAACGTTTCAAAAACGCAAAAAGTTGCGTGTAAATCAAAGCTCCGTTCTCGGCGGGAAAATGAGCAAGAAGTAAAACTTTGAAACTGTAATACGTACTTGAGTAGGTCTACCAAACAAAAAAACAACCACATCGAAAAACAACTCTTGTGCCGAGAAATCAAAACGACAACTGGCAAGCTCGAAAATTGCAGACTTGTCAAAAATCGGGCCGGCCCGGCCCGTCGGCCCGGATTCAAAAATGGGTACCCATTTTTTACCCATTTTTTTTGAAATTTTTCGAAAAAATAAAGTAAAAATGCTTAAATTATTGTACAAATTCACATTTTTATTCAATTTTGAATAAAAGGGGCCGGGCCGAGATTTTTCCTGATTTTGGCCCGGCCCGGCCCGTGACAAGTCTGGAAAATTGCAGAAAATTATGAATCAATTTTTTACGTGCACCATGAGATTAAGAATAAACATTTGAAATCGAATAGCATAGTCCTCTTTTAATAGTCATTTAAAAAAATTATCTAAATCAATAAAAACCCGAAACCTTGATGAACAAATAGTTATCAATAGAATATATTTCCTGTTGGTGAAATCTTGTTTTTTTTTTCAAACCTATACAGAGATTTTAGCCATATCTTCAGCACTGAAACCGATCAAATATTTCAGAAAATTCAAGTGAATAATTTCATCGAACGGTTGATAGAAAATAAAAAGAAGATTGTTGATTTGATCAGACATGAAGAAAAAAGTGTCAAGAGCAGTCTAGCCTCGTCGCTACCACTTATCAAAAATCATGTGAAATCCCCCGAGGAGAAAGTGATGGAAGGAATACAAGCAAAACTGCGTGAAATGAAACCGAACGAATTAGACGTTTTGTATGATGCTATTCGTTGCAAGCGGCCACAATCCACTAATCTTCCAATTGGTACACAAGGTATTCTAATACAGTAATATATATTCACATATCTTATTTCTGACCTTTGGATGCCTATATGATCCAGCTAAGCCATTGCAATGATTCTACACTAGTAGCTCCTAGACCTGTCAACAATTTGGCGCCAATTCCTGTTCCGGTAAGAATTGTTTAAGAATAAAGGGAAAGTTGAGAAAATGACCAGTGTTATTCCAGAAATCAAAGGCCGCACAGGATTTTAAAGACCAAATGAGAAAATTCAAAGCCGTTCCACAGCAAGCATCAGTGAAAAATCGTCAGTTTAACAAGTTTTTAAAAGATCCAATACCTATTTCTATTTTTAGCAACGCCAGCAGTCCGTCAAAATCTAAACAAGGAAAAGCATGAAAAAGTAGAGGAAGAAATGGAATATCAACTTCTGATTGCCGCTGAAAAAGAACAAGAAAAGCGTTTCCAAAAAGAAGTTGAAGAAATGAAAATTAAGCACGATAAGAAAGAGAATTTGATGAAAATAGAGAAAACTGAAATGGATGAAAAGGCTGATATGAAATTCAGACTGGAATTTGAGAAGCAAGAGAGAGAGCATGAGATAAATTTTAAAAAAGCAAAAGAGGATATTGAAAACTACGAGGTAGGCTGAATCGCAATTATACTACTTGATGTTTTTAAATTGAGGAACATTAATTGTTTTATAAAAACGAATGCCAATTTTTGCTCGTATGTCTAGATTAACGCATTGCGTTTATTTCAGAGAGAAACTCAACGACTTCTCCAAGAACGTATCAAAGTTTGGAAGGCGTGCAACGATGCTTTCCTTGCTTGCATTTATATTAAGCAGTTGTGGGAAGAGAAGGAAAAACAGTGGGCTGATTGGTTGGAATCATTGAAAACCTCGATCTCTGAAGCAAAAACAAGATTCAAGTTATTTGAAAGAGTCCTTCAGAACGTAAATAGGAATGGGCCAAAGTATGAAAAAATCGTGAACGTGAGTATTAACTATTTCAAGATGGTCCAAAATTTTTTAATATACTTGTTATAGAGTGAACTCAAAAGCCTTCACAAATCCACCTTCTCCGCTTATTACCTGATTTTCGATGCGTGCAAAACTGTGAAGGAACTTGTGAACCGATTTGATGAAGTTTTTCTTAAAATACTTCTGAAAAACTTGGTGACAATCTCTAACAACTTTTGTACAGCACTAGAAAATATTGATCAATGCATGGTTTGGTCTCGAAATGTAACATCTAGAATAATTTTTGGTTTCCAGTCTCAAATCGATTTGACCGATCCAATACGTCATTCATTCTCGGGTTTATCAAGTTCTGAAGTTCCATCGGTTTTTATACTTCGAGAAGAGTCTAAGACGTATCAACCGGATGGACTGCCAATAGAAGAACCACGCGTCTATTCTTCTTCAACTACTTTGAATATCACGGAAATTCAGTGAAGGCATTCTTTTACTAAATAAAATAATACTCCTAAAATGTGTCTTGAAATATTTGGACACCTTTTAATTTTTACGTAAATTGATTCAGAATTTTAAGAAAAAAAAGTTGAAATGAATTATTATTATTATCTCAAGTCGTTCAAAAAGAGCCACACTCTCTTTTTTATTACATTTCATCAGATATGTTGCTTGAGTTATTAAAAAACAAAACAAAAGATTCCACAATAACTCACCGGTATGTATTTATCCCATTTATTTGCCACAAATGCAAGTCAATTCGTTATGTTTTTTTGAATGTTCATTCAATAGCGAAGAAAAAATGAAACGTCTGTGTTCATAATTCCCGATAAAAACAATACATCTCGAAAATTTCTTAACATGATTTTTCAGTAGTCTTTGTCATAGTAAATCTGAAAATAGCTAGCTGTAACCATTAAAATGGATATAGGAGGACCATATTACTTTTAAAATAAAAAAGGAGAAAGCGTGCAGAAAAAGAGAAAGAGACCAAACGTTCAATACCGGCCATAATGAATGCGACACTTGCAATTTTTAGTTGAAAATGGTGAACTTAGTGAGTGTGAGACGGCCGTCCTGATGGTATCACAACAGCGATTGTTTATGGAGTGTAAGAATCACAAATAAAATTTTATTTTTGTAGTTGACTTCTTTTTTGTACGGGAACATCATAAGAAGTTACGGGCAGTTAGTGTAAATTGCTCAAAAATCTTTACTGAAACAGGGCAGCAATAGCGAGAAATTTTTTTGACAATTAATAATTTCTTAGGATCTGCCCGAACAAAAAAGAAGTCAACTACGAAAATGAAGCTCTACTTGTGATCTGTATAATCCATAAACAATCAATATTGTATGACTATCAGGGAGGTCGCTAGGCATCCAGAAAGCTATTTGATCCCGTTTCTTCCTGGTTACGTACAAGGTATGGTGCTCTCTAGACAACAATCTCGTTATGTTTAATTTTTTTTCAGATACGCAGGAGTCCTACATCAGACGTGCAAAAAGAGATCATAATGGTATCAAGTGTTGTATTGCTTTGTGAATAATTGTTTTTGTTTCAGAGGAGATTTCCGATTTGCCGAGAAGCTGTTCTAAGAAAACACTTCCTCAAAGAGCACTTAGACAAGTGTGCAGAGGAAAAAAGAGCTACTGAAATGCAGGTCAGTGGTTAGACATTTGGTTAATTATAGTAGCGGTTAAAAGGTTGTAAACTTCGATAAAAACGTGATTTTCGGGTGATTTTCAAAAATACATTCTCTGTGTTTTCTAACTTGGATCTCTGGTGGTTTGATAAGAATAGCTGCATCCTCGTTTGAAATTTCAAAGTACTAATTTTTTGAATGAACTTTTTTGCGAAAATGTTTTTAATGACTTCAAAAGGATGCCGTTCTCAACAACCGGCAGATTTGAGAGAACTAGAATATTATTATAGCAGGAATTAAAAATAGATTTGGCGTTTAACTACTTTTCGATTGGTTTTGGCGAGCAAATGTGCTCATTTTTACAGTGACCAATTTCTATGAAGTCAGCGAGGGTTTTTTCCTGCTTGATGACAAGAAAACTGAGCTATGAATTTTGAGACATTATTTGGTGCTGTAAGACATTTTCACGTTAGCAGAAGTGTATTAATGACCATTTTAACTTTTTTCCATTTGTCTTCCTGAATCTTGCCCGTTTTCAGTTGAAATTGCCCAACTTTAAGACTGAGTCATGGTAAGTACGAAACATCTGTCTGACCTCGGAATTCCAAAAAACCCAACATTTTTTGCATTTTTTGTGTCCAAACCGTATCGCAGCAGGTGTCATGCAGCTGTGTTCGTGTACCACACCCCCGACAGACATAAACCCAGGCTCCGCCCACATTTCTCACTTTTTTCTATACGGTGAGAGTGTGTACATGTTCATTTTGGTTTCGTTTAGTTTCCCATGTGGTTTTCGACGAATTATTCGTGGTTTTTGTACATTTAGATCGGCCTGGCACTCTAAAACGTAAAAATTAGAACTTTCCATGAAATTCCCGACGTTTTGGTACCCATATTGCCCTGGTGGCCTAACTTCTCAAATTTGTCGGATCCTAGGCCACCGCTAGTTTTTGGGGTATAACTCGGAAGCGTGAAGAGATAGAAAAAAGTGGTTAACTACAAAAATAATCAGAATTTTATTTTCTATCAATTCATATATTTTGGTAGCCTATTTTCCCATTTCGGATCATAGGCCACCACTTCGAATCGGCTATATCTCAAAACCTAGGCTTGCTACCAAAAAATGGTCAACTACAAAAATGATCAGAATTCAATTTTCTATGAACTTATATACTTATTTTGAAAAAAAGTCGCCTAGCCTTGGGATCCTAGGCCACCACAATTTTTCAGTCTGGCGCGCATGTGACGCGTTCTCATCCTTATCTGTGTGTCTGTTCGTCTATCGTTCTCAGTATTTTTCAAATTTAGACTATGTTCGGCCCTAATATGTTCAGTGCTATGTAATTTACCGTCATTTTCAAAAACGCGCCAAAGGTGCACCAGACACCTTCAAATTAGTTAATGACCATTTTTAAATCAATTTTCATCGATTTTTTTGGTTTTTTTTTTGTCTGAAATTGGAACAATCATGAAATTTTCGGCTCAATAGGCAAAGAATCCTCCCAACCGCAAAGAATGGTCCCAAAATTTTGGCTACTTTCTACTCATTCACTACTTTATAGCAATACTCACTTTTCACCATTCTCTTAGGCTTAGGTATTTTAGAAGATCGGAAAACAATTGATAAATACGATTAATTACCGGTTTTGACACTTTTTTCCCAATTTCTAAGAAACCTAAGCCTAAGAGAATAGTGAAAAGTTTTTCGTATCAATTTTGTGGGACCATTCTTTGCGGTTGGGACCATTCTTTGCCAATTGAGCCAAATTTTCTAATTGTGTTATGTCATCAAGTGTCTAACCATGAGGTTTCAGTTTCTCTTTTTTGAAAACGCGCTCCAGTCGCCCCAGACACTCTTCCACCCTGACCAACCGAGCTACTAATAGAAAAGCTGGAGGTCCTTTTTTCTTCAAAAACGCGTCACAGGCACCCCAGCTTCTCTATTTACCTTATTTACCTCCCCCATCTGTTCAAATTTCACCTCTTTGTCCTTGTCTCCTCTTCCACCAATGACACCCATAACCTCTCTCTCTCTCCGTCACCTTTCTCTGCGTCTCTTCCTCTCACACACTCTCTCTTTGTTACGTACACACACAAACATCCTCTTCTCCTTCTCTTTCTCTTTCTCCTTTCCCAATTTCTTCGTCCTCCCGAGGAGAGGAATATATTGATCTAAGAGATAGAGAGAGTTGAAGAGACGCAGACGGTGAGAGAGAGAGGGGGCATTGTGGTGTTTTGGTGAGGGTTTTTGCATGCATTTTGCATAGTTTTTTGAACTAATTTGTGGGTTTCTGATGATATTATTTTAAATTCCAGCACAATTTTTTTTTCAACTTGTTTGGGATTGTCTTAAATCACATTTTATAATATTTATAGAATTTTGAAGGTATTGTATTGATAGGAAGAGTTATTTTTGGTATAACCCGAAATTTAAAAAAAAACTTAGACTGTTATTCCCAATTAGCAAATTAATCACCAATTTCGATACGTTTTTGAAAGTTTTTATGCCAAACTTGTTGTAAATCTTCTTGAATAGAAAATTGTATTTTTTGAAAATTTTTTTGAAATTCTGGAATTTAATTAATTAACTCTAATCAACAAAATGAAAAGCATAAAATTCTGTTTTATCGTATTTTTTTACCCTAATTTTAAGTCAATTTCACCGTTTTTCACCCATGTTTCTCTTTTTTTGAGTTTTTTCAAAGTCTGGTCTATTTGATGGACTGCAACTCGTTATTTAGAATATATCGCTGAAAATTGTTAATTACAAAAATCATCAGCGTAAAATTCTCTACATTTTTCTATATTTTTCGTTGGGAAAATGTTTGAAAATGAGGTTTTAGCACTGCCATAAATATAAAATGCAACTTTTTTCAAAATTGAACTTTTTTCACCATGTCTTTCTAGACCGAATGGTGTTTCAGAATTCAAAAATACGTATTCTCCACAAAATTTCCAAAGTTTTGATACCCATATTGCCCTGGTGACCTAACTTTCCAAATTTGTCGGATCCTAGGCCACCGGCAGTTTTTAGGGTATAACTCCTAACGGTGTAGAGATAGAGAAAAGTGGTAAACTACAAAAACGATTAGCGTGATATTTTCTAGCAATTCATAAAGCTTGGTGGCTTAATTTGCCATGTCGGATCCTAGGTCACCACTCTCTAAGTGATATATCTCAAAACCTAGGCCACCAATCAAAAAATGTTCAACTACAAAAGTGATCAGCATAAAATTCTCTACAAAATGGTAATAATTTTTCCACAATTCCTCTTTCATTCCATGCAAAAAACCAGTTCCCCCTCCTCCTCCTCCTCGTGGATTTGTCCTTCCACATTTTGTCCTCCTCCCGTCCCGTCCGCCACCGTTTTGTCAGCTGTTTTACGACATGCTTTTAGTGTCTGAGAGAGTGTAGAGAAGCAGACAAAAATGAGAGAGTGTGTGAAATCAAGAGGGCGCAGAGAAACGCGGCGGCCCCCGATTTCTCCGTTTTGTCAAAAAGACCACCCATGTGACTGTATCTGTACTTTTTGACCGATTTTTGGTTTTCTTAGGTTCTGTAAGGCGTCAAAGGCGCCCCAGCCACTTTTTGTCCAGCTACAAAGCGTCTGAAGCGCGCCAGCCAGCTTTTGAACTGCTCAAAACGCGCCTACGGCACGCCAGACACCCTTTTTCTTCATTAAAACGCCACCAACCCTCTATTTTTTTGCTGTTTCAATTTTCAGATCTATTTTTTCAATTTTCAGTTTTCAGGTAATGACTACTAGCACCTCACTAGTAGAAACAGTGAATATTAATGTGGACGACTTCTCGGAGACTTTTCTGACATGTTCAACGTGTCTTTACACTTATGATGGGGTGAGTTTTACAGAAAATTTTATGCTGATCATTTTCCTAGTTGACCGTTTTTTGATTGGTGGCCTAAGTTTTGAGTTATAGCCGATTTAAAGTGGTGGCCTAAGATCCGATAAGAGATGTTAGGCCACCAAGTTATATGAATCGGTAGAACATTTTACGCTGATCATTTTTGTAATTGGTCACTTTCTTCTAGCTCTTCACGCTCTCGAGTTATACCCCAAAAACTGGCGGTGGCCTTGGATCCGACAAATTTGGAAAGTTAGGCCACCAGACCAAACTAAGACAATATGGGTATCAAAACTTTGGAAATTTTAAGGAGAACTCGAATTTTCGGGTTTCAAACTGTTTCAGAACGGTTTGGGTAATCTAGAAAGGCAAAACAAAGTAGTGGCCTAGGATCCGACAAGTTTTAAAAACTCGGCCACTGCTCAAAAGTATATGAATTGAGTGGCCTAGGAACCGACATAGGAAGTTAGGCCAAGAAGTTAATTGAGCCGATAGAAAAAGTTACGCTAAACATTTTTGTAGTTGACCACTTTCTTCGAACACTTCACCTTTTGGAGTTATACCCCAAAAACTGCCGGTGGCCTAGGGTCCGACAAATTTGGGATGTTAGGCCGCCACACCAAACTAGGGCAATATGGGTATCAAAACTTTGGAAATTTTATGGAGAATCCGAATTTTCAAGTTTCAAAGCTTCTGGAGCCGTCTGTTCCAAGTTATAACCAAAATTGTGTTTCGAAGTTAAAATTTTTTTTAGGGTTCCCTTGAGATCAAATGTTAGTAGCTAGTAGCCACTGCAGGTGTAATATTTCTCAATAGTAAAATTGACACTCTTTCCATTCTGCTCCTTCCCCACTACATACATACATAAATAGATGTACTACCCCCCTTTTGCTCTCCGTGCTGCTCCCTCTCTCCACGTGACCAATCTCCCTGCGTCTCTCACTCTCACACACTCTCTCGTCTCTCTCTTTTCAGTCAGTAGTCATTGCGCTGCTTTCTGTGTGTACTTTTACGCTGATTCAACACGGGGGAATTTTTTTTTCAAAGTTTTTCTAAAAAGAAATTTTTTAGATTTTCAACATTTTCAATTAAAAAAAAGTATTTTTTCTAGAATACCCGCAAGCCGAAACTCCTTCCGTGCTCCCACTCTGTCTGTCTGTATTGTGTGACTCAGTTGGCCGGTCTTAGTGCAGAGGTAAGTCCTGAATATTCCGTTTTCAGTGTCAAGACGTTAAATTTTCAAATTTTTGATGTCAAAACCTGATTCAGCGTGTTTTCTTACCCGTAATAACTAATTTCCAGCTCGTTATCTCAAAATGTCGTAAAATCTGATGTTTTGTACGCAATCAATTTGATCTACTCGGTGTTTGCGTACAATACACCGAATTTTACGATAATTTTAGATATCGAATTGAAAATTGGTGAGTAGGGGTAAAATGAGACGCTGAATCCAATTATAATGTCATAAATTTAAAAATCGAACATCAACATATTGAAAATTGGCTCAGAAACTGTTTTTTCACAAATCTAATATCAGATTTTTTAATTTTCAACTTCGGAATTGGATTCAGCGTGTTCAGTTACCCCAATCCACTAATTTTCAGCTCGTTATCTCAAAATGTCGTGAAATTCGGCGTATTGTACGCAGACACCGAGGTGATCGAAGTGTTTGCGTACATTACACCAAATTTTACGACATTTTGAGATAGCGGGCTGATAATTGGTAGTTAGGAGTAAAAAGACATGCTGAACCCAATTCCGAAGTTGAAATTTAAAATTTTTGACTTTTAGAATGGGAAAATTTGAAAAAATCTTGGTTTCCACAGTTTTTCAAATAACCTTTCAAAAAATCTGAAAATTTCCAATTCCAGACAATCCCCCCAACCCTCCGATGCCCTCTATGCCGTGAAATCTGCCCAATTCCAGCCGGTGGAGTCATCTCCTTCCCAGCCGCCTTCTTTATCAACCAGTTATTGGATGTGATGCAGGTACTGGACATCCGGACATACACAGACTCAAACACACAGACAGACATTTTCAGAGACAACGAAAAGATGTGGTCCCGTCGTGTTCAAACCATCCATCCGATCAACTTCTGTATTGTGAAACCTGTGATTTGGTATTCTGTGAGCATTGCCAAACTTCGGTTATAAAGTGAGTCAGAAAATTTTACTAAAAGGTTTTTGAGCTTTGAAACCTAAAAAATCGGATTATCCATAAAATTTCCAAAGTTTTGATACCCATATTGCCCTAGTTTGATGTGGTGGCCTAACTTCCCAAATTTGTCGGATCCTAGGCCACCGCCAGTTTTTGGGGTATAACTCGAGAACGTGAAGAGATAGAGAGAAACGGTCAACTACAAAAATGATCAAAATAACTTTTTCTATCAATTCATATAGCTTGGTGGGCTAACTTTTCATGTCGGATCCTAGGCCACCAGTTTCAAAGGGCTATATCTCAAAACCTAGGCCACCAATCAAAAAGTGGTCAACAAGAAAAATGTACAGAATCATTTTCTCTATTCAATCACCTATTTTTAAAACTTATTACTTCCAGCAAAAAATGCGACGAGCATACTGTAGTCCCCCTCTCCATCGCTATCAAGCGAATGTCTGAAATCGTGGTGTACCGAGCGAAGGGACGTCTTCGAGCACTCGACGACGCGCATGTGGCGGTGAATCGGGAGATAGTGCAGTTGGATGGAAATGTGGATAAGATTGTTGAACAGATTAATACGGCGATTCAGGTGAGATGATTTGAAAATTTTTGAAAACTTTATCATTTTGGGATAGATTTTTTTTGTCATATCCGGAATTCTAGACACCCCGGAGCTTTAAAACCTAAAAACTCAGATTTTCCATAAAATTTCCAAAGTTTTGATACCTATATCGGCCTAGTTTGCTGTGGTGACCTAACTTCCCAAATTTGTCGGATCCTAGGCCACCGCCAGTTTTTGGGGTATAACTCGAGAACGTGAAGAGATAGAGAGAAACGGTCAACTACAAAAATGATCAAAATAACTTTTTCTATCAATTCATATAGCTTGGTGGGCTAACTTTTCATGTCGGATCCTAGGCCACCGGCAGTTTTTCAGTTTTTAGGGTATAACTCCAAAGGGTGTAGAGATAGAAAAAAGTGGTCAACTACAAAAATGATAAAAATCTTATTTTCTATCAAATGGTGTAACTTGGTGGCCTAACTCCTCATGTCGGATCCTAGGCTAACACTTTAAATCGTCTATATCTCAAAACCTAGGCCACCTACCAAAAAATACTCAACTAGAAAAGTGATCAGCATATTTTTTTCTATAATATTACGTTTTTAAATTTCCGGTATACCCACACCCGAGATAAGTCCCGCCCCTTTCAATTTCCTCTCGCCAAGGCCTCCTTTACACAAATTTTTTCTGATATCGAAAAAAAAAATTTCGTTTTTATTTTTACAAAAACAAAAAAAGCCAATCAAAAGAAAAAGTTGTTATTCTCTACACGTCCTGCTTTACTGTTTACTCTGTTCTCTCTAACCACTCTCCCCTATTTCAGTACTATTTTTTAGAGACGGTCGTCCCCCCCTCCTCATACCTTCACAATATTTTTAAGTGTTTTTTCGTGTATTTCTATACATTTTATATCGATTTTGACACGTTTTTTGGGTTTTAGGGAGGATTTGGGGTACTTTTAGCGCCTTTAAATTTTTTTTTCAAAAATTTTGTTCCAGGAAGTATCAAATTTGGTCGAGAACCGACGTCGTGTACTTATCGAGACCGTCCGTGTTCGGAGGGATGAGAAGCGAAAAGTGTTGAAGGATCAGTTGGAAGTGATACAGGACGAGAAGAAGAAGTTGCAGAAGGTACAGTAAGACAACCATTTTTTAGGGCTGAAAAAAAATTCCAAAACAAAATTTTTTTTTCGAAAAATTTTTTGGCTGAAATTTTTTCAGCTTTTTGTTTACTAGGTATAACTATTAAATCATAGTATCGATAAACAATAATTGGAGTTTGTAGCCCAGAAATTTCTAGTCATTTTCACCCAAAACCACTGGAAAATCCCAAAAATGGGCGGAGTTACATATTTTTCTCCATTTTCAGACTTTTATTTATTAATAGCTCCGCCCCATTTTTATCATTCTCAAAAAAGTTATATTGGGTACTGTAGCCCAAGGCATTCTCTACATTTCTAGCCAAAATCCAGATATCTATCTCGAAAATGGGCGGTGATACAACCATTTTTTGTTCAACAATACAAAAAATGGTTAGGCTCCACCCATTTTTTCGATTTTGAGATGAAAAATAGCTCAAAAAAATACAGAATTGATTTTATTGCAATAGTTAGTTTTCAAATTTATCAAATATGGGCGGAGCTACATGGATACAAACTTCAAATTTCTGAAACTTTCCAATTTTCATCTATTTTCGCTTCAAGCTCCGCCAATTTTCAACATTTTTAAATGGGAGATATTTCAAAATATGCAGAATCTTTCAGTCTACTTTATGGTTAATTGGTTTTCTGAATACCTAGAAATGGGCGGAGCTACCAGTGATTTGATCACTATTTTTGAGTTAGTTTAATAAAGTGACGATTTTCAGTCATTTTTAGGCGATTTTCAGCCAATGTTTTCTAGTTTTTTCAGCTAGTCTACCATAACTCTGCAAGTCCAATTTATCACTTTTCATTTGAGCCCAGAACCAGTCTGATAGCTACAAAATGGGCAGAGCTACAACAATTTTAATCTCAAAAACTCCCAATTTTTCATGTTTTTGAGTGTAGCTCCGCTCATTTTTAACATTTTTCCATGATTTTTAGCTTGAAATGAAGCGACCAATTTATATAATATTCTCAAAAACTCAACCCTGTAATTACATTGCAGGAATTGGAATCCTGCAAAATGGACATCCGATCGATGGCTCGCCAACTGAAAGACGGCGCCGCCGAAGACAATTGGCAACGAAAAATCATTGAGCCCCGGGAAAATGCATTCTTGAGAATCAATACGAACTCTGAGCAGATGCTTGTCGACGTGGAGAAGAATTTGAACGAGTTCGGAAAACTCTATGCTTCGAACACGTTCCCGGGCACGTCGACGATTGAGGTGCCCACTCATATGGGCATTCACGTCGAGAATACGGTCACTTTGATGTGAGTTTTTGCGATCTTATTAGAAGAAAGATGCTATGAGTTGTAAATAAAACGGTAGTCTGAAAAATTAGCTTCAATTTGAATCAAAAATGATTCAAAAATGTCGAAAACTGAGGGAGTTACAGCTCAGTTAGCCGTTTCGATCGAACGGCGGTTGACTTTCGTTCTTGGTGGGATAACGGAGCATCGTTTCCACACAAAGTACGGTGGATGGCGGAACCCGCGAGATGTCGGCTGCTCAAACGATTATATACTTAAAGCAGCAGCCGACATCTCGCGGGTTCCGCCATCCACCGTATTTTGTGTGGAAACGATGCTCCGTTATCCCACCAAGAACGAAAGTCAACCGCCGTTCGATCGAAACGGCTAGCTGAGAGAGATTCTCAAAAAAAAAGATGAAAATCTAGGAAAAACTGAATTTCAGTAATTTCAGCAGGGTTACTGCAGTGACTCATAAATTTTCAAAACTTCAATTCATCTGCTTCAATTTAAGCCTCATCTCGTTTTGATACTTTCAAAATGGGCGGAGCTAGGACATGTTAAAACTGGAAAATTTCAAATTTTTGGCTAATTTTTAAAGTTTCTTTTCAATTTTCAGGGTACTGTACTTCTAGAAAACAAAAATTGTTTAATCAACTCATTTCCAGCTTATGAGCTTTCATTTAAGCTAAAATCCAGTCAGATATCTTAAAAATGAGTGGAGTTACAGTATGCCGAAATTTCAATTTTCAAATTTTTAGCTGCTTTTCTCGGTTTGACCAGTTTTTTTAAAGCATCCTATTTTCAGTCATTGCAACATTTATAGTTTTTTGAAAGTTCTTTTTATCAGCTATCATTTGAGCTCAAAACTGTTCTGATAGCTCCAAAATGGGCAGAGCTACAAAAATTTTAATCCTAACAACCCCCAATTTTTCATATTTTTGAGTACAGCTCCGCTCATTTTCAAAATTTTTTTTTGAATGTTAGCTTAAAATGAAGCGAATTTTCTATAACATCAATTAATACCAAATAACCCTAAAAATCCCAATTTCCAGCACCCGCGACGTCGACGGTAAGGCTCGAAAAACTGGTGGTGACCCGGTGGAAGTGGAGCTGGAATTGATTGCTTTGGACACTCATTTATCCACGAATCGTCTGGCAGATGCGTATAAAAAACGCGCCGAGGAAGAGGTCAAAAATATCAGAGTGGCAGATGAGAATGATGGAACCTATCAGTTGTATTTCAAGTGAGTCAAATACTCTGAAAATCGGACAAAACAGATCTGAAACTGTCTGAAACCTAAAAATTCGAGTTCTCCAAAAAATTTCCAAAGTTTTGATACCCACGGGTGGCATAACTTCCCAAATTTGTCGGATTCTAGGCCATCGATAGTTTTTAGGGGTCAACTCGGAAGTGTGAAGAGATAGAGAAAAGTGGTCAACTACAAAAATTATCAGAAACTTATTTTCTATCGATTCATTCAGTTTGGTGACCTAACTTCCACAATAGAATCCTAGGCCACCAGTTTCTAAAAGCCATATCTCAAAACCTAGGGCACCTATCAAAAAATGGTCAACTAGAAATATGATCAGTATCAAATTCTGTATCTATTGAAACACGGTTCTAACCTTTTTCTATTTACAGACTAACGCACGCGGGCGACTACCAAATCTCAGTAAAAATCTTCGGCCGTCCTGTGGCCAACAGTCCCCTCCAAATTCGAATCAATAACTGGCATTCGTATGATTGGCAGATGCCGGTCACATTCAAATATCCGACAAAGTGTTGGTGGGATGAACCGACGAAACGGATGTTCGTACTGGATTCCGGAAATAAGAGGGTCCGAGTGTTACGAGAGGATGGAGATGTGATTACCGATGTCAGGAATGACGAGTTTAAGGTAGGTCAAATGTGTTTTTTTGAAAAGTAAAAAAAAAGCGAAATGTAGTCGGGGAAGATAGCTACAATTTGAGTTAAAAATCATAGACAAATTCTGGAAATGGGCGGAGTTATAAAGGTTTTAGTTAAAATTTACAATCTTAGACTCTTCTCTTATGTATAGCTTTTTCCTTTTCACAAATTGTGCAAATACGCTCCACTGCACGCCTCCCAAAACCTATGTTTTCCAGAGCGGCACCGTCGGCATGGTCTACCTCGGTAACGAGGAGCTCGTCGTGCTCTCCTGGCAACAAAAAATGCTGAGCAAACTGAATACCCGCGGAGAGATTCTGAAGGCCGTCCAATTCTCGGAATTCTATCAGCCGACCGATGTGGCCGTCGACTCGCGTGGCCGATTCGTCATTGCGGATAAGACGAAAATTTTCATTTTCGACGCCAACTTCAAACCGGTCCTCAGTTTCCCAGTCAGAGAGACAAAAGGTGCCGAGGTGAAGTGTGTTGGCGTGGGGATGGATGATGACGTCATTGTTGGAACGACCGATGAGCTGTTACTGTATGATGGTGCTGGAAAGATGATGAGAAGGTTGAATGTGTCACCACCGGGCACTGTGATGCCGAAAATTGGGTTAGTTTTGGGAGAAAATGGCAGAGTTTGAATGTAGGTCAGGTAGCTACGATATTTGTAGTTTGTAGTAGTCAAGCTAGCAGACCGATGTCTCATTTTTTCTTGTTTTCGAGATCCGGCATTCAGAATCAGTCAGAATTCTGAGCATAGACGGGAAAAGTTGTAACCGTCAGAATTTCTCACAGATTCCGGTTTACAAACGTGAAAAATTGAAGGTTGAAAAATGATTAGAAACCGAAAAAAATCCGGTAAAAATCACTTAAAGGCGTATTGTGGTCGGTTGTGATGTTTTCATATCATAATGTATGAGTTTCTGCGAGTTCATTTTCATAGTTCAAGAATTTTTTAATTCGGTCCACAGCCCGCTGAGAGCGAGCGTCGGAAAGTTTGGTCATTGAAAGGGTCGCAGAAAATTGGGGGCCGTGGCCTAGAAATTCGACTTCAAAAAAGTTGATTTTTTGAATTTTGACGGTATTTTCGATTATTTTTGTTGCATTTCTTCAATAAATTCGATAGACAAAAGCAAATATTGATAGAAAAACAATAAAAAATATCAAAAATAACGCCAAAAATAGCAAAATACTGAAAAAACAAAAGGAAAGTTTGGTCAGCAAGAATGTTCTAGAAATTTCACTTCGGTAAATTGTTTTTTCAGTATTCTGCTATTTCTGGCGTTATTTTTGTTAGTTTTTATTGTTTTTCTATCAATATTTGCTTTTGTCTATCGAATTTATTGAAGAAATGCAACAAAAATAATCGAAAATACCGTCAAAATTCAAAAAATCAACTTTTTTGAAGTCGAATTTCTAGGCCACGGCCCCCAATTTTCTGCGACCTTTTCAATGACCAAACTTTCCGGCGCTCGCTCTCGGCGGGTTGTGGACCGAATTAAAAAATTCTTGAACTATGAAAATGAACTCGGAGAAACTCATACATTATGATATGAAAACATCACAACCGACCACAATACGCCTTTAATTCGAGCAAAAGTGAGCTAGACTACAAACTACACTCTCCAGAGCTAGCAGACCCCCGATTTGTAGTTTGTAATCGAGCTACCATAGCAATTCTTTCGAACCCAACACGTTTTTCCCAATTTTTCTTTAAAAATGCCTAAAATTTAATAAATTCTTCAATTTCAGCGGTCGTTTCAACATCACCACCGTAACTTGTGACGTCACCACCGGTCAAATCGTCGTCATCTTTACCGATAAGAAAATGGATCGTACAACGATTGGTGTTGTCAGTTACAAGGGAGATTTCCTCTATTCCATCGAACCGGGACCCCACGAGAAATTCATGGCGCCCTGTGGCATTTTCGTCCACAAAAATAAGGCATTTGTAACGGATTTCGAGAGGAACACTGTCAGAAGTTATAAGTATAAGTAACTTGGAATTTTTCAGAAATAATTTAAACTTTTCGGGTGAAAACTGTTGCATTAACCTAATTATGTCAATAAATGTTGTGATTTCTTGATTTATATAATGAAAATAGAAAATTAAATGAAAGAAGAGGAAGGAAAGGAGGAAAATCCAAACAGATACAGAAAAATGTTCAGAAAAATAATATATTTATATAAAAATAGTCAATTCTAAATTTGAAAAACCCTCGTGTTATCCGCAATTTCAAATACCTGTTTTTCAATTTTTTGCAATTTTTCCGAACTTTGACCTTGTTTTTCTCAGATGTCAGATCTGGAAGACAAAAACTGAATACTTATTTGGCATCAGCGTTTTCCCAGCTTTCCATTAATATATGTCACGTTCCATAACTCCACGGTCACCTGGAGGCCTTCCCTAGTTAGCAACATACGGGTGAGAGTGAACACCATGAGATTAGCATCCGATCTATTAGCACCTGACGTACATCCTCTAACAACGTCGCAGATGACATTTGACCTTCTCTGTTCCTCCTCTTCGTATCTAATCCAGTATTACTGACCGCCTCAGGAGTCTCTGAGCTATTTGCACAGGAACACAATGACGTGGCAGAAGGTATCTCTGCCCCGCCTCCTCCCCTACTGTCCACTATATCTCATTCTTCTCCCCTGTTCCTCGGTCGCTGCTTGACAATGCCTCCTCCGCTCTCCTACCCCGCTCTGAAACTTGTATTGGAGTATTTGGAAGCTAAGAAACGGTTAGTGATCGTTAATTTTTGTGAACTTTTTATTATCAGCAACACTTCCAGGTATCATATTACATCTCGTAATAGTGCTCTTCAAAAAATTGATAAGATAATCCCTCTTCGCGTGAGAGATCTTGAAATACGGGACGACTGTGTTTCTCTAGACAATTTATCATACGGCACGGGCTTTGAGTACCTGTTTTCGGAATGGGGAACCGGTGAAGAACGGCAGGAACTCTTGAAGATTCATGAAGCAAAAGAAAAATTAGTGAAAAAGTATTTGGAAGCGAGACCTAATATCCTAGTGGATCGTGTTAGTTTCTATTATGTGAAGTCTTATAAACAAGTTCCAGTGAAACTCAACTTGATCATCAACACATTGGTAACAATGGGTAGTTCCAATTTTTCGAATTTACTTCCAATTATCGATTCTCGCAGCTTCCCTTTGAAAAAGCTACAACTTTTTCAAGATAGATTAATTTATGTTGATCATCCAGTTGTCGATACCACTGAAGATGTGATTTTTCAGTTTGACGGAGAGAACGAACTGATTAAAGGAATTGAAAAACTTCACAGAAAAAAACTATCTATTCATAATGTTGGCTATGGAAACGTCGATGCAGTGAAAATAATTAACGACTGGATGAAGAACGGAAGGGAAGTCGGAACAGAGTATTTGCTCGGTTTCACTTTTGATTTTTGGATGAAACGAATGCTGAGAGACTTAAAAAATGAGTTCGAGAACGATTTGGAGGGGATCAATGTGCGGTAAGCTATTAATTAAAATTATTTCCAATTGTTCATTCATTTTTACAGTTTTCTCGACAGAGAGCCGCGGTTTTTAATTCCAATAAGCCCAATATCCAAGATTATCATCTACGGAACTGAGATACAGTTAAAGAACGGCACCGTCTATCAACTTGTGTTTAAGGTGGTCTCTACGGATGAGTGATGAGAAGCATAACTTGGTTTTCGCTTTTGTCTCAGTTCTAACGCCTTTCCGTTTTCCTTGCATAATTATTCATTTGTGTCCTGAAATCTTTCAATTTAATTTAAGTTTTGTATACTCCTTCTCATCTCCCTTTCTTTTTCTCCTGTATCTTCCAATTTCATAATTAGGCATTTTTGTCTATAAAAATAAGGCATTTGTGATAAATTTCAAAAGGAGTCAGAAGTTATAAGTAAAAGTAACTTGGACTATTTTCAGAGAATAATTGAAATTTTTGTGTGAAAACTGTTGCATTACCCTCATTATGTCAATAAAGTTGTGATTTCTTGACTTTTATAATGAAAATATTTATAATGGCAGGAAAATATAAAAGTAGTATCAAAAATACAAACCCATGCATAAAAATTTCAGAAAAGTATTATATTGACGGGAAACTTTTCAACTATTTTTGAAAACATGACAATTTTCCTAAATTCCGAGAACGGTCCCAGAACTCCTCCTCATAATGATATGAATTTTTTATACGTTTCATTATTTTTGTAGAACTCTAAATTTGAGACATATTGAAAACAACTTTTTTTTTAATCCGAAAATTTTCTCAGAATGAAATTTTGGCTACAGTACCACTCAAAAGTGTATTAAGTGTACGGACACTCCTCAAAGAGTTACATATCGATAAAGTAATTTTCCCTTAATTCGACCCATTTCAGTGTATAAAATAGTACGATTTTTAAGCTGTTCACTGAAAATGAGGCATAACTCTCAATGGAGCACGCGCTATCGTACTATTTTATACACTGAATATATGTAACTCTTTAAGGAGTGTCCGTGCAAAAAAGTTGCCAACTACAAAAATAAAGTTCTATTTTTGATCTGTTCGATCCCATAAAAAGTTGTTTTGCGGGAGAGTTAGTTTTACCATGACACACTCTCAAAGTTGGGCAATTTCAACTGAGAAAGGCAAAACTTAATACAATTTTGAGTGGTACTGTATATTCAATCGCTTATAACTCGCTAAGAAGTGAAAAATTGAACGTAAAACCTACAATTCATAAAAATCAAAATTACATGAAGAACTGAGAAAGTTATGAAACTTCTAAAAACGGATATTTCTGTTGACATAAATAGTTTGTTTTTCGAGTACAACTCGGCTCTTCTTGTCTCTGGAAAAACCGAACTTGGCAGAAAGCGAGCTAGGTTATGCAGTAAAAAAATGCATTCAAAAATAAAAAGTTCGAGCCGATTTACACGAGCGAAAATGAAAACCAAAATTATGGACATCCGGCTAAACCCCGCCCACCGTTTTTGAGTTACCTATTATCGGAATAAAAAATTCCGAAATCATTTATCAAACTTGGCCGGGCCGGATTTTCAGTACTGAAATTTTTTTTAATTCTAACAAAAAAGTTCAAAGTTCCAATGCGGCCTTCCCGAAAATTTGCAAGTCTGTTTTTTTATCGACGCGCAAAAATGTTTAAAAAAATATTTTCTATCAAATTTGATCTTTTTTCTATCGAACTTTCACAGTTGAGATGAAAATTCAAGAAAATAGATCAAATTTCATGAAGAAGTAGTATTTAATTGTTTTTTTCAATTTTAGGAAAAAATGATGAAATTAAGTGATGGATCTTTTTTAGCACGCAAACTTTATACTAATTCAGAAAATCACTTATTTTTCAAACAATAACTTTTTAGGCGCGCTATGTTCAGGTGAGTTAAAAAAGAGCGGGAAAAAGGAAAAGAAGATTCTGGAAGGATTTTTTTCCGTTTTTCTTTTTCGGTCTCTTTTTATTCTCCTCCCTTTTCTATATCACGTGCGACTAGATTTCTTGAGTTTTACGGTAAGTAATTTTTGAATGATTTGAGTGCACAAATCTCATAAATCTGCATCAAAAATGCTAAAAATGCCGTTAAAAAATATTTCGAAAAGATTTGATGAGGCGCATTTCTGATTTTATACATAAAAATAGAGGGTTTTCGATCAGAAAAACGTAAATATGATAGTGAGACAAAAAACCGAGAAAGTTTTGAATGAATTTCGAAAAAAAACAGTAGATAGAAGTGAAGCATCTGAAATTTCTCTTTTTCAGAGAAACTCCGTGATCAATTCTCTGACAGCCCCATCGTCTCACACAATGGACACTCTTGGAGCACCATCGTCTCAAACTGAGGGAACTCTTGGAGCCCCATCGTCTCAAACTGAGGGAACTCTTGGAGCCCCATCGTCTCACACAATGGACACTCTTGGAGCCCCATCGTCTCACACAATGGACACTCTTGGAGCACCATCGTCTCAAACTGAGGGAACTCTTGGAGCCCCATCGTCTCACACAATGGACACTCTTGGAGCCCCATCGTCTCACACAATGGACACTCTTGGAGCACCATCGTCTCAAACTGAGGGAACTCTTGGAGCCCCATCGTCTCAAACTGAGGGAACTCTTGGAGCCCCATCGTCTCACACAATGGACACTCTTGGAGCCCCATCGTCTCACACAATGGACACTCTTGGAGCACCATCGTCTCAAACTGAGGGAACTCTTGGAGCCCCATCGTCTCACACAATGGACACTCTTGGAGCCCCATCGTCTCACACAATGGACACTCTTGGAGCACCATCGTCTCAAACTGAGGGAACTCTTGGAGCCCCATCGTCTCAAACTGAGGGAACTCTTGGAGCCCCATCGTCTCACACAATGGACACTCTTGGAGCCCCATCGTCTCACACAATGGACACTCTTGGAGCACCATCGTCTCAAACTGAGGGAACTCTTGGAGCCCCATCGTCTCACACAATGGACACTCTTGGAGCCCCATCGTCTCACACAATGGACACTCTTGGAGCACCATCGTCTCAAACTGAGGGAACTCTTGGAGCCCCATCGTCTCACACAATGGACACTCTTGGAGCCCCATCGTCTCACACAATGGACACTCTTGGAGCACCATC
The DNA here is from genome assembly GCA_002259235.3 of Caenorhabditis latens. Classification (NCBI taxonomy): domain Eukaryota; kingdom Metazoa; phylum Nematoda; class Chromadorea; order Rhabditida; family Rhabditidae; genus Caenorhabditis; species Caenorhabditis latens. The sequence continues at coordinate 16,781,301 of CM056093.1, read as the reverse complement.
GTCTCAAACTGAGGGAACTCTTGGAGCCCCATCGTCTCAAACTGAGGGAACTCTTGGAGCCCCATCGTCTCACACAATGGACACTCTTGGAGCCCCATCGTCTCACACAATGGACACTCTTGGAGCACCATCGTCTCAAACTGAGGGAACTCTTGGAGCCCCATCGTCTCACACAATGGACACTCTTGGAGCCCCATCGTCTCACACAATGGACACTCTTGGAGCACCATCGTCTCAAACTGAGGGAACTCTTGGAGCCCCATCGTCTCACACAATGGACACTCTTGGAGCCCCATCGTCTCACACAATGGACACTCTTGGAGCACCATCGTCTCAAACTGAGGGAACTCTTGGAGCCCCATCGTCTCAAACTGAGGGAACTCTTGGAGCCCCATCGTCTCACACAATGGACACTCTTGGAGCCCCATCGTCTCACACAATGGACACTCTTGGAGCCCCATCGTCTCACACAATGGACACTCTTGGAGCACCATCGTCTCAAACTGAGGGAACTCTTGGAGCCCCATCGTCTCACACAATGGACACTCTTGGAGCCCCATCGTCTCACACAATGGACACTCTTGGAGCCCCATCGTCTCACACAATGGACACTCTTGGAGCACCATCGTCTCAAACTGAGGGAACTCTTGGAGCCCCATCGTCTCACACAATGGACACTCTTGGAGCCCCATCGTCTCACACAATGGACACTCTTGGAGCACCATCGTCTCAAACTGAGGAAACTCTTGGAGCCCCATCGTCTCAAACTGAGGGAACTCAGAATTGGTTAACGTCAGGTATGATCCCAGTTTATCTTCTTTCTTGAGAAACTCATAGTTACGTTTTTGGGTTTTGTGTGAGTCTAGGTTCTCATTCGAGTTTGATCTTGATCACCTCTTTTTATTCAGATTTCTTAGTTTTCAGCCAAAATTGTTAGATTATATATTTATTCAGTTAAAATGAGAAAACCATTCGTGAAGATTGTGAATCCGCGAGATTTCATCATTCTAGGTCAAACAATTATTGTGAGAAATTTATAAATCGAATGTGTTACATGAGGATTAATCTGTTATCAGAGCACTAGTTTGTTTTCCTGAATTAGTTGGCATTACACTCATTATAAGTTGGGAGCGATCTATACTATCCGTTTCAATTCCGTATAAACAAATCCTAGATTTTGAATTAATTGGAATAGAGAAGCGCGGAGAACTAGGTAAAAACCTGAAAAATGGAATAATTTGAAATAAATTAGATTGTTGAGTTCTCACCTCTCATTGATTCCTTCCAATTCATCGATAAATCCGTCGAACTTTGTCTTCGCCCCCGATATCTCATCTTCAATGTGTCCATCATAATCCTGAGAGAAAATGTATCTTGTTCCAATTTCTTTACCGTTTTTTTCCCAGTATCTGATCAGTTCGACTATATCCATTTTTAGAAGTGAGTTTGAGCCAAATTCTACATTCTTGCATATAAGCTTGTTGATATCGTTTAAGCCAATCACCTCATTTTCAAAAACTGTGAATCTCAAACTCTTCGCTGAACAAAACACTGGATGAGTGAAAATCTCAACTTCATCTATTGGTGTGCTGAGCCTTTTCAAAGGGAAACTACAAGAGTCCACAATCGGAAGATAATCTGTGAATGATGCGAGTATTGTTTCCAACTGATTGATTCGGAAAACGGGAGGGATCAGGTAGCCTGGTATGTACCTTGCTGTCAGAAAGTCTACATTAATAATTATTCTTCCTTTCAAAAAGTAATCAAAAAAGCGGTCTATTGATTTAAATGGCGTCATTGTCTCCGGTATACGTTGCATAACTGTTTTCTGTCTATCATTTTGATATCTGAATAGCAATTGATCATTGTAGTAAAATTCAACTGTTAGATTATTGAAAGTTACACTCTGACAGTCCACAATTACAGTATTCATATTTATGGGTATTGACTTATCGATTCGACCAAAAGAAGTGCTACGGCAAGCGATGTGCATTCTAAAATTGTCGGAGTTTACGTGTAGTTTATCAACTTCGAGACTTACCGTTTAACAGCTTCCAAATTCTCTGAAATACATCGAAGAGCAGGATAGGAGAGTGCAGGAGGCATCTACAAGGAGGAAGAAATGGGGAATGCGGAATAGAAGGTTGGATGTGGGTAATGTAGATAGAAAGCAACTAAGGTCATTGCCATCTGTCACGTTGTTACACCCACCTGCCCTCGCGAACGATTTTCCTAGAATACAATTGCCCCGAGCACTCATTCATTTCACTCCTATTCATTGTCGCTTTCATCACATCAATTAACACTTGAAATAGAATTAAAAAGAGTCGGTTGGATGGTTCTACGCTAGTGTGATGACTCAAAAAGGTTCTCTCGTGAGATGTAGTAACAAATGGAAGTTGGGTTCTGACACGTTGTCATCTTCACCAAATATCACTGATATATTGTAATGGAAGGCTCTTGGGCCTTTGATGTAGTGGCTGGAATCAAAGATGTCGGGAAGTGAAAATTTCTTATCCAGAAGTCGGAAGTCGGAAGTAGATTTTCGGCTGAAGAGAAACCTATTTTCTGTCCTCTTTGATCATTTTTTCCATATGCTTCTGCGATATGCACTCTTTGTAAACGCCACAGTTATTAAATGACAGTCGGATGCCGAAATTCCCGACAACACTGGTTGGAATATAAGATTATTTCATAGATAGTATCAATAAAACATCACCATTCCCACAAAAATGGTAAGGGAACCGACCACGAGTGTCCGGGAACAAGGGTTAGATAGTAGGTTTTATCAGTGACACACAGGAGCAAAATCAATACATGGAAATTTCTAGAGAAGGGTTTAGTAAGGAGTACAAAGTGATGTACAGAGTGACTCGCGGGACATGACAATATGAAATGATACATGGCAGTAGTCGGGAAGTTTAGGGCGTAGTTTATTAGAGATTTGGAATAGAATTGATATGAGAGGAAACTTGAACGGGCGTTGTTGTAAACCACTCGGTCATGCGAACGTTCCTGCAGATGAGCGAAAGTAACTGGACTGTTTCAGTCCAAAGACAATCCTGGATCTACACAGTCTCTTTTACTGAAAGTCAAGACAGCTGATTTTTCTCTTCGTTTATTCCTCATAATTTTCCCATCTCCGTAACGAAACCAATAGCGATGTTCTGATCTATAAAAATGATGGTCCCACAATTTCTTCTACAAATTTATCATTTCTTCTCGAAAGGATAGTACTCTTGGCTCGGAAACAGTATGTTAATGGGCCAATTCACAAGGTAGCAAAAAAAGCAAAAACTATTTTTTGCTCGTAGTAGAAAATAGTTCTTGCTATTTTTGCTACCTTGTGAATAGGCCCATAAGATGAAAACTATTGCTCATGTTCTATGATTATAACGCGGGCTAAACAAATACGATTTTTATGGACCTGTTCACGTCCGAAAAATCGTTTTTCTCCCTCGATTCATTTACCAGAAAAAAAAACTGTTTTTTTCCGGAAAATAAATCGGGAGAGAAAAACGATTTTCCGGTCATGAATAGTCCAAATCAATATTTTCTCACTTTCAGACGAGGAATCAAAACAGCAAAGTTCAAAAAAGGGGGATATGACCCTTTACTACAGAGTTAACTTTGGGATCAATAACGGATTTTGGCGCCTCCACTACTACTGTTCAGCTACGGGAAATTCGGATTCATGTGAGAAAACGACAACTTCATGCAAACAACTAATTTTTCTATTTCAGTGTCATTCGCGACCTTGTCCAAAATGGAAAAGGACACGATGTGCACAATTCACGTCTTCGAAAGTGTCTACCATAAATGCCGAGTTTTTGTGGTAACAGGTTATCCCTATCGCCTGAGAAAAGTGCAGAGAATGTTGGAAATATATCAGAGAAATGAGCGCGTTTCTGAGGAAATTCGTTGCCCTTTATTTCTCTCTCGAAATCCTTCTATGATAAGACGAATGGAGGTAAGTTTTTTCGCAAACTTCAGGGTTGTCATATATTATGACAAATGCACTCGCTCTAACAAAAATGTATTTTTCTAGTCTACTGAGCGCATTTGGTCATGTTGTGACTTGAACCCGGACTAAATTCCCAATAACAGTTTAAGGATGATTCATTCAATCATTCGTTACAGAAAGCTGTCTACTGTGATGTAGTATATGATTCGATGACCGGCAATTTGTCAATCACTGGTATGCAAGAATACGTGGATTATTGTCGCAAGTTTCTGGGTACTTGCCACGATCACACAGATCGGAAGGACTTCTTTGCGAGGATTCAGTCGATACATGATGATAAGATATACATTGCGCCAGCCGTCAAAAAAGAAGGTGCATATCTACCGGTTAGTTTTTTCCACTTTCATTTTCTCCGTTTCTACGTTGTAATTTGTAGTTCTCTCAGGAGGGCTGCTAATTACAATTCGGAAGCTTCTCTTAATATTGTTTTATTATCTTCCTCTGAACTTTCTTCTTTTACAGGAGATGTATTTCAATGCAACAATCGAAGCTTGGGAAAAATTGACAAAAGAAGGCATTTTCAATCAGCATGGACCTCTCCCACAGATAACATTCCATCAGTCCAAAGGATTCGGACCGTCTGACAAAGCATTCATAGTACGTGGAGCCGAGCAGGAAATTGAAGAGTTTCACTCAAAGATAATGAAGACATATTTCAATGCTCCGGTGGATTGGCCTTTCTCGAAAATGCTTCGCAAACCAGGTAATAATTGAAAACCAGAGGGCGTGCTGTCAGTTCGTTTCTCACAACTCGGCATCAACAAAACTGCTGACTTTCAGAAGAAACAATATTTTTTTTCAGTGACTACACACGAATCAGGATCGAAATGAATTCCAGGAGAACGACCACCAACACCAGAAAAATGTCAAGAATCACAATATTTGAATTATTTCTAACTCGTATTATTGTATATCATTTAAACTAACAACTTCCGAAAAATCTGTAATTAGAATAAATTTTATACTAACCTAAAAATATTAACAATTTTGTGAAAAAACCTATTAGCTTGGCACAGCTCTTACAACTGCGCTCCACCGAAATACAGTTGAAGATAGTCTCTTTTTCTCTGAGTCTCTCAATTTCCCACACAATTGTATTAAGTTTCGGTAGAGCGCGGCTGTAAGAAGCGTGTCGTGCTAATATAGTTGATTAACTCGACGACAAACTCCAAGATACGAGAGCTGGTCTACTATCTCAGTAGTCTTTAACCTCCACTTACCTCATTTCAAAAATCTATCGGCACATCACTAAAGAGCTATGAGCCTGCAAGTGGCAGACCAGGAAACGAAAAATATACAAAAATTTTTAAAAATGCTGATATTTATGCTCATAACAAATAAATTATGCAATTTGACCGAAAAAATTATAAATAAGTATCACACAACCGTAAAATGCAAGAAAATTATGCCAGGGAATCGAGATGGAATGGGAATAAAACAAATTTGTGTTGATTTTTTGCAAATTTTCACTAATTATGCCTTCAAAATCGGAGAGAAATAGCGAAAATCAAGATTTACATCACAAATTTCAAGAAAATACATATAAAAATTAGAGTTCTCCGGTGGCGCGTGCTTTGTAGTGTTGGAAGACTTGGTACATCGACTGACTCAGCGTGATCCAGTAGTTTTGAGCCTGTGTGATGTAGAACTTGATGATTGAGAGCGGCTCGCCGAGTGAGATTCCAGAGGTGACGTGGACAGTGGAGGAGAACGGCAGGAATCCGCGTCCTGGAAAAAAGATTTGAAAAAAAAAAGAAAATTTGGGCATAGGTTCCCCGTAAAAGTGACTAAATGCGGTCTACCGATAATAAGATTTGAAATTAGCAACTAGTTTCAATCAATGTTATCATTAGAGCGCACTAGCCAATTTTGAAGTTTGTAGTCTTACCGTAGCACGCCACAAAGGTATCCTTCTCCAAATTATAGACAAACGACTCGAATTGTCCGTGTCTGAAAACCATTCCAGACGAGAACGTCTCACTCGACTCATCTTGAGTTCCATCGTTGAATCTCGACACTTTTCCCTTCAGAACAGTGCACGTCGTGTTCGCCCAATGGAATCCTGGACGTCCCGTCGTTGGGAATGGAGCGGAGAATGCGGCGGCGAACTCAGTGAAAGCCGTGAGATATGGATAGATCTGGAATTTTGGAGAGAAAAAATTAGGAAAAATGATTGAAAAATGGAAAAATCGATATTGGTCTGCTAGCTCGAAAAGTGTAGTTTGTAGTGAGCTTGCAGAATTATGCTCATTTTGATGGGATTGGTCTGCAAGACTACAAACTACATTTTTCGAGTTAGCAGATCAATAACCGTTGGCTATCACCGGATTTGTAGTTTGTAGTCGAGAAGACCAATAACTGTTGGACCAATAACTGCTTGACTACAAACTACAAAACCGGAGCTAGCAGACCAGTACCATTTTTCACTGAAAAATGTGAAAATAGCGGAACTTTCGAGAATTTCAGTGAAAATTACTGAAATTTTTCATTTTCCGTTAAAAAAATTGTGTTTTTTTCACGAAAACTTGAGATTTTCAGACAAATTCGATAAATTGAGGTCAAAATCGCGTCTTTCGAAAAGAAAAATTAGGAAAAATGATGAAAATCGATATTGGTCTGTTAGCTCGAAAAGTGTAGCTTGTAGTGAGCTAGCAGACCAATGACAGTTTCATTAATGTGAAAAATAACGCATTTTTTTGGAAATTTCAGTGAAAAATAGTGGTTTTCTTTCGACAAAAATGCGAGATTTTTGTGTCAAACTCTCACAAAAACTCTGTTTTTCACACAAAATTTCCAGATTTTCAGCTATACATCGCCTACTAACTCTCAGACTCAATCCTCCCATTTGCATCGCGTGCCATTCGATGTGTCTCGGCAAGATCGGCTCGTAATATGTCCGCAATCCGGATGTCAATGAGGACATTGACTGAGAAATTGTCGCGGCGCCTGAAAAAAAAATGCATTTTTAATCGAATTTGAAGCTAAATAATGGTAAAAATCGATATTGGTCTGCTAGCTCGAAAAGTGTAGTTTGTAGTCTTGCAGACCAATATTTTGGAAATAAGATATTGGTCTGCTAGCACATCACAAACTACAACACAAGAGCTAGCAGACCAATATCTGCGTTGGTCTGCTAGGCTACAAACTACAAGTAGATAACTAGCAGACCAATTTCATTTTTCACTGAAAAATGTGAAAAGCACCGAGATTTTCGGAAATTTCGATGAAAAATATGCTTTTTAGGCCAAAAACCGTACCAGCCGCTTTTCCGGCCACCGTCTTGAACTGTTTCGGCGAGATATCGTAGGATTTCCAGCGGAGTCCATACTGGATCGCCTGGAAAGCGGCGTAGAAGACCAGAAGATAGCGGAGCTTCGACGAGAACAGCGTCATCGTTCGTGGCGTGTTGAACTACCCTGGAAACGTGGAGATTGTCAAGATTCGTGGCACTTTTTGAGGGGAAACGTGGAAAAACCAAAAAACAGGCATTCCCGAAGAGTTTGAAGCACGGAAACAACATTAAAAGTGAGTTTTCCCAACTGATTTTTCGATTTTTTCCAGATTTTTCCAATTTTTTTCACGAAAAATGAATGAAAACCGAATTCTCCCGCTGAAAAATAACTAAAATCAGCAAAAATCGGGCGGTCCGCAAACACCGCGACGCGCAACTGCACAATGCACACGATCGTACGCGCAAAAGAAAAGTCTAGAAAATTGGCGCTTGCTCAGTTTTTGACCGTTTTTGATAGAATTTTCTGGATTTTTGGTTAGATATTGCTGAAAATCATAATTTTTAGGTGTTCATGATCATTTTGACCCGAAAATCTTCAATTTTTGTTGTGAATTCCTTGAGAAACTGGGGAAAATCGATATTGCTAATTTTTCGTACTGTTCCCCTCATTTTCTTGAAAATTTGGTTGAACATTGCTGAAACTGTTAATTTAAAGGCGTTGATGTTGTTTTTGACACCAAAATCGTTGATTTCAGTTGGAAATTCCTTGAAAAACTATAAAAATCTATTTTTCTGTTGTTTTCTTTTATTTTCCACCAAAAACTCAATTTTTCAAGTTTCGCTGACTATTTTGGTCACCAAATTGTTGACTTTCAACTGAAAATCCAAGGAAATCCTGTGAAACCCGATTTTCGAGGTCCAGACGGCTGTTTTGATAACAATTTCGCGAATTTTAGCCTGAAAATGACTGAAAACTCCAATTTTTTAGTCTTTTATCTTTCAAACCCTTAATTTTTGCTCGAAACTCATGAAAAATAGCCAAAAAATCCACGTTTTCCATGTTTTCCACGTGTCTTTTTCAATTTCCTTCTGGAAGTTTCCACAAAGTTAATCCTTTCGAGAATCTTCCGGATTATCTCGTTGCCAGAGCAACTCGCATCGATTTTCCTCACATTTTTCGCTTAAAAACCTCATTTTTCAATAAATTTTCCAGAAATTCTGACATTTTTCAACATTTTTCAGTGAAAAAAGGAATTGGTCTGCTAGCTATCCACGTGTAGTTTGTAGTCTAGCACTGTTAGACTAGCAGACCAACGGGAGAACCAGCAGTAGTTGGTCTGCTAGCTCTTGTATTGTAGTTTGTGATGAGCTAGCAGACCAATAGCTCATTTTGATGATATTGGTCTGGCAGACTACAAACTACACTTTTCTAGCTAGCAGACCAATATCGATTTTCACCATTTTTCGCAGAAAATCAGAGAATTCTTGTCGAAAAACACGATTTTGCCTAAAAATCTCAAATTTTTAGGTTTTTTTCACCGGAAACAAACAATTTCCTGTAGTTTTTCCGGATTATCTCGTTTCTCATCGATTTTTCTCGTGTTTTCTCTCATTTCTTGCCTAAAATCCTCATTTTTCTCGTTTTTCCTAGCAATTTTCGTATATAAACCTCATTTTTCATTTAATTTTTTTTTCTAGAAAATGCCGATTGACTACTCCAAATGGAAGGATATCGAGGTGTCCGATGACGAGGACGACACTCATCCGAATATTGATACGCCGTCACTCTACAGATGGCGTCATCAGGCTCGTCTCGAGCGAATGGCCGAGAAGAAAATGGAAAAGGAGGCGTTGGAGAAGGAGAAGAAGACGACGAGCAAGAAAATGCAGGTAGGAAATGATGGACATTGATGGAAAACTGTTGCAGATACACTACAAACTACGGATTGGGAGCTAGCAGACCAATATCTGCGTTGGTCTGCCAGACTACAAAACGCATGACTAGCAGACCAACGCTCAAAATTGTTAGAATAACTCATTTTCTGCTCATCTCAGTCATTTTCCCGCGTTTTTGCGCTGAAAACATCTTATTTTTGAACGAAAATGCCGAGAAATCGGTGAACTCTGTCAAAAATTCAATAGACTTGAATAATCGGCTAGCAGACCAAAGTTTTCTCCTTTTTCTCGATTTTTTGCTCTGAAATCGACTAAATAATGTTTGTGGAGATTGTTTGGAGCCTGATTTAGGCTTAATATGGAAAATTTGGCCTGAAGTGTTTCATTTCTCCCTGAAAAACCGAGAAATTCCATTTTCAGGCTCAATTTGTGAAATTCTAGCGATTTTGAGCTAAAAATCGAGTTTCGTGAGCCAAACGCCCGTTTTTTCACTCATATTTTCAACTTTCTGATCGAATTTTTGAATTTTCCGACAAGTTTTTGCCATTTTCTTTCAAAAAGTCCTCTTTTTAGCGAAAAAAAACAACTGAAATGAGCAAAATATGAGTTATCTCAACAGATTTGAGCGTTGGTCTGCTAGTCATGTTTTTTGTAGTTTGTAGTCTAGCAGACCAACGCAAACTGGTCTGCAAGGTTATTTTTTGTAGTTTGTAGTCTTTTCCATCATAGCTAGCAGACCAAATCCGATTTTTTCGCTGTGAATTGGTCAATCGAACTGAAAAACATAGCTCTCCGTTATCAAGTCCCGTTTTTAGTCCAAAAATGGAAAATTTGGTCGAAAATTCAATAAATTCTGCTGGAAAGCCCCAAATTTCGATTGCGAAGCTGAAATCTCAGCGATTCTCACGAAAAATGAACTTTCAACGCATTTTTCGAGAAATTCGACTGATTTTATGCAAATTTTTGCAGTTTTGATTCAAAAATTCGCTGTTTTCAACGGAAAAACGGCTGAACTAAGCAAAATCTAAGTTTTCTGAACTGTTTTGAGCGTTGGTCTGCTAGCTATGTGTTCTGTAGTTTGTAGTCTTTTACATCATACTTAGCAGACCAAATCACATTTTCCCTTTTCCAGGAGCTCGAAAAGAAGCTCGCCGACGCTTCCGTCGACTCGAAATCGTCAATTCAACAACAAATCGATGAAGTGAAGGCTCAAGAGGAGGCGTGGCGTAAGAAGGAGGCCGAGCTGGAAGAAAAGGAACGTCTCGAGCCATGGAATGTGGATACTATCGGACATGAGGCGTTCAGTACCTCGAGAATTAATAAGGTGGGAGTTTTAGGCTGAAAAATGGTCATTTTTACTGAAATTTTTGGTTTTAGATCACCGAAAAGAAGCCGGAAGTGAAGAAAACCGACGAGGAGGATAGCCAGGACATGGCCTCGTTCTTCGAGAAGAATGAGAGCCTTTTGGAGAGAATTGGAACGCTGAAAGGCGGTGCGAAGGCGACGGAAATCTTCTTGGCTGAACATCCGCATCTCGCTTGTGACTACACAGCCAACTGGCTCACAATCGAAGCTCTCAACGCGGCGATCTTTGAAAACGAAGCGAAAATGAAGACGATGGCTGAGCAATGCATCATCATTCAATACCTTCTGGAATTGTCGAAATCGCTCAACGCCGTCGCCACGAACACCACCGTCCAGAAGCAATTCTTCAAGAAATTCGAGTGCGCCGAGCCTGTCTACATGAAACACTATCATGATGAGGTGAAAGCGTTCGAGGATCGCCTCAAAATACGTGCTCAAACGAAGAGAGAGGCGGCGATGGAGGAGGCGGAGGCTGTTGAGAAGGAGGAGAGAATCAAGGCGTCGCCGGGTGGAATTGATCCCCAGGAGGTGTATGAAGAGTTGCCGGAAGAGATGAGAAAGTGCTTTGAGAGTCATGATATTGAGGCGTTGAAAGGTGTTGCGCAGAAGATGGATGAGGAGGTAATTTTAGCGGTTTTTGACTGAAAATACATGAAAATGCCGCCAAATTGGTGACATATTGGTCTGCTAGCTCTGTGTAAGTGTAGTTTGTAGTCTGGCAGACCAATATCATCGAAATGAGCTATTGGTCTGCTAGCTCATCACAAACTACAATATAACAGCTAGCAGACCAACAAATGCTGGTTCTCCCGTTGGTCTTCTGGACTACAAACTACACTTACACAGAGCTAGCAGACCAAAACGGTTTTCTTTTCAACATATTGATTGAAGTACGATTTTAAGGTTAAACCGCGATTTTTGGCTCAAAAGATCTGGAATTTTAGAGTATTTGTCGCGAAAATCGGATTTTTATGCAAAATTTTCTCGATTTTCAGCCGAATTTGCAATTTTCCTGTATAGAAAAGAGTATTTTTGACGAAAATTTGGGGCATTTGGTGAAAAAGGCTGAAATTAGCTTTGTATGGTCTGCTAGCTCGACTACAAACTACAAAACAGGAACTAGCAAACCAATATCGAGTTTTACCGTTTTTCCTATATTTTTGCAGAAATTCGGAGAATTCGTGTCGAAAAAGACGATTTTTGACCTAAAACTACCAAATTTCCCTAAAAATTTCATTAGAAAATGACAAAAAACCTTCTTTTTTTTTCTCTGAAATTTCGAAAAATTCTGTAATTCTTCACATTTTTCAGTGAAAAATGGAATTGGTCTGCTAGCCATCTACTTGTAGTTTGTTGCCGAGCAGACCAACGGGAGAAGCAGCAGCCATTGGTCTGCTAGCTCTTGTATTGTAGTTTGTGATGAGCTAGCAATTGCTTGGTCTGCTAGCTCGACTACAAACTACAAAACCGAAGCTAGCAGACCAATAGCTCGTTCTGATAATATTGGTCTGCCGGACTACAAACTACACTTTTTGAACTAGCAGACCAACATCATTTTTCGCTCGTTTCCGAATAATTTTTCAAATTTTCAGGTTTTCAAATATCACTTCGATCGCTGCATCGCCTCGGGACTCTGGGTTCCAGGAAAAGCCGACGAGGAGGAAGAAGAGGAAGTCGTCGCGTCGACCTCATCTGAAGACGTTCCAGATACCAAAGCATGAGCGGCGGCGGAATATCGATAAAATGGCTAAAATGAAAACAAAAGATCTATAAATACTACTTGTCTCTCCCCTCCCACCGACATTTTGTTGTTCCCTTATTCCGTATTCCCTTCTAACTTTCCCCTCATTTCTCTCTATTTATTTTCCGTATTTTTCCTTGTAAATGCCCCTTTTCTCTCGTTTTTTGTGTTGTGAATAACCCCTCCTCCCACCCATACTATTCGTATAATCATTACATAAACATCGCGCACTTTTCAAGCAAACAAACTTGGCTATAAATTGGCTGAAAATGCACTTTTCCCCCCGTATTTTTCAGCTATGATCACTTATTTTCTGTTAATTTTTATGGTCATGCGACAAGTATCCCCGCAATTGAGTGCATATGCAAGTAAGACTACAAACTACACTTGTAGTTTGTAGTCTCTACTTAACTTACTTTTAGCCTGGACACCAACTGTTTTGAGATATTGTGAGACGGTGCAGGATCAGACGAATCCGCTGAGCGGCGGATACACTTGTGGGTCGTCCGCGTGGAATGTTATGAGCTCTTGTGAGTGGTGGAATTGATTTTTTGGAAATTCAACCAGAAATTCGAGTTCAGCGTGTTCCCAGCTTTCAGAAAAGTATAATCATGCCCGGGTTTGAAGTGAAATGGGTCTCGCCGAGAAAACTACAGTAACCCGAATGCGTAACTCGGGATGCTTTGCTCCAACTTGAATGAAATTGGCATTTTTGAATTCAGCTAGTCGAGAGCTTTCAGAAAAGTACCCACACGGCTAGGTTTGGAGAAAATCGGGTCTCGACACGATTTTTCGGGTTACTGTAGTTTTCGTGGCGGGACCCAAACTTTTTCAAACCCTTGCATGATTATACTCATTTGAAAGCTGAGAGCACGCTGATTCTGAATATCTAGTTTTCAACGAGTTTTGTGCGAACCTCGTGAAGATACAATACAAAACGTGAATCGGCTACTGTAGTTTTCGTGGCGAGACCCAATTTTTTCAAACCCAGGCTTGTGGGTACTTTTCTGAAAGCTGAGAGCACGCTGATTCTGAATATACTATTTTTGTTAAATTTGGAGCGAACTCCGCAGAGTTTCAGCCAAAAATGTGATTTTCAGAGGTTAGATTACTGTAGCTACTGTAATCTGGTCGTGTTTATACTCATTTGAAAGCTTATAATAAGCTGAGCATTCTTATGATCCCAATTTTATTGATTAATTTCAAAATTACAGTATACCCGCTGAAAATCACATCGAACGTCTCATTGGGACTCATTAATGTTGGATGGATTACAACGTTTGTCTTTTTTTCAAATTTTTTTTGAATTTTTGTATTTTTTTGTATTTTACTGAAAATTTCGTATTCAGAGAAGCACTACAAACGCAAAGCGGCTTTTGGAAAACTTGTAAATCATATATGGTTCGAATTTTCGATGGAATTTTCGTGGATACCAGTGAGTTGGTGGTGGTGGCCCAGGAAACCAAATCTAGGCCATGAAAATGAAATATTCGAAATCAGGAGGTTGAGAGCTTTCAGATGAGTATAATCATGCCTGTTTTGGTGTAAGTTGGGTTTCGACGCGAAAAGTACAGTAACCCAAAACTGGTTTTCATCGTAACTCGATGGATATTGATCCGAATTGGATGAAATCTAAATTTTTGGATTCAGCTATCTGAGAGCTTTCAGAAAAGTACTCACAAGCCTAGGTTTGGAGAAAATTGGGTCTCGACGCGAAAACTACAGTAGTCTTCCGCCTCCGAAATCGCGTTGAGACCCAATTTTCTCGAAACCTAGGCATGTGGGTACTTTTCTGAAAGCTGGCATCACGCTGATTCTGAAAATCAAAATTTCATAGCGTTTAGAGCAAAATGAAGAGAGTTACAGTATCCTGGGTTACTGTAGTTTTATTTTCGCGTAGGGACCCAACTTCCATCAAACCTAGGCATGATTATACTTTTCTGAAAGCTCTCAATCTCCCTAATCCAAATATTTTAGTTTCATGGCCTAGTTATGCGTTCCTAGGCCACCACGCCTCATTTTCTCTTCCAGCAAAAGCCTGTAATCTGGTCATCAACCCTCCAACCGGTCTCCCGAATTGCACTCAAGATTTCACCAATTTCAAGTACCGTAGTGGAAGTGGTTACTGTATGAAATCCAAAGTTTGTGGAGCGGATAAGACTATCGGATTTTATCAAAGCCCTGATAATTCTTGTGAGATTTACCAAAAAATTTTGAAAAAAAATTTTGACATTTTTTTCAGCCTTCCTATACTCCTGGACGGCAGCTGATGACAGTAACCTGGTGGCTGCCGGCTATACGCTTGTTGCAAATTGTTATGGTTACGGTAAAGTGTTGAATACGAATATGACTCCAGACACGATGATAACAGAGGATGAGAAGTTTTACTGATACATTTTTGGGTTTTTACTTTTTTTTTCTAATTTTGAATAAAACATTTGAATTTAGGAAGCTGAGAGCATTCAGAAAAGTATAATCATGCCTAGGTTTGGAAATATTTAGGTCTCGACGCGAGAACTACAGTAACCCAAAATTATTTTCTATCGTAACTCGATAGGTATTTATCCAAATTTGATGAAATCTAGATTTTTGGATTCAGCTGTTTTAGGGCTTTCAAAAAAGTACCCAAACGCCTATAATTTGAGAAAAATTGAGTAGTTTATTCCTTTAAAAAAAATAATAATATATTATTATGGAATAATTATTGTTGTTGTGGATCGTAATAGTTTTTTGGTTAACATTAGATATACATTAGATAAAAGAGGGATGTAAAAATATTGAAATAATGAAATTTGATTCTTGTAGATTACATAACTTTCAAGACCAGCTTGTCCAAATATCTTTCAATCCCATAGACAAAAAGCTTCGAAGAAGAGCTTAACGGAATGGAAAAACCAGGCAATGTACTGAAAATGAATGAATAATTAAACAATGTTTCCATATAAGTCACTGCTTACTGTTCATTGATTTCCTCCAAATATCCTTGAGCTTTGTGGAATTCTTCTTTCAAATTAGTCATCACTTCGCCAAGAAAAGAACGATGCTTACATGACATTGAGAACTCCGTCCCAACTTCTTTTCCATTTTTCATCCAATATCTGATAATTCCTGCGACATCAGTTCTGGGCAGAAGTCGGAATTGTAAAAGATATTCATGTTTCCTCACCTACTAGTCTTCTTATTCTTCACTTTTATTTGCAAGTTTTCCTTTTTTCAGTCAAAAATGAATAAAGCACGGGTTCGTACCTTCGAACAAGTCCCATTTGGTGGTATATTGAGATCGGCTGAGATCGCTGGGGCGCCTGCGGCGCGTTACTCGGAATTTGATGATGTAGACGCAAATGCGCTCTATTGCATATTTATGAAAATTCAGAACTTGATGGTAGACAAGAGCCTTTTGCTTCAATTGTTTTAAGATCGGTTCAGATCGCTGGGGTGCCTGCGGCGCGGTTTTTAATTATAGGGGGCGTGTCCTTTTTGCTTTCATCACCTGCTAGATTTCTCATGGAGATAAGTGACAGGTGTGACTGAGAATGAAAAAAAGAACACAGACCGATTTCTTCACATTTATAGTTATGTCCATTGTGCATGCACCTGCCGACATAACCTCAATTGACACATCTATGTACCAACTTGTGCAAAACCGGTTCTCTGGGAAATATTGTATTCCCAATACACAAGTTGGTACATAGATGTGTCAATTGAGGTTATGTTATGTCGGCATGCACAACGGACATAACTATAAATGTGAAGAAATCGGTCTGTGTTCTTTTTGTCATTCTCAGTCACACCTGTCACTTATCTCCATGAGAAATCTAACAGGTGATGACAGCAAATAGGACACGCCCCTGCCCAAATGAGATTAAATACATGGAACACAGTCAGTCGTCCTTTCGCTTCCGTACCGAGCAGTCTTTTCTTTTTTTGAGCTCTCTTGTTTTCGTGGCCTTCGCCTAACCTGCGCTGCTTATGTCCTTTTTTTTTATTTCTTGGTCGATTTACGTCTTCATGAAAAATAACTTGGTTTCTTTATCTATTTTTTTTATTCATGTTTTAATGATGGTGAATTTTCAGCACAAGGACAAACTACGCCCAGCCAAACCAAAAAAAGTCGACAGGTGCAGCCATAAAACAACAAATCAACAACAGTGAATGTGAAGATGACGGCCTTTGTTCTTATTGTTACTCTCTGCCGCAAACGCTCACACCTGTCACTTATCTCCATGAGAAATCTAACAGGTGATGACAGCAAATAATAAACCCCGCCCCCTTGACCATATGAGATGACCCATGACCATTTGGAGTACAGTCAGTCAGTCATCCTTTCACTTCCGCATCGCGTAGTCTTTTCTTTTGAGCTCTCTGGTTTTCATGGCCTTTGCCTAACCTGCGCTGCTTACGTCCCTTTTAATTTTTTGGTCGATTTACGTCTTCATAAAAATGTCTTGGTTTCTTTCTCAATTTTTTCATTCTTGTTTTCAATGATGATAACTTTTCAGCAATGACAAACTACACCCAGTCAACGACACGAAGCAATCAATCAACGACACGGGCTTCCTAGTTTTCAAGACAATCTATCTTCCTTAATTCTTCTTCTCGAAATACTTCAGCACACGAGATAAGACAGTGAGGACAGGTGAGTTCTTATTCTTTGGGGTCAGGAGCAGGGACGAGCGGCAATGCCGTTGCCGGGTTCCCGAATTGCCGGAATTGCCGACTTTTTTTCATGCATTGCCGTTGCCGGGTTGCCGACTTTTTCTTTCGGCAACGTTTTTTTACAGTTTTTCCTAAATCTATTCAAAATTTCAAGCTGAATTCGACAAAAGTAATGCAAAAATAGCAGACTTGTCAAAACCCGGGCCGGCCCGCCGGGCCAACTCGGCCCGGCCCGGCCCGTCGGCCCGGATTCAAAAATGGGTACCTATTTTTTACCGATTTTTTTTTGGAATTTTTCGAAAAAATAGAGTAAAAATGCTTAAATTATTGTACAAAATCACATTTTTATTCAATTTTGAATTTTTATTCGAAAGCTATACTTTTTTCGAAAAATTTCAAAAAAATTCCAAAAAAAATTCAAAAATTCAAAATTTTTTCAAAAAATGTTTCAAACCGGGCCGAGCGGGCCGGGCCGGGCTACGGGCCGAGATTTTTCCTGATTTTGGCCCGGCTCGGCCCGGCCCGGCCCGGCCCGTGACAAGTCTGAAAAATAGAAAATTATTGCTTTCATCTGAAAGAATTTTCACATTTTTTTTGTTAAAATGGGAAAATACTCTCATTTAGTCAGAGTCACTGGAAAAATCTCATATTTTTCTCTCTCGACCTGAAAATCCTTATTGTTACACGTTGCCGAAAGTTGCCGAAAATTGCCGAAAATTGCCGATTTTTGAAATCGGCAATTGCCGGATTGCCGGATTGCCGAAATTTTGCGTTGCCGCTCGTCCCTGGTCAGGAGTTGGAGGAACATGGGCCGGACTGCAATCGCGGTCCCACCACGCATGCCTTCTCCTTAAAATTGTTAAAAATCTAAAATTCTATAACTTAGATAGGGTCAGGAGTTGGAGGAACATGGGCCGGACTGCAATCGCGGTCCCACCACGCATGCCTTCTCCTTAAAATTGTTAAAAATCTAAAATTCTATAACTTAGATAGGGTCAGGAGTTGGAGGAACATGGGCCGGACTGCATTCGCGGTCCCACCACGCATGCCTTCTCCTTAAAATTGTTAAAAATCTAAAATTCTATAACTTAGATAGGGTCAGGAGTTGGAGGAACATGGGCCGGACTGCAATCGCGGTCCCACCACGCATGCCTTCTCCTTAAAATTGCTGAAATTCTAAAATTCTATAACTTAGATAGGGTCAGGAGTTGGAGGAACATGGGCCGGACTGCAATCGCGGTCCCACCACGCATGCCTTCTCCTTAAAATTGCTGAAATTCTAAAATTCTATAACTTAGATAGGGTCAGGAGTTGGAGGAACATGGGCCGGACTGCAATCGCGGTCCCACCACGCATGCCTTCTCCTTAAAATTGTTAAAAATCTAAAATTCTATAACTTAGATAGGGTCAGGAGTTGGAGGAACATGGGCCGGACTGCATTCGCGGTCCTACCACGCATGCCTTCTCCTTAAAATTGTTAAAAATCTAAGATTCTATAACTTAGATAGGGTCAGGAGTTGGAGGAACATGGGCCAGACTGCAATCGCGGTCCCACCACGCATGCCTTCTCCTTAAAATTGCTGAAATTCTAAAATTCTATAACTTAGATAGGGTCAGGAGTTGGAGGAACATGGGCCGGACTGCATTCGCGGTCCCACCACGCATGCCTTCTCCTTAAAATTGTTAAAAATCTAAAATTCTATAACTTAGATAGGGTCAGGAGTTGGAGGAACATGGGCCGGACTGCATTCGCGGTCCCACCACGCATGCCTTCTCCTTAAAATTGTTAAAAATCTAAAATTCTATAACTTAGATAGGGTCAGGAGTTGGAGGAACATGGGCCGGACTGCATTCGCGGTCCTACCACGCATGCCTTCTCCTTAAAATTGTTAAAAATCTAAAATTCTATAACTTAGATAGGGTCAGGAGTTGGAGGAACATGGGCCGGACTGCATTCGCGGTCCTACCACGCATGCCTTCTCCTTAAAATTGTTAAAAATCTAAAATTCTATAACTTAGATAGGGTCAGGAGTTGGAGGAACATGGGCCGGACTGCATTCGCGGTCCCACCACGCATGCCTTCTCCTTAAAATTGTTAAAAATCTAAAATTCTATAACTTAGATAGGGTCAGGAGTTGGAGGAACATGGGCCGGACTGCATTCGCGGTCCTACCACGCATGCCTTCTCCTTAAAATTGTTAAAAATCTAAAATTCTATAACTTAGATAGGGTCAGGAGTTGGAGGAACATGGGCCGGACTGCATTCGCGGTCCCACCACGCATGCCTTCTCCTTAAAATTGTTAAAAATCTGAAATTCTATAACTTAGATAGGGTCAGGAGTTGGAGGAACATGGGCCGGACTGCATTCGCGGTCCTACCACGCATGCCTTCTCCTTAAAATTGTTAAAAATCTGAAATTCTATAACTTAGATAGGGTCAGGAGTTGGAGGAACATGGGCCGGACTGCATTCGCGGTCCTACCACGCATGCCTTCTCCTTAAAATTGTTAAAAATCTAAGATTCTATAACTTAGATAGGGTCAGGAGTTGGAGGAACATGGGCCAGACTGCAATCGCGGTCCCACCACGCATGCCTTCTCCTTAAAATTGCTGAAATTCTAAAATTCTATAACTTAGATAGGGTCAGGAGTTGGAGGAACATGGGCCGGACTGCATTCGCGGTCCCACCACGCATGCCTTCTCCTTAAAATTGTTAAAAATCTAAAATTCTATAACTTAGATAGGGTCAGGAGTTGGAGGAACATGGGCCGGACTGCAATCGCGGTCCCACCACGCATGCCTTCTCCTTAAAATTGTTAAAAATCTAAAATTCTATAACTTAGATAGGTACAGGAGTTGGAGGAACATGGGCCGGACTGCATTCGCGGTCCCACCACGCATGCCTTCTCCTTAAAATTGCTGAAATTCTAAAATTCTATAACTTAGATAGGGTCAGGAGTTGGAGGAACATGGGCCGGACTGCATTCGCGGTCCCACCACGCATGCCTTCTCCTTAAAATTGCTGAAATTCTAAAATTCTATAACTTAGATAGGGTCAGGAGTTGGAGGAACATGGGCCGGACTGCATTCGCGGTCCTACCACGCATGCCTTCTCCTTAAAATTGTTAAAAATCTAAAATTCTATAACTTAGATAGGGTCAGGAGTTGGAGGAACATGGGCCGGACTGCATTCGCGGTCCTACCACGCATGCCTTCTCCTTAAAATTGTTAAAAATCTAAAATTCTATAACTTAGATAGGGTCAGGAGTTGGAGGAACATGGGCCGGACTGCATTCGCGGTCCCACCACGCATGCCTTCTCCTTAAAATTGTTAAAAATCTAAAATTCTATAACTTAGATAGGGTCAGGAGTTGGAGGAACATGGGCCGGACTGCATTCGCGGTCCTACCACGCATGCCTTCTCCTTAAAATTGTTAAAAATCTAAAATTCTATAACTTAGATAGGGTCAGGAGTTGGAGGAACATGGGCCGGACTGCATTCGCGGTCCCACCACGCATGCCTTCTCCTTAAAATTGTTAAAAATCTAAAATTCTATAACTTAGATAGGGTCAGGAGTTGGAGGAACATGGGCCGGACTGCATTCGCGGTCCTACCACGCATGCCTTCTCCTTAAAATTGTTAAAAATCTAAAATTCTATAACTTAGATAGGGTCAGGAGTTGGAGGAACATGGGCCGGACTGCATTCGCGGTCCCACCACGCATGCCTTCTCCTTAAAATTGTTAAAAATCTGAAATTCTATAACTTAGATAGGGTCAGGAGTTGGAGGAACATGGGCCGGACTGCATTCGCGGTCCTACCACGCATGCCTTCTCCTTAAAATTGTTAAAAATCTAAAATTCTATAACTTAGATAGGGTCAGGAGTTGGAGGAACATGGGCCGGACTGCATTCGCGGTCCCACCACGCATGCCTTCTCCTTAAAATTGTTAAAAATCTAAAATTCTATAACTTAGATAGGGTCAGGAGTTGGAGGAACATGGGCCGGACTGCATTCGCGGTCCTACCACGCATGCCTTCTCCTTAAAATTGTTAAAAATCTAAGATTCTATAACTTAGATAGGGTCAGGAGTTGGAGGAACATGGGCCGGACTGCAATCGCGGTCCCACCACGCATGCCTTCTCCTTAAAATTGCTGAAATTCTAAAATTCTATAACTTAGATAGGGTCAGGAGTTGGAGGAACATGGGCCGGACTGCATTCGCGGTCCCACCACGCATGCCTTCTCCTTAAAATTGTTAAAAATCTAAAATTCTATAACTTAGATAGGGTCAGGAGTTGGAGGAACATGGGCCGGACTGCAATCGCGGTCCCACCACGCATGCCTTCTCCTTAAAATTGTTAAAAATCTAAAATTCTATAACTTAGATAGGTACAGGAGTTGGAGGAACATGGGCCGGACTGCATTCGCGGTCCCACCACGCATGCCTTCTCCTTAAAATTGTTAAAAATCTAAAATTCTCTAACTTAGATAGGGTCAGGAGTTGGAGGAACATGGGCCGGACTGCATTCGCGGTCCCACCACGCATGCCTTCTCCTTAAAATTGCTGAAATTCTAAAATTCTCTAACTTAGATAGGGTCAGGAGTTGGAGGAACATGGGCCGGACTGCATTCGCGGTCCCACCACGCATGCCTTCTCCTTAAAATTGTTAAAAATCTAAAATTCTCTAACTTAGATAGGGTCAGGAGTTGGAGGAACATGGGCCGGACTGCATTCGCGGTCCCACCACGCATGCCTTCTCCTTAAAATTGTTAAAAATCTAAAATTCTATAACTTAGATAGGGTCAGGAGTTGGAGGAACATGGGCCGGACTGCATTCGCGGTCCCACCACGCATGCCTTCTCCTTAAAATTGCTGAAATTCTAAAATTCTCTAACTTAGATAGGGTCAGGAGTTGGAGGAACATGGGCCGGACTGCATTCGCGGTCCCACCACGCATGCCTTCTCCTTAAAATTGTTAAAAATCTAAAATTCTCTAACTTAGATAGGGTCAGGAGTTGGAGGAACATGGGCCGGACTGCATTCGCGGTCCCACCACGCATGCCTTCTCCTTAAAATTGCTGAAATTCTAAAATTCTATAACTTAGATAGGGTCAGGAGTTGGAGGAACATGGGCCGGACTGCATTCGCGGTCCCACCACGCATGCCTTCTCCTTAAAATTGTTAAAATTTAAAAATTCTATAACTTAGATAGGGTCAGGAGTTGGAGGAACATGGGCCGGACTGCATTCGCGGTCCCGCCACGCATGCCTTCTCCTTAAAATTGTTAAAATTCTAAAATTCTATAACTTAGATAGGGTCAGGAGTTGGAGGAACATGGGCCGGACTGCATTCGCGGTCCCGCCACGCATGCCTTCTCCTTAAAATTGTTAAAATTTAAAAATTCTATAACTTAGATAGGGTCAGGAGTTGGAGGAACATGGGCCGGACTGCATTCGCGGTCCCACCACGCATGCCTTCTCCTTAAAATTGTTAAAAATCTAAAATTCTCTAACTTAGATAGGGTCAGGAGTTGGAGGAACATGGGCCGGACTGCATTCGCGGTCCCACCACGCATGCCTTCTCCTTAAAATTGTTAAAATTCTAAAATTCTATAACTTAGATAGGGTCAGGAGTTGGAGGAACATGGGCCGGACTGCATTCGCGGTCCCGCCACGCATGCCTTCTCCTTAAAATTGTTAAAATTTAAAAATTCTATAACTTAGATAGGGTCAGGAGTTGGAGGAACATGGGCCGGACTGCATTCGCGGTCCCACCACGCATGCCTTCTCCTTAAAATTGTTAAAATTTAAAAATTCTATAACTTAGATAGGGTCAGGAGTTGGAGGAACATGGGCCGGACTGCATTCGCGGTCCCACCACGCATGCCTTCTCCTTAAAATTGCTGAAATTCTAAAATTCTATAACTTAGATAGGGTCAGGAGTTGGAGGAACATGGGCCGGACTGCATTCGCGGTCCCGCCACGCATGCCTTCTCCTTAAAATTGTTAAAATTTAAAAATTCTATAACTTAGATAGGGTCAGGAGTTGGAGGAACATGGGCCGGACTGCATTCGCGGTCCCACCACGCATGCCTTCTCCTTAAAATTGTTAAAATTTAAAAATTCTATAACTTAGATAGGGTCAGGAGTTGGAGGAACATGGGCCGGACTGCATTCGCGGTCCCACCACGCATGCCTTCTCCTTAAAATTGTTAAAATTCTAAAATTCTATAACTTAGATAGGGTCAGGAGTTGGAGGAACATGGGCCGGACTGCATTCGCGGTCCCACCACGCATGCCTTCTCCTTAAAATTGTTAAAATTTAAAAATTCTATAACTTAGATAGGGTCAGGAGTTGGAGGAACATGGGCCGGACTGCATTCGCGGTCCCACCACGCATGCCTTCTCCTTAAAATTGTTAAAATTTAAAAATTCTATAACTTAGATAGGGTCAGGAGTTGGAGGAACATGGGCCGGACTGCATTCGCGGTCCCACCACGCATGCCTTCTCCTTAAAATTGTTAAAATTCTAAAATTCTATAACTTAGATAGGGTCAGGAGTTGGAGGAACATGGGCCGGACTGCATTCGCGGTCCCACCACGCATGCCTTCTCCTTAAAATTGTTAAAATTTAAAAATTCTATAACTTAGATAGGGTCAGGAGTTGGAGGAACATGGGCCGGACTGCATTCGCGGTCCCGCCACGCATGCCTTCTCCTTAAAATTGTTAAAATTCTAAAATTCTATAACTTAGATAGGGTCAGGAGTTGGAGGAACATGGGCCGGACTGCATTCGCGGTCCCACCACGCATGCCTTCTCCTTAAAATTGCTGAAATTCTAAAACTCTCTAACTTAGATAGGGTCAGGAGTTGAAGGAACATGGGCCGGACTGCATTCGCGGTCCCACCACGCATGCCTTCTCCTTAAAATTGTTAAAATTCTAAAATTCTATAACTTAGATAGGGTCAGGAGTTGGAGGAACATGGGCCGGACTGCATTCGCGGTCCCACCACGCATGCCTTCTCCTTAAAATTGTTAAAATTCTAAAACTCTATAACTTAGATAGGGTCAGGAGTTGGAGGAACATGGGCCGGACTGCATTCGCGGTCCCACCACGCATGCCTTCTCCTTAAAATTGTTAAAATTCTAAAACTCTATAACTTAGATAGGGTCAGGAGTTGGAGGAACATGGGCCGGACTGCATTCGCGGTCCCACCACGCATGCCTTCTCCTTAAAATTGTTAAAATTCAAAAATTCTATAACTTAGATAGGGTCAGGAGTTGGAGGAACATGGGCCGGACTGCATTCGCGGTCCCACCACGCATGCCTTCTCCTTAAAATTGCTGAAATTCTAAAACTCTCTAACTTAGATAGGGTCAGGAGTTGGAGGAACATGGGCCGGACTGCATTCGCGGTCCTACCACGCATGCCTTCTCCTTAAAATTGTTAAAAATCTAAAATTCTATAACTTAGATAGGGTCAGGAGTTGGAGGAACATGGGCCGGACTGCATTCGCGGTCCCACCACGCATGCCTTCTCCTTAAAATTGTTAAAAATCTAAAATTCTATAACTTAGATAGGGTCAGGAGTTGGAGAAACATGGGCCGGACTGCATTCGCGGTCCCACCACGCATGCCTTCTCCTTAAAATTGCTGAAATTCTAAAACTCTCTAACTTAGATAGGGTCAGGAGTTGGAGGAACATGGGCCGGACTGCATTCGCGGTCCTACCACGCATGCCTTCTCCTTAAAATTGTTAAAAATCTAAAATTCTATAACTTAGATAGGGTCAGGAGTTGGAGGAACATGGGCCGGACTGCATTCGCGGTCCCACCACGCATGCCTTCTCCTTAAAATTGTTAAAAATCTAAAATT
This sequence comes from Caenorhabditis latens, assembly GCA_002259235.3. Lineage (NCBI taxonomy): Eukaryota > Metazoa > Nematoda > Chromadorea > Rhabditida > Rhabditidae > Caenorhabditis > Caenorhabditis latens. Next base: position 16,756,508 of record CM056093.1, on the reverse strand, counting down.
CTATAACTTAGATAGGGTCAGGAGTTGGAGGAACATGGGCCGGACTGCATTCGCGGTCCCACCACGCATGCCTTCTCCTTAAAATTGTTAAAAATCTAAAATTCTATAACTTAGATAGGGTCAGGAGTTGGAGGAACATGGGCCGGACTGCATTCGCGGTCCTACCACGCATGCCTTCTCCTTAAAATTGTTAAAAATCTAAAATTCTATAACTTAGATAGGGTCAGGAGTTGGAGGAACATGGGCCGGACTGCAATCGCGGTCCCACCACGCATGCCTTCTCCTTAAAATTGCTGAAATTCTAAAATTCTATAACTTAGATAGGGTCAGGAGTTGGAGGAACATGGGCCGGACTGCATTCGCGGTCCCACCACGCATGCCTTCTCCTTAAAATTGTTAAAAATCTAAAATTCTATAACTTAGATAGGGTCAGGAGTTGGAGGAACATGGGCCGGACTGCATTCGCGGTCCCACCACGCATGCCTTCTCCTTAAAATTGTTAAAAATCTAAAATTCTCTAACTTAGATAGGGTCAGGAGTTGGAGGAACATGGGCCGGACTGCATTCGCGGTCCCACCACGCATGCCTTCTCCTTAAAATTGTTAAAAATCTAAAATTCTCTAACTTAGATAGGGTCAGGAGTTGGAGGAACATGGGCCGGACTGCATTCGCGGTCCCACCACGCATGCCTTCTCCTTAAAATTGTTAAAAATCTAAAATTCTCTAACTTAGATAGGGTCAGGAGTTGGAGGAACATGGGCCGGACTGCATTCGCGGTCCCACCACGCATGCCTTCTCCTTAAAATTGCTGAAATTCTAAAATTCTATAACTTAGATAGGGTCAGGAGTTGGAGGAACATGGGCCGGACTGCATTCGCGGTCCCACCACGCATGCCTTCTCCTTAAAATTGCTGAAGTTCTAAAATTCTATAACTTAGATAGGGTCAGGAGTTGGAGGAACATGGGCCGGACTGCATCCGCGGTCCCACCACGCATGCCTTCTCCTTAAAATTGTTAAAAATCTAAAATTCTATAACTTAGATAGGGTCAGGAGTTGGAGGAACATGGGCCGGACTGCATCCGCGGTCCCACCACGCATGCCTTCTCCTTAAAATTGTTAAAATTCTAAAATTCTATAACTTAGATAGGGTCAGGAGTTGGAGGAACATGGGCCGGACTGCATTCGCGGTCCCGCCACGCATGCCTTCTCCTTAAAATTGTTAAAATTTAAAAATTCTATAACTTAGATAGGGTCAGGAGTTGGAGGAACATGGGCCGGACTGCATTCGCGGTCCCGCCACGCATGCCTTCTCCTTAAAATTGTTAAAATTCTAAAATTCTATAACTTAGATAGGGTCAGGAGTTGGAGGAACATGGGCCGGACTGCATTCGCGGTCCCGCCACGCATGCCTTCTCCTTAAAATTGTTAAAATTTAAAAATTCTATAACTTAGATAGGGTCAGGAGTTGGAGGAACATGGGCCGGACTGCATTCGCGGTCCCACCACGCATGCCTTCTCCGTAAAATTGTTAAAATTTAAAAATTCTATAACTTAGATAGGGTCAGGAGTTGGAGGAACATGGGCCGGACTGCATTCGCGGTCCCACCACGCATGCCTTCTCCGTAAAATTGTTAAAATTTAAAAACTCTCTAACTTAGATAGGGTCAGGAGTTGGAGGAACATGGGCCGGACTGCATTCGCGGTCCCACCACGCATGCCTTCTCCTTAAAATTGTTAAAATTTAAAAACTCTCTAACTTAGATAGGGTCAGGAGTTGGAGGAACATGGGCCGGACTGCATTCGCGGTCCCACCACGCATGCCTTCTCCTTAAAATTGCTAAAATTCTAAAACTCTCTAACTTAGATAGGGTCAGGAGTTGGAGGAACATGGGCCGGACTGCATTCGCGGTCCCACCACGCATGCCTTCTCCTTAAAATTGCTAAAATTCTAAAACTCTCTAACTTAGATAGGGTCAGGAGTTGGAGGAACATGAGCCGGACTGCATTCGCGGTCCCACCACGCATGCCTTCTTCTTAAAATTGCTAAAATTTTAAAATTCTATAACTTAGATAGGGTCAGGAGTTGGAGGAACATGGGCCGGACTGCATTCGCGGTCCCACCACGCATGCCTTCTCCTTAAAATTGCTAAAATTCTAAAACTCTCTAACTTAGATAGGGTCAGGAGTTGGAGGAACATGGGCCGGACTGCATTCGCGGTCCCACCACGCATGCCTTCTCCTTAAAATTGTTAAAATTTAAAAATTCTCTAACTTAGATAGGGTCAGGAGTTGGAGAAACATGGGCCGGACTGCATTCGCGGTCCCACCACGCATGCCTTCTCCTTAAAATTGCTAAAATTCTAAAACTCTCTAACTTAGATAGGGTCAGGAGTTGGAGGAACATGGGCCGGACTGCATTCGCGATCCCACCACGCATGCCTTCTCCTTAAAATTGTTAAAATTTAAAAATTCTCTAACTTAGATAGGGTCAGGAGTTGGAGAAACATGGGCCGGACTGCATTCGCGGTCCCACCACGCATGCCTTCTCCTTAAAATTGCTAAAATTCTAAAACTCTCTAACTTAGATAGGGTCAGGAGTTGGAGGAACATGGGCCGGACTGCATTCGCGGTCCCACCACGCATGCCTTCTCCTTAAAATTGTTAAAATTTTAAAATTCTATAACTTAGATAGGGTCAGGAGTTGGAGGAACATGGGCCGGACTGCATTCGCGGTCCCACCACGCATGCCTTCTCCTTAAAATTGCTAAAATTCTAAAACTCTCTAACTTAGATAGGGTCAGGAGTTGGAGGAACATGGGCCGGACTGCATTCGCGGTCCCACCACGCATGCCTTCTCCTTAAAATTGTTAAAATTTAAAAATTCTCTAACTTAGATAGGGTCAGGAGTTGGAGGAACATGGGCCGGACTGCATTCGCGGTCCCACCACGCATGCCTTCTCCTTAAAATTGCTAAAATTCTAAAACTCTCTAACTTAGATAGGGTCAGGAGTTGGAGGAACATGGGCCGGACTGCATTCGCGGTCCCACCACGCATGCCTTCTCCTTAAAATTGTTAAAATTTAAAAATTCTCTAACTTAGATAGGGTCAGGAGTTGGAGAAACATGGGCCGGACTGCATTCGCGGTCCCACCACGCATGCCTTCTCCTTAAAATTGTTAAAATTTAAAAATTCTATAACTTAGATAGGGTCAGGAGTTGGAGGAACATGGGCCGGACTGCATTCGCGGTCCCACCACGCATGCCTTCTCCTTAAAATTGCTAAAATTCTAAAACTCTCTAACTTAGATAGGGTCAGGAGTTGGAGGAACATGGGCCGGACTGCATTCGCGATCCCACCACGCATGCCTTCTCCTTAAAATTGCTAAAATTCTAAAACTCTCTAACTTAGATAGGGTCAGGAGTTGGAGGAACATGGGCCGGACTGCATTCGCGGTCCCACCACGCATGCCTTCTCCTTAAAATTGTTAAAATTTAAAAATTCTATAACTTAGATAGGGTCAGGAGTTGGAGAAACATGGGCCGGACTGCATTCGCGGTCCCACCACGCATGCCTTCTCCTTAAAATTGTTAAAATTTAAAAATTCTATAACTTAGATAGGGTCAGGAGTTGGAGAAACATGGGCCGGACTGCATTCGCGGTCCCACCACGCATGCCTTCTCCTTAAAATTGCTAAAATTCTAAAACTCTCTAACTTAGATAGGGTCAGGAGTTGGAGGAACATGGGCCGGACTGCATTCGCGGTCCCACCACGCATGCCTTCTCCTTAAAATTGTTAAAATTTAAAAATTCTCTAACTTAGATAGGGTCAGGAGTTGGAGAAACATGGGCCGGACTGCATTCGCGGTCCCACCACGCATGCCTTCTCCTTAAAATTGTTAAAATTTAAAAATTCTATAACTTAGATAGGGTCAGGAGTTGGAGGAACATGGGCCGGACTGCATTCGCGGTCCCACCACGCATGCCTTCTCCTTAAAATTGCTAAAATTCTAAAACTCTCTAACTTAGATAGGGTCAGGAGTTGGAGGAACATGGGCCGGACTGCATTCGCGATCCCACCACGCATGCCTTCTCCTTAAAATTGCTAAAATTCTAAAACTCTCTAACTTAGATAGGGTCAGGAGTTGGAGGAACATGGGCCGGACTGCATTCGCGGTCCCACCACGCATGCCTTCTCCTTAAAATTGTTAAAATTTAAAAATTCTCTAACTTAGATAGGGTCAGGAGTTGGAGAAACATGGGCCGGACTGCATTCGCGGTCCCACCACGCATGCCTTCTCCTTAAAATTGTTAAAATTTAAAAATTCTATAACTTAGATAGGGTCAGGAGTTGGAGGAACATGGGCCGGACTGCATTCGCGGTCCCACCACGCATGCCTTCTCCTTAAAATTGCTAAAATTCTAAAACTCTCTAACTTAGATAGGGTCAGGAGTTGGAGGAACATGGGCCGGACTGCATTCGCGATCCCACCACGCATGCCTTCTCCTTAAAATTGCTAAAATTCTAAAACTCTCTAACTTAGATAGGGTCAGGAGTTGGAGGAACATGGGCCGGACTGCATTCGCGGTCCCACCACGCATGCCTTCTCCTTAAAATTGTTAAAATTTAAAAATTCTATAACTTAGATAGGGTCAGGAGTTGGAGGAACATGGGCCGGACTGCATTCGCGGTCCCACCACGCATGCCTTCTCCTTAAAATTGTTAAAATTTAAAAATTCTCTAACTTAGATAGGGTCAGGAGTTGGAGGAACATGGGCCGGACTGCATTCGCGGTCCCACCACGCATGCCTTCTCCTTAAAATTGCTAAAATTTAAAAATTCTATAACTTAGATAGGGTCAGGAGTTGGAGGAACATGGGCCGGACTGCATTCGCGGTCCCACCACGCATGCCTTCTCCTTAAAATTGTTAAAATTTAAAAATTCTCTAACTTAGATAGGGTCAGGAGTTGGAGGAACATGGGCCGGACTGCATTCGCGGTCCCACCACGCATGCCTTCTCCTTAAAATTGTTAAAATTTAAAAATTCTATAACTTAGATAGGGTCAGGAGTTGGAGGAACATGGGCCGGACTGCATTCGCGGTCCCACCACGCATGCCTTCTCCTTAAAATTGTTAAAATTTAAAAATTCTCTAACTTAGATAGGGTCAGGAGTTGGAGGAACATGGGCCGGACTGCATTCGCGGTCCCACCACGCATGCCTTCTCCTTAAAATTGTTAAAATTTAAAAATTCTATAACTTAGATAGGGTCAGGAGTTGGAGGAACATGGGCCGGACTGCATTCGCGGTCCCACCACGCATGCCTTCTCCTTAAAATTGCTAAAATTCTAAAACTCTCTAACTTAGATAGGGTCAGGAGTTGGAGGAACATGGGCCGGACTGCATTCGCGATCCCACCACGCATGCCTTCTCCTTAAAATTGCTAAAATTCTAAAACTCTCTAACTTAGATAGGGTCAGGAGTTGGAGGAACATGGGCCGGACTGCATTCGCGGTCCCACCACGCATGCCTTCTCCTTAAAATTGTTAAAATTTAAAAATTCTCTAACTTAGATAGGGTCAGGAGTTGGAGAAACATGGGCCGGACTGCATTCGCGGTCCCACCACGCATGCCTTCTCCTTAAAATTGTTAAAATTTAAAAATTCTATAACTTAGATAGGGTCGGGAGTTGGAGGAACATGGGCCGGACTGCATTCGCGGTCCCACCACGCATGCCTTCTCCTTAAAATTGTTAAAATTTAAAAATTCTCTAACTTAGATAGAGTCAGGAGTTGGAGGAACATGGGCCGGACTGCATTCGCGGTCCCACCACGCATGCCTTCTCCTTAAAATTGCTAAAATTCTAAAACTCTCTAACTTAGATAGGGTCAGGAGTTGGAGGAACATAGGCCGGACTGCATTCGCGGTCCCACCACGCATGCCTTCTTCTTAAAATTGCTAAAATTTTAAAATTCTATAACTTAGATAGGGTCAGGAGTTGGAGGAACATGGGCCGGACTGCATTCGCGGTCCCACCACGCATGCCTTCTCCTTAAAATTGCTAAAATTCTAAAACTCTCTAACTTAGATAGGGTCAGGAGTTGGAGGAACATGGGCCGGACTGCATTCGCGGTCCCACCACGCATGCCTTCTCCTTAAAATTGTTAAAATTTTAAAATTCTATAACTTAGATAGGGTCAGGAGTTGGAGGAACATGGGCCGGACTGCATTCGCGGTCCCACCACGCATGCCTTCTCCTTAAAATTGTTAAAATTTAAAAATTCTCTAACTTAGATAGGGTCAGGAGTTGGAGGAACATGGGCCGGACTGCATTCGCGGTCCCACCACGCATGCCTTCTCCTTAAAATTGTTAAAATTTAAAAATTCTATAACTTAGATAGGGTCAGGAGTTGGAGGAACATGGGCCGGACTGCATTCGCGGTCCCACCACGCATGCCTTCTCCTTAAAATTGCTAAAATTCTAAAACTCTCTAACTTAGATAGGGTCAGGAGTTGGAGGAACATGGGCCGGACTGCATTCGCGATCCCACCACGCATGCCTTCTCCTTAAAATTGCTAAAATTCTAAAACTCTCTAACTTAGATAGGGTCAGGAGTTGGAGGAACATGGGCCGGACTGCATTCGCGGTCCCACCACGCATGCCTTCTCCTTAAAATTGCTGAAATTCTAAAATTCTATAACGTTTTTTCTAGAAGAGCTATCTAAAAACGCTCACGCGCATCTGAACGAGCATGTTTTGTTTAGTATTTGTGCAAAAATTCAGACCATTTGACACAGTAATCTCTGTGATCGCAGTGATTGAAGTTTCAGACTAATTGGTAGAGGCCAAAACTGGGCATTTCCCATAACATTTTTTTTAGCAGAGCTATCTAAAAACGCTTATGCGCATCTGAACAAGCATGTTTTGTTACGTATATGTGCATAAATTCAGGCCATTTGACACAGTAATCTCTGTGATCGCAGTGATTGAAGTTTCAGACTAGTTTCAGACTAATTGGTAGAGGCCAAAACAGGGCATTTCCCATAACGTTTTTTCTAGAAGAGCTATCTGAAAACGCTTACGCGCATCTGAACGAGCATGTTTTGTTTAGTATTTGTGCAAAAATTCAGGCCATTTGACACAGTAATCTCTGTGATCGCAGTGATTGAAGTTTCAGACTAGTTTCAGAATAATTGGTAGAGGCCAAAACTGGGCATTTCCCATAACCTTTTTTTCTAGGAGAGCTATCTGAAAACGTTTACGCGCATCTGAACAAGCATGTTTTGTTTAGTATTTGTGCAAAAATTCAGGCCATTTGACACAGTAATCTCTGTGATCGCAGTGATTGAAGTTTCAGACTAATTGGTAGAGGCCAAAACTGGGCATTTCCCATAACGTTTTTTCTAGAAGAGCTATTTAAAAACGCTAACGCGCATCTGAACGAGCATGTTTTGTTTAGTATTTGTGCAAAAATTCAGGCCATTTGACACAGTAATCTCTGTGATCGCAGTGATTGAAGTTTCAGACTAATTGGTAGAGGCCAAAACTGGGCATTTCCCATAACATTTTTTTTTAGAAGAGCTATCTAAAAACGCTTATGCGCATCTGAACAAGCATGTTTTGTTTAGTATTTGTGCAAAAATTCAGGCCATTTGACACAGTAATCTCTGTGATCGCAGTGATTGAAGTTTCAGACTAATTGGTAGAGGCCAAAACTGGGCATTTCCCATAACGTTTTTTCTAGAAGAGCTATCTAAAAACGCTTACGCGCATCTGAACAAGCATGTTTTGTTTAGTATTTGTGCAAAAATTCAGGCCATTTGACACAGTAATCTCTGTGATCGCAGTGATTGAAGTTTCAGACTAATTGGTAGAGGCCAAAACTGGGCATTTCCCATAACATTTTTTTTAGAAGAGCTATCTAAAAACGCTTATGCGCATCTGAACAAGCATGTTTTGTTTAGTATTTGTGCAAAAATTCAGTCCATTTGACACAGTAATCTCTATGATCGCAGTGATTGAAGTTTCAGACTAATTGGTAGAGGCCAAAACTGGGCATTTCCCATAACATTTTTTCTAGAAGAGCTATCTAAAAACGCTTATGCGCATCTGAACAAGCATGTTTTGTTTAGTATTTGTGCAAAAATTCAGGCCATTTGACACAGTAATCTCTGTGATCGCAGTGATTGAAGTTTCAGACTAATTGGTAGAGGCCAAAACTGGGCATTTCCCATAACGTTTTTTCTAGAAGAGCTATCTAAAAACGCTTATGCGCATCTGAACAAGCATGTTTTGTTTAGTATTTGTGCAAAAATTCAGGCCATTTGACACAGTAATCTCTGTGATCGCAGTGATTGAAGTTTCAGACTAATTGGTAGAGGCCAAAACTGGGCATTTCCCATAACATTTTTTCTAGAAGAGCTATCTAAAAACGCTTATGCGCATCTGAACAAGCATGTTTTGTTTAGTATTTGTGCAAAAATTCAGGCCATTTGACACAGTAATCTCTGTGATCGCAGTGATTGAAGTTTCAGACTAATTGGTAGAGGCCAAAACTGGGCATTTCCCATAACATTTTTTCTAGAAGAGCTATCTAAAAACGCTTATGCGCATCTGAACAAGCATGTTTTGTTTAGTATTAGTGCAAAAATTCAGGCCATTTGACACAGTAATCTCTGTGATCGCAGTGATTGAAGTTTCAGACTAGTTTCAGACTAATTGGTAGAGGCCAAAACTGGGCATTTTCCATAACTTTTTTACTAGAAGAGCTATCTAAAAACGCTTACGCGCATCTGAACAAGCATGTTTTGTTTAGTATTTGTGCAAAAATTCAGGCCATTTGACACAGTAATCTCTGTGATCGCAGTGATTGAAGTTTCAGACTAATTGGTAGAGGCCAAAACTGGGCATTTCCCATAACATTTTTTTTTAGAAGAGCTATCTAAAAACGCTTATGCGCATCTGAACAAGCATGTTTTGTTTAGTATTTGTGCAAAAATTCAGGCCATTTGACACAGTAATCTCTGTGATCGCAGTGATTGAAGTTTCAGACTAGTTTCAGACTAATTGGTAGAGGCCAAAACTGGGCATTTCCCATAACGTTTTTTCTAGAAGAGCTATCTAAAAACGCTTACGCGCATCTGAACAAGCATGTTTTGTTTAGTATTTGTGCAAAAATTCAGGCCATTTGACACAGTAATCTCTGTGATCGCAGTGATTGAAGTTTCAGACTAATTGGTAGAGGCCAAAACTGGGCATTTCCCATAACATTTTTTTTTAGAAGAGCTATCTAAAAACGCTTATGCGCATCTGAACAAGCATGTTTTGTTTAGTATTTGTGCAAAAATTCAGGCCATTTGACACAGTAATCTCTGTGATCGCAGTGATTGAAGTTTCAGACTAGTTTCAGACTAATTGGTAGAGGCCAAAACTGGGCATTTCCCATAACGTTTTTTCTAGAAGAGCTATCTAAAAACGCTTATGCGCATCTGAACAAGCATGTTTTGTTTAGTATTTGTGCAAAAATTCAGGCCATTTGACACAGTAATCTCTGTGATCGCAGTGATTGAAGTTTCAGACTAGTTTCAGACTAATTGGTAGAGGCCAAAACTGGGCATTTCCCATAACGTTTTTTCTAGAAGAGCTATCTAAAAACGCTTACGCGCATCTGAACAAGCATGTTTTGTTTAGTATTTGTGCAAAAATTCAGGCCATTTGACACAGTAATCTCTGTGATCGCAGTGATTGAAGTTTCAGACTAATTGGTAGAGGCCAAAACTGGGCATTTCCCATAACATTTTTTCTAGAAGAGCTATCTAAAAACGCTTATGCGCATCTGAACAAGCATGTTTTGTTTAGTATTTGTGCAAAAATTCAGGCCATTTGACACAGTAATCTCTGTGATCGCAGTGATTGAAGTTTCAGACTAGTTTCAGACTAATTGGTAGAGGCCAAAACTGGGCATTTCCCATAACGTTTTTTCTAGAAGAGCTATCTAAAAACGCTTATGCGCATCTGAACAAGCATGTTTTGTTTAGTATTTGTGCAAAAATTCAGGCCATTTGACACAGTAATCTCTGTGATCGCAGTGATTGAAGTTTCAGACTAGTTTCAGACTAATTGGTAGAGGCCAAAACTGGGCATTTCCCATAACGTTTTTTCTAGAAGAGCTATCTAAAAACGCTTACGCGCATCTGAACAAGCATGTTTTGTTTAGTATTTGTGCAAAAATTCAGGCCATTTGACACAGTAATCTCTGTGATCGCAGTGATTGAAGTTTCAGACTAATTGGTAGAGGCCAAAACTGGGCATTTCCCATAACATTTTTTTTTAGAAGAGCTATCTAAAAACGCTTATGCGCATCTGAACAAGCATGTTTTGTTTAGTATTTGTGCAAAAATTCAGGCCATTTGACACAGTAATCTCTGTGATCGCAGTGATTGAAGTTTCAGACTAATTGGTAGAGGCCAAAACTGGGCATTTCCCATAACGTTTTTTCTAGAAGAGCTATCTAAAAACGCTTACGCGCATCTGAACAAGCATGTTTTGTTTAGTATTTGTGCAAAAATTCAGGCCATTTGACACAGTAATCTCTGTGATCGCAGTGATTGAAGTTTCAGACTAATTGGTAGAGGCCAAAACTGGGCATTTCCCATAACATTTTTTCTAGAAGAGCTATCTAAAAACGCTTATGCGCATCTGAACAAGCATGTTTTGTTTAGTATTTGTGCAAAAATTCAGGCCATTTGACACAGTAATCTCTGTGATCGCAGTGATTGAAGTTTCAGACTAATTGGTAGAGGCCAAAACTGGGCATTTCCCATAACGTTTTTTCTAGAAGAGCTATCTAAAAACGCTTATGCGCATCTGAACAAGCATGTTTTGTTTAGTATTTGTGCAAAAATTCAGGCCATTTGACACAGTAATCTCTGTGATCGCAGTGATTGAAGTTTCAGACTAGTTTCAGACTAATTGGTAGAGGCCAAAACTGGGCATTTCCCATAACGTTTTTTCTAGAAGAGCTATCTAAAAACGCTTATGCGCATCTGAACAAGCATGTTTTGTTTAGTATTTGTGCAAAAATTCAGGCCATTTGACACAGTAATCTCTGTGATCGCAGTGATTGAAGTTTCAGACTAGTTTCGGACTAATTGGTAGAGGCCAAAACTGGGCATTTCCCATAACTTTTTTTCTAGAAGAGCTATCTAAAAACGCTTACGCGCATCTGAACAAGCATGTTTTGTTTAGTATTTGTGCAAAAATTCAGGCCATTTGACACAGTAATCTCTGTGATCGCAGTGATTGAAGTTTCAGACTAATTGGTAGAGGCCAAAACTGGGCATTTCCCATAACATTTTTTCTAGAAGAGCTATCTAAAAACGCTTATGCGCATCTGAACAAGCATGTTTTGTTTAGTATTTGTGCAAAAATTCAGGCCATTTGACACAGTAATCTCTGTGATCGCAGTGATTGAAGTTTCAGACTAGTTTCAGACTAATTGGTAGAGGCCAAAACTGGGCATTTCCCATAACGTTTTTTCTAGAAGAGCTATCTAAAAACGCTTACGCGCATCTGAACAAGCATGTTTTGTTTAGTATTTGTGCAAAAATTCAGGCCATTTGACACAGTAATCTCTGTGATCGCAGTGATTGAAGTTTCAGACTAATTGGTAGAGGCCAAAACTGGGCATTTCCCATAACATTTTTTCTAGAAGAGCTATCTAAAAACGCTTATGCGCATCTGAACAAGCATGTTTTGTTTAGTATTTGTGCAAAAATTCAGGCCATTTGACACAGTAATCTCTGTGATCGCAGTGATTGAAGTTTCAGACTAGTTTCAGACTAATTGGTAGAGGCCAAAACTGGGCATTTCCCATAACGTTTTTTCTAGAAGAGCTATCTAAAAACGCTTACGCGCATCTGAACAAGCATGTTTTGTTTAGTATTTGTGCAAAAATTCAGGCCATTTGACACAGTAATCTCTGTGATCGCAGTGATTGAAGTTTCAGACTAGTTTCAGACTAATTGGTAGAGGCCAAAACTGGGCATTTCCCATAACGTTTTTTCTAGAAGAGCTATCTAAAAACGCTTACGCGCATCTGAACAAGCATGTTTTGTTTAGTATTTGTGCAAAAATTCAGGCCATTTGACACAGTAATCTCTGTGATCGCAGTGATTGAAGTTTCAGACTAATTGGTAGAGGCCAAAACTGGGCATTTCCCATAACATTTTTTTTTAGAAGAGCTATCTAAAAACGCTTATGCGCATCTGAACAAGCATGTTTTGTTTAGTATTTGTGCAAAAATTCAGGCCATTTGACACAGTAATCTCTGTGATCGCAGTGATTGAAGTTTCAGACTAATTGGTAGAGGCCAAAACTGGGCATTTCCCATAACGTTTTTTCTAGAAGAGCTATCTAAAAACGCTTACGCGCATCTGAACAAGCATGTTTTGTTTAGTATTTGTGCAAAAATTCAGGCCATTTGACACAGTAATCTCTGTGATCGCAGTGATTGAAGTTTCAGACTAATTGGTAGAGGCCAAAACTGGGCATTTCCCATAACATTTTTTTTTAGAAGAGCTATCTAAAAACGCTTATGCGCATCTGAACAAGCATGTTTTGTTTAGTATTTGTGCAAAAATTCAGGCCATTTGACACAGTAATCTCTGTGATCGCAGTGATTGAAGTTTCAGACTAATTGGTAGAGGCCAAAACTGGGCATTTCCCATAACGTTTTTTCTAGAAGAGCTATCTAAAAACGCTTATGCGCATCTGAACAAGCATGTTTTGTTTAGTATTTGTGCAAAAATTCAGGCCATTTGACACAGTAATCTCTGTGATCGCAGTGATTGAAGTTTCAGACTAATTGGTAGAGGCCAAAACTGGGCATTTCCCATAACGTTTTTTCTAGAAGAGCTATCTAAAAACGCTTATGCGCATCTGAACAAGCATGTTTTGTTTAGTATTTGTGCAAAAATTCAGGCCATTTGACACAGTAATCTCTGTGATCGCAGTGATTGAAGTTTCAGACTAGTTTCGATCAATTGGTAGAGGCCAAAACAGGGGATGTCCTATAACGTTTTTTCTAGAAGAGATATCTGAAAACGCTTATGCGCATCTGAACAAGCATGTTTTGTTTAGTATTTGTGCAAAAATTCAGGCCATTTGACACAGTAATCTCTGTGATCGCAGTGATTGAAGTTTCAGACTAATTGGTAGAGGCCAAAACTGGGCATTTCCCATAACGTTTTTTCTAGAAGAGCTATCTAAAAACGCTTATGCGCATCTGAACAAGCATGTTTTGTTTAGTATTTGTGCAAAAATTCAGGCCATTTGACACAGTAATCTCTGTGATCGCAGTGATTGAAGTTTCAGACTAATTGGTAGAGGCCAAAACTGGGCATTTCCCATAACGTTTTTTCTAGAAGAGCTATCTAAAAACGCTTATGCGCATCTGAACAAGCATGTTTTGTTTAGTATTTGTGCAAAAATTCAGGCCATTTGACACAGTAATCTCTGTGATCGCAGTGATTGAAGTTTCAGACTAATTGGTAGAGGCCAAAACTGGGCATTTCCCATAACGTTTTTTCTAGAAGAGCTATCTAAAAACGCTTATGCGCATCTGAACAAGCATGTTTTGTTTAGTATTTGTGCAAAAATTCAGGCCATTTGACACAGTAATCTCTGTGATCGCAGTGATTGAAGTTTCAGACTAGTTTCAGACTAATTGGTAGAGGCCAAAACTGGGCATTTCCCATAACGTTTTTTCTAGAAGAGCTATCTAAAAACGCTTATGCGCATCTGAACAAGCATGTTTTGTTTAGTATTTGTGCAAAAATTCAGGCCATTTGACACAGTAATCTCTGTGATCGCAGTGATTGAAGTTTCAGACTAATTGGTAGAGGCCAAAACTGG